>JAPQRN010000017.1:16710833-16729577 GCA_037367275.1 Coranthus polyacanthus | reverse complement strand
TGCACACATATTCATGCTGTGTTCATATTCTCTTGCGCCCCTCCCCCCAGTCTTGTTTAGCACCAGCCGCCACTGTTGGAAGCGCTTTCAGATTACCACTGGCTCGATAAACTAATACATTAAATATGGTCCAGCAGACAAATTTCTTCAATTTCTTCAGTTAAACTATAATATTATCCAACCCAAAACAGACACACTGATTAATGCTTTGATTGTGATTATGAAAGCCTGTAGTTACATAATGCCTCCTCCATCAGTATGGTGCATCTTGGCACTCTGGAAAAACCCGGTGATGAACTTGTTCCTGGCGCAGATGCAGGCATTTCTGAGGACAGCTAAGATGCAAAATGCGAGGCTTGTAATTGAGACGTAAAGTAAAAGGTCAGCCTGGCCTGTTAAAACGTAATTGCCCTGAATTTGGTTATGTAACAGACATGGGCAAGGCGATGCCCTCTCCTCCTTCAGCGAGTCGCTCTTGTGAGCGTTTCGAATCTGACTGGATTCAGACATTAAACACTGCACTACTTCACAGTCCAGTCGGAGGTTTATGTAACCCAACATGGCCGCCACTGTTGTGAGGCGATACAGGAGAACGAGAGGGAAGGAGAGTGGGAGAGAAATCTGAAAAATCCGAGCTGGGACAAATTGTATCTAGAGAATATTTTTGAATACGTTTGCATTTTTATCCCAAAAGACTTTACTGTAAATTGGCATTTGAATGAATTACAAAGGAGCCTGCAAACTGTAAGACTTAATCATTATCACACAGCTGCTGATCTGACATGCACATGAGCGAGTCCATGCGTGTACATGAATGCAGATGAATCTATATACCGCCCAGGGAGGCTTTAATGATTCAGGCCGTGACGCGCTGCGATATTGCCGTGGCAGTAAAAAAATGGCTTCATATCCCGTGTATGTGTGGCCAGCAGATGTTGTTATGGACACACGAGGGGGTGAAGCAAACACACGGGGGAACAGAGGGACCTCCGAGGCAGAATATCAACTCAGTCAGTCACAGAGATGAGGCATGTCCAGGTTGGCAAAATGACAGACAGGCTCTCAGTACGGACTTCGTCAATGTCCTGTCCTTTAGCTTTGGTGACAGAATCTAGGCTGTATTTTTGAAGTAGTGGCTGTTTTATACTTCTGTGTATCACACAAGTTTCCAATTTTTCAGTGTTATTGACGTTATGATGTTTTAATGCGTGAAATATTCCCACTGAGATGCATTATTTTAAAAACACTCATTATATCAGCCCAGAGTAAAATGTGTACGTCTGTACCTACGTTTCTGCAAACCACGGATACTTATAATGTCAACAGTTCTGAACAAAAAAACATGTTTCATTCAACATTTCTAGATACTGTATATGTATATCTGTAGGTGCAGAGTGGAAAATGTCCAAAAATGCTGCACTTGGGAGAGGTGGAAAACTTGCTGTATAGACAAAAGGTTAAGTGCAATAGTAACAGATTTAGCGAATAATTGCGTCTGTTTTGCATGTGTGGACCAATAAGGAGACTGCAACATTCACTGAGTTAATACAAGAAACAAACAAATGCCATATTAGATGGAAAACAGCCGTAAAACGCCATCATGTATGAAAAGATTCAGGTTCAGGAGGTAAAAGTCATCAGTCAGGTTCAAGTTTCTGTCAAAATACCTCTGTAGTAGTAGTTATTGTACAAAATACTACATCTAGTGTTTACCTTTTAATGAAGAACCAGCTCTTAGTATTCATGGATGGAAATGTGCATAAATTCACATTTTCTTTTTGCAGATTTCCTGAAAATTCAGTTCAAATGATGCATACATTTGGATGGAAACCCATCTAATGTTATAGTGTTTAGTGTTAATGACTTTTATGATTTAGTTTAGGGGACAGACAGCACTTGATATGTGATTAAAAAGTGACTCACAATGTATTTATTAATATTTAAACCAAACCATGATCTCTAACCAAAGCGCTTTCAATGCCTAAACCTAAAAATGTATAGGTTTAATACAGAATAAGTCAGAAATACAGAATAACATGTAAAAAAAAAAAAAGACCCCCCCTGTTTTTTGTAATATTTAAACTAACGATCTTTTCCTAACCCACCCCAAAGCACATTTAGGACCTAAACATTACAACCTATGGGATTTGGGATGTGATCTCCGGTCTGTGGTGGTAAAGTCCTGGATTTAGTGGATCTCCACATCCTCCATCCACTCACCTTCTGCCCGTTGAGGAAAGTCCAAAAACTACTGGATCATTCAATGACAAATCACTTTGAGACGAATCCATGGTTTCCACAAAACGTACGGCGGCAACATTTTATCCGGCAATCAGGTTGATCATGTCGGTGTGTCCCTTAGATTCCCTTTATTTAATTATTTGTTTGACATTAAATGTATGAGCATAGTACAGTGAAGTTCCAGGTTTGTACAAAGTTTCCAGCAATTCCCCTTTCAACGCAGCATGCCACGTTTTTTTCTCCAGAGTTTAAAATGTCCTTATGCATTAAAGTCCTTGATGTCTCGATGCTAGTAGTCCTATTTTTGGACTTTGCAGGGCACAGATCCACCACTGAGTAAGAGGACTGTGAGAGGACATGATGCCTTCACTCCAACACCTGCCGATGGTCTTTTATAGGACACTTGTGCACCTCAGTGTCTGCAGCAGTGTTTATCTCAGGTGCCCTGGTAAATGTGCTATTTTAACCCAGTTTAGTGAGTGTACCTCTTTTTAAAATTATGCTTGAAACCCAGTGGAATAACAGTCTAAAGAGGGTCATTTATATACAGAAAAAAATATGATGACATTAAGCACAGCATGTCATTTTTTTGCCTCTAGAGATCTCTGAATCAAAACATTAATAAAAGATGTTGATGTGGGCGACGACGTGAAGTAACGTGGGATCATGGGAGTTGTTGTCACCATTTCTCTGAATTTGAACGTTATTGGAAACATCTGATTTAATGTACGTATGCAAGTCAACACAATATATAACATAAGCCTAGTTGTCACATATAGCTTTAAATGTACAGCTACAATGATTAACTGATTACTTGTCGACTACTAAGTTAATCGACAACTAATTTGATAATCGAGAATCGCTTTTAGTCATTTTTTAAAAGTACAAATTCCCTCATTCCAGCTTCGTAAATGTGAATATTTTCTGGTTTCTTTCTTCCTCTATGTCATCTTGGAATCTGGGAAGCATTTTTTCACCAGTTTCTGACATTTTTTTTTAGACTCATCGATTAATCGAGAATATAACCGACTAATTAACCGTCGATTAATCGACACTGAAAATAATCGTTAGTTTCTGCTTGAAATGGGTGCCTGTGAGTTTGTTGTGGCCTTAACAACTGCTTTAATCTTCAACTATTTAGTCTACGTGTGGCCAAAAGAGCGGCGGTTTGGTGTTGATTGTCAGTGAGTTTGGAGCGACTGATATTCATGTTTCAATCCAGTAAAAGGCCATTAGTTTCGAAGATTAACACACTTTGCTATTAAAACTGCGTTTAAGTAACCGCTTAAATAATTTGTCAGGATAACTTTGGATTGAGCGGGTAGGGGTGTCTCGTAGACACATCCACTGATAATCTGTAATTCATCTGACACATGACAAATTGTTTCATGATCATCGTGATTTAGCTCCCGGTGACCCTCCATCTTGAAACGCTCCGCTGCTTTGCGTGTGACGCTCGCCTCTCGTGACCCGTGGAGGAGAAGAGAGGATCATCTGCTACAGGGCTAACGGGATGTTTACGAGTCTCTGTGGCTAATCCCCCAAAATCCCAGTCAGCCCGGTCTGTCTGAGACCGGCATTCCTCTGCAAACATCAGTCGCCTGTCCCCTGCCCATTCACCACCAAACAAATAAACACTGCTGCTGCCGAGGCTGCTTAATCCTCTATTATACTGCAACAGTAAACAGAGACTTGGGAGACTGCGGCTCCCGATTGGCTTCCTCTTGATTTTATTTTTATTCATTGCACCATTTTTATAAATTTGATCCGGTTTCGTTTGTGTCTTTTGTTGCGTGTCATGCTCCTTTATTCCTCGTTTTACTTCGTATCCATTCAGAATTTTGTACCTTGGACAAAATTGAGAATTCTGCTGTTTTCCAGACAGACTTGAAGCTATTTGGGAAGGAGGAGTTTTTCACCTTGCTCAAGGGCATTTTGACAGGACACATGCCTGATGATGGATCTATTTAAATTATAAAGATAAATAAGACTTTAGTGCAGTTAGGAAATGAGAGTAAGCCACGGAAACATACTGTTTTTGGCTAATCCTTGATATTTGTGGTCGGACGTGATCCATCTGAGCCTGACATTCTTCTGCAGAAAGCCGTCTCCTGCTGCCTTTGCATGTGCAGCCACACAATGTGCAAATCAGTTTGAAATGCCAGCAGCAGAACTTGAAACATTATGATGCCTTTTCTGTACAGTCCAGTCTGCCTTTCTTGTCTGTTTTGTCTTGTCTTGTTTTTTGCGTTGTTTTCGTTTTATTCCGTTTGTTGTGCGTGATATGCACCAAGAGATCACCTTTTTTTTATGTGTTATTGTTCCGTCCATTTAGGTTGAAATCGGTCTTGCTGTTGGGAAGGCGCACAACGATGCACAATAAAAATAATTGATAATTCCCCTCGAATGCAGTAAAGTAACGAGTCTGTTTTGAAAATGCAAGGAGTAGAAAGTACAGATATTGGTGTTAAAAAAAAGGAAAACGCCGACAGAAACTGAATATTCAAGTAAAGCACAGCCTTTTACTTTTATTGGTGGTCCAAATGCATTAAAGGCTGCTTATTTCAAATACAATTTCAATTCATTTCCGGTTCATCCTTTGACGTCACAGCAGTTACAACGTCACGTTATCCATGTTATGCTTGGCCGTGAGTCTGTTTCTGCCTCGGTCCACTCAGCTGTTTGCACTGCAGCATGAACTATCTGTCCTGAAAGCTTTCTTTTTTTCTTCTCCTGTTTTGTTGCTCTTCCAGCCCTCCCCGGATTCCCACTAGGATCTTCTCTTCCCTGTTGGAGACCATCTCCACCCCCCACATCCAGCAGCCATGGCAGATGACGCGGATATGCGCAATGAGCTGTCAGACATGCAGCAACGCGCCGACCAGCTGGCCGATGAGGTGAGGACGGCACACTGGCTGCATCGAGCCGCTTTTGATGGCGAACAGACGTGTTGGCATTTATGGACACTTACTCAAAGAGCGCAGTAATATGCATACAAATGAGAAGTGCAGGGACATTAGGTAGACTTACAAATGAAAGATCTTTACCCTTCCTATCCTACTAAAGCATTAGTACATTTTTGATAATTAGGTTATTGATTAGGTTGTAAACACTTTACAAAGGTGCTGTAACTTTCTTCTATTGGAAAAAAGGGTAACCGTTACCTGTTTTTTGCCAAATCATGAGCCCACATTTATGTTTACTGTCTCAGATGTGATATTCATGAATAAATCACTAGACTTTAACCACCATCAGCGTATCTTAATAGTCAGTAAGTTTCATTTGACATATCAAATCATGGCATTTCAAATGAACACTTTTCAATTAGACTCCCATTTGCAGGTTATAAATGGTAGTAAGTGGTTAGTAAAAGGTTTAACATGGTGACTGATAAAGGGACAAGATCCTAAGCAAATCAACTATTAAGTGCAGCCGTCGACATATGAAAACTGTTGATACAAACTTCTTTATAATTGTTTATGAATGACTTATAAAGTGTTTGCAACTTAATCAATAGGCTAATTATAAATCTTTTCTAAGGGTAGTGTTATTGTTAAGTGGTGCCCAATTCTATAAAATGTACAGAAGAAGAATTTGGAGAATAAATGCATATATGTTACATAGAAAAATAACTGTCAAACTATCCAAAACACACCTGCTTTTAATCCAAATGTGAAGTTCATCAGTCCTTGCATTACAAAAGAGATGATGTGGCTGTTTGCATGTGTGCACAGGTGTGTTTGTGCATATGTGCACGTGACAGAGGAGACTTTACCTGCGTTCGACGTAGCTTAACGCAGAACAAACAGGAGGTAGCAGTGTGTGCCTTTTACGTGTAGGAATTCTATAGCTTCTCTCTTTGTGTGTTTATGTGTGTTTGTGTGTTTTATATCAGCAGTCAGAATGAGTGAGTGGTAAGAAAGCCTCAGTCATGTCCCAGAGCAGATCAGCCCACACCCCTCTCGCTTTACATATGACTCACGCTGGCACAGCTGAGCAGAATATTAAACGCACACACACATGCGTGAACATAAGGCAAACACAAAATGGTGGCGTTAGAATAATAGTTCTAACTCCGCCATAGTAGAATAACAGTTTTCGCCTCTGTGCTGACTTTCAGTAGCTCTCAGATCCACAGAGACAGCACCTATAAAGGCCTTTTAAGATTGTCAGACTTAAAAAGATGAAAGAATGAAGAACAAGGGAGGAGAGAATTTAAAGGTACCCGTTTTAAACAAAACCCCCATCCCTCCAGCTTTCCCTCCAATCATTCCCTGTTCGACTCTTTAGCCATCCAGCTTCTCCAGCCTCCGCTGCTCCTCCATCACCGCTGTGGGGGGCTCAGCAGCGCTCGCAGCGAGCACAGCGAGTCGAAGCTGTGTCATTGTAAGAAGTACGAGATATCACAGAGCGCAGGCCCTGCTGGGCGGCTCTAGCTATATAGCAAGCTGTGCTCTGCAGCCTCACGCTTCTTAAAGAGGGAAGTGGAACGTGCAGCCACATATCTATCAACACACGCTAATAATAGACATCCAGCAGTCAGGGAGAAAGGGAGAGACACGGATGGAATCAAAGTGTGCTTTTATTACAAGACGCTAGTTATTTTTATTGGCAGAGCCGCTGCATTCTTTTGTGACTCGCTGCTGAATTAGTAGATGTCAATTTTTCTCAGAATAACGTGTCTTCGGATTCGTTTTTCTTCCCGAAAATCATTTGCTGTAACTGCTGCTTTTCAAATACCCATCAGAAGGTCGGACATATTCAGCGCCGAACGTGCAGACAGTCTGTCTCCGTGTTCATGTCGATAAACATAAGATATTGATCCTTTCGTGTCCTGCTGATCGTACAGATTGACTCCTCTTTGCTGTGATCACTTACTATGCAGCTTGAAGAACATGCAGTGCATACAGCAGACACATGGTCGCAGGTCGTTTCTGTATTAACCTCATGACATGGCATCTGTCTTTATTTTTATTTTATGTGTGGTAAAATGTTCCTTTTCTAACGACTGCAGCCAATCGTCACAAGAAAGCTCTCTGAAAGTTTTCCGCAACCTCAAATGTAAACTAATTGTGTTGTTCTTTTATTTCTCCACAGTCACTGGAGAGCACTCGTCGTATGCTGCAGCTGGTGGAAGAGGTAAGAGAAAGTCATAACACTCTGAATTACAGCTCCTCGATGGCATTAAAGTTTAATTTATACTTTATGAATAAAATGTTATAAAATCTGGCACAAAGTATTACACAAGAATAGAAGATTAATATGTTATCAAATACACTCTGGGCAACGTTCTCATGTCTGCAGGATGAGCTGAATTATACTCTGCTGAAACACTGCAGACGAAAGAATGGAATTCAAGTAGTTTTAGGCATAATCAGGGAATTAAACGTTGAGAGGAAAATACTGCAGCACCCTAACACATTCCCACAGCTATAATATGAGGCTGTTTAATTTTGCATCTGTTTTATACTCAAGTCGTTGAAATTTTTCCTCTCAAAAGCCGGGCTCCACAGTTCTTATCCGTGCAATGATGCTCTGGAGTGTACAAATTGCAGTAGATTGTGCTCCTATTTCAAATGTAAGGCGGACACTTGCACAGTGTCCCTATTATACTTTCCAGCAATGAACACTGTGCAATCCACAGTTCACAATTAATACTTGGGAGAGGAGCAGAGCGTGACACTGTAGGAGCACATGAAGCACATCAGGGCAAAACAGCAGGTTGTCTCTGGCAGAAGAAGAGCTGAATCTGTCCTGGTACAGTGAGGATAACAAGAGGCAATTTGTTATCTTTGGATACGCAACTGCACTGTAGCCAACTGTTCAAATGAAGATGTTCTATTCTGTAAATTCATAATAAAGCGTTTCAGAACAGGGCTGAATAAAAAGGGAAGTAAATAAAGGCCGGCTAATGGGCAGTAACATTTCTAAATGTCGCATTGCCAACTACAACACCTCTCTACCATCAGACATTTAGGGAAAGGTGATCTCTTATCTAGAGTTAGATTAGAATAGCAGTAACACACTAATATCTATAGGTTGAAGCCTCCGGAAATTTGGATTGAAATAGTAAAAATGCATGCGTGGCCAAAAGTCCAAAGACAGCTCATTCTGCTGTTTAGACCATTTGTCAACATTGTGTAGACGTGGTAGATCACGTTTTGATTCAGTCAGTCCATCAATCATTCAAGTTTTTATTGCAGACTCAGGGTCCAGGTAAATAGACGAGTATTATAAGTATGTAAATACACGAGACTGGCTAAACGTGTTGACCTGAAAGGTAAATAACCTTAAATAAAGTCTAATAATACGCTAATATGTCAGTTACATATAACATATAGCTTAACTGTATCTATGGTTCGCAACTTAAATTATAGCTTACATTATTTATTATTTATTATTTATTAAACAACTGACTGGAATTTTGTTTTGTGATTGATTCACGCAATTAATTGCGTAATAAAGCTCCAGCCTCACCACGGCCAATTCAAACCCAATATCAGAAACTTTGCAAAATACTTTTACTTACTATAACACATATATAAGACCCTAAATTACACAGTTAGAAGGCTATTGTGTATTTAGGTTTCCAGTGGCTTTAAATAATATGAATCAAACAGCTAGCTGACACTGTTGTGTGTTGCATTTCGGACACTTCCATTATCACCCTTCATGCAGTACAATGTGTACATATGTACTTACTTTTGGCAATTTCTACAGGGCTTTGTTGTCTCAAATCGTACTCGAACCATTGTGCACTTACCGCAACATTCCTCTTTGTCTTTTGAAAGATAAAGTAGCAGAGCATCAAAGCTACATTGTACACTATGCTGTAACTTCCTCTAAGGCTGTTTTCACAAGTTTGGTGTCCGTCCTCTTCCGCTACACAACCAGGACGGCAACCATTTAGTCTGAGAAGTGTCCAGCGTTCCACACTTTTTGACCGTTATGAGTGCTCACAGCGCACTGTATTTAGCCCTAATGGTTAGTGTGAATGCACATATGTAGTCAAAATTGCAAGTGTAATTTACAGAAGGAATTTAGAAAGGAATAGACGCATGGCACCGGAGAAACAGCTAGCTTGTAACACATGTGATAATATGCTTGTTAGATTAAATGGTACATAAGCCAAAGTTGAAAAGCATCAAGTTGTGGTTTGAGGAAATAAAGAGAATAATGTATTTGACTAGCTGTTAATGTTCATTATATAAGAAACCATGTGTTTGTTATGTAATGAATGGACATGATAGATGATGATGACATGATATATGATTATTTAACCAGCAGGATTTAGCTTGACTACCTTACTACCTGCAAAGCATGAGTCGACCAAATGAAAATATAGCATATTGAAGGACGCAAACTACACACATACATCGACTGAGAAAGAAAGACGTGAAGGAAGAGAATTAAAACGCTGGAGAGTGACACACTGGAAAGTGGTGAAAGACAAAGGGAAGAAGGGAGTAAAAAGGGAGACTGAAGGAAGAATAGAAGAGGGAGAGGGCAGCTAGAGGAGGGGTGCACACCTCAAGGTCATATTGATCATCAGTTGACATATCTCACCACTCAGCTCCACCCAATGACTGCACCGCCGGCGAGGAGGGACCGAAGCGGAGGCAGGGCAGACAGGCGGAGCCAAGAGGAGAATGTTTACTGCTCCTTCACTTGAGTGGACGTTGAGGATGATGGAGGGAGAGAGGATGTGAGACAAGGACACAGGGACAGTAGGGTCTGGACACAGAGTACACAGTATACAAAGTCTAATAACAACATTTTTGTGTCACTAGTTTATGAAGGATGCTAGAAATCTAATCCATGCATTGTGATGCATACTGATGAGTAGTAAAACAGCAGATAGCAAACAAGTGATAGAATAGTATGAATTTTATTTCTCATTAAAAATAGAAAATAAAAAAAATCTGTGCAAGCCCTTAGACAACTGATAATTGATACTTGACTACTGTAGCTTCTTCATTTTACAGCAAAAAAATAACTCACTCTTTAGACCAGAATTATTAAGAGAAACGTCAGGCATCATTGCTCCTGACATTTAATCCTATTTAATGTGCAGAATCTTAAACTGTATTTATATTTATATGCTACAGAGTAGGTGTCACGTGCCGCCTCTGAAATGTAACTTCATCTTTGGGCTCCGGTAGCTCCAAAGATAATAGATGCGGACTGCAAAAAATGTGGTTCTTATCATGGTTTTTCCCACAAGTTTCAGATGCAGGGACTCTTGTTACCTCTTACACGAGGTATAAATCAAACCTATAACAGTAATCTACCTATCAAAAGCAAAAAAATCCATCCTTTGAGATATGTACAAACCGTGTACATAATACTACAATCTACAAGCCACTGGTTTTGAATGAGGTGAAAGCACTGAACCATCTCCAGCCCTGTATGGAATCATGGTTGATTTTCCCTAAGAGTTTCCCTGGGGACACATTTCAACTACTTTGGGATTTCTCTTGGACGGAGGCTTGCTAAATTACAGAGTAATTTATACACCAGAGTTTCCTTATTGCTCCCTTCTCGCCTCTCACACATCAATGTGGCTTTCCTCCCAAACTGCTGAGGAGGCAGGGGGGGGGTGCGCCTGTGTCAGTGTGCATGTGTGCGTTCGCGCATGCCAGTGTGCATGTTTACACTGACACACTGTAATCTTATTTATGCCTATCAGGCTGAGCCAGGTGCCACATCTTAGCAAGGCGATGCTGCATTTCTAAGAAGCAGAGAGGAAGTGAAGTTGTGTATGAGCAAGCGTCGCTATCCTCCGCCTCCTCACCCACTTTCCAACAGCATCAAAACCTGTAGCCGACCCAGCCTATCAGTGACTAATAGCTTTACTGTTGAATGCTTATACATGCTCAGCTGTTCAGATGTTTTGCAGTCAGGGACGCATTAAAATGAAACTCAGAAGGCTTAAGGACAAGCTACACTTAAAATCTGAGGGAAAAGAGAACTTGCTATACTCAAAGGATACAACCGATGCCCATGCATAGTACAGAGGGCTACCAGCTGCAAATAAAGGCCTCGAATCACAGTTCAGAGACAGAACGGATGTTGGGGTCCTGTGTTATTAATTGTGTCATTTGTAAAAAGAAATCCAATGGCAGAGCTCTCATTTTAATGAGAACCCTAGTTTGCTTTTGGTGTTATTATTGTTGATCTCCTGGGGGTTGTTTCCATGTTTCCTGCTTAGGATGTAATGACCATATGACCTTTGCCCCTTTAATCAATACAAGCCTACATGCTCACGTTGGGGGAGCAAAAAAAATATTCTAATTCCACTCCTTCAGGAAGACAGGAGCATCCATAGAGAGTTTTTATAGGATATGAGGATATTAAAGTAGTCACTGGGATGTTAGACTAAACACAATTTCAAATTCAGTTCAATTCAGTCACTACAAAAATCACCCCAAGGTACTAAGTATAGAAAGGCCAAGACCTTATATTATATAGAGAAAAGGAATCCAACAAATCCCCATAGTGTCATAGGTAGGGCTGGACGTCATTCAGAACTGTTCAGTATTGGTACCGATACTGATACCTTGGCTTCGCTACCAGTTCCTAAATGATGCGTTTGTTCGACGTCAAATTCACATTTTAGCACAAAGAAAATTTCAGTACACATTACAGCACACATTTTTAGGTCATTTGCATTTTTATACACTCAAAGCACTTTTTCTACATAAAAAATAAACCTTTTTCCCACAACTTGAAGTTAGGTATTAACACAATATCCTTAATTAGCTTAGCACAGAAGCAAGGGGAAACAGATAGCCTGGCTGTCCCCAAAGGTAAATGGCAGCATATCTGTACCTCTATAGCTCGTAATTACCATTCTGTATTCAAAACAATATGAAAACTGTGCTGGTTTAATGTCTTATTGGGGCTGGAGTATGGTTAGCTACTTCCTTTGCTTCCAGTCTTTATGGCAGGCTAAGCTAACTGAGCTAAGTGAACGTACTATTTCTCGGATAACTCTTGTTCTATGACAGTGAAGTGTATCCCGCTGAGCCCACAGAAAGCTTCTGCCGCTCTGCCTCTGCTTGCTGTTAGTTTAATTGTCTCCAGACATTGTTTAATTGCCCACGGAAAGTTTTTTTTTAATAAATTGAACGAAACTAAGCAGAGGAGAAATGAATTTCTCTTGGAAGACGTTTCCATTTTTGAAAAATGGAAACGTGAGATGTGAAGTGAAAATGGCTTATGCTGGCACATATTTTTCTGTTTTTTGTAGTAATCTCATTATTGACCTCGGTTTTCCTTTGGTTTTTTTCTTCTCCCTTTCTGCCCTCCTTTCGTCCCGGTCGTCTTTGGGGAGTAGAGCAAAGATGCCGGCATCAGGACTTTGGTTATGCTGGACGAGCAGGGAGGTAAGTCTGTAACAAGGGGACACTTCTGCACCAGCTTTAATCATGATAAGATGTAGGTGAAGCTTCAGTCAGCAACACTTGATAAATATGATAAAATGATAAATATATTCACATAGTAGCATCACCCAAAGTGATTTATAATGGATTACGTTTGTTGTAAATGGATGCTATTAAAACATTAATGAATGGATGCTTTCACATGCAGTTGCTTGTTTTCATTTAAATGCCTTTCCAAACTAATTCATTTTTTTCCCTGACTTTTTTTTTCTGATTTGAGTTATTATTTAATGCATGCTTTATTTGAACTTCAAGATCAATGGTGACAGTTTAACTCTGGGAAATGTTCTTATTTTTTTAGCTTCCTTTAACCTGTGTTTCCTTTTGCTAACATTTTTCTTTTTGGTTTGCCTAACTGCTTTTGATTTGCGGCAAGCTTTTTATTTTAAAATTTCATTAGCTAACAAAGGCAGGAAAAATGACATCTTTTAAAGTCAAATGTGCCAAAATATTACCAGATCCAACAACAAAGGGATGTTAATGCCAGCCACTGCAGTGCCAAACCCTACAGCATCAGCATCCAGATAAATGATCTCCCGGATGAACTTGTCTCTGGGTCAGCCGGTGGCAGGGGGTTCTGCAGCCTGTTCTTGAATCTGTTCTTGACCCAGGTTAGGGTTAGGGTTCCATGAAAAGACTGGATGTTAAAAAGCTAAATGCAGCCATGTTGGCCTTGATGATTAAGAATCCTTGAATTTAATACCAACAGATTCCATTTTAAAGCTTCTTTACAACTAACCACATGGATAAACAGCCATCTTAATATGCTTAAATAGCTTTGGTCAAAAAACCGGAGTAATTATGTAATTAAATAGTAATTATGTCTGTTACAGGTCTGAGGACTTTAAGACAGTCCCTGCCACCCTATTAATAGTCCAGAAGTTTAAAAATGTAAAAGGTGAACAAGAAAAAAACGATCGAATTAGCTGGTAATGACAAAATATTCAACCATACCCTGCTTTGTACAATCCCTGGTTAGATGCTTTTTGTTAGTGATCATCCAACATTTGCTTTATAGCGTGTATTAAACTTACCCTCTCCCGTTGGCTTGAAGGTATGTACGGCAATGTCATCCTGTAAGATAGAGTAAATTGCACTTCGCTTGTCCATTTATGGAGAACGGCGCTGTATCCCTCCTCTAACCATTTATCCCCGTCACCTCTAGCGTCCACAGAGCTTTCCTTCACCCATAGGATCACTACTCCAAAACCAATTGCAACGGGTGACCGAACACACAAGCGGCAGTAAGCCTGAGCTGACCTCTGACCCTGTGTTATTGACTTTTGAGCAGGAAGAAAAGCCTGTAGCATAACAGCACTTGATACCAGCGACGGTTATAAAATGCAGAGGTTTGCTTTATGTTAAATCAAATGTAAAACCTCTACACTGACCATAAAAAAAAAAATCACTCCTTAATATGTGTAGCCTTCTAAATGGCATTACCCTCCTTCACTGTAATAACGCTGACGCAATGAGGATAATTTCATAGCAGAATATATTTACATAAATGAATTCCAACCAGGGATTTTACAAATCAGAAAAAAGTCAACAAACTAGTTTCTCAGTGTGCTTCATTTTTTAACTGTGCCTCACCCTTTCACATTCTGCCTGCACTATATTTCCTTTAATCACAATCAGGATGGAAAAAAGAAATCTTTGTGCTGTCGAAAACTCGATCCGCTTTTCACTAACCCACCCTCCAACCTCATCCGCATGACAAAGACCCTCAGAGATGCTCATAAACCAGAATCCAGTCACACCTAAACTCCTCTCAGTTACCACAACCAGACAGAGCGACAGTTTTATTTGCTATTGCAAATCAAAAAAATGGTATTTGAAAGAATTATAAGTAGACTTGTCAGCGGGTTCTTAAATTAAAAATGTATATTAACGACGCTCATCCCCTGAGGGCAGCGAAGCCGTTCAGATTTATGTTTCAGCACCATTTGAATTAGTCATTTACTGGCTGCAAGGCTCGGTCAGATCAAAGCCAACGTAATGTCACACAGTGATATCCAACTGCTATTAAAGTCTGTGTAAAGGAGATTCAGACTGAAATTGTGGAGCTGAACCTTCAAAGGTTCAATATGTAAGATTTGCGTGTGTTTGTGTACTTGCGTGAAGTTTGCGTTGGACTGTGTGTTCTGCTGCGAGCCGGTCGTTTGTTGTAGACCTAACTCCATTCATAAGCTAATGACTGTCTCAGTTGCCCGCATCCATGATAACAGCCTGTACACTGATTTCTATGTTGAGGATGCTATGCTCACTCCCACGTTCTTCAGCACTCTTCAGCAGCAACACTGTGCAACATTAGCTACTGTTACCTTAGTAATGGAGTTAGCGAATGTCAACGAACAACCATCTCCCAGCACAACACTGACTCCAGCACAAACTTCACACAAGCACACGAGCACACATAAATCTTGCATACTGAGCCTTTGAATGTTTTTCATTATTTTTGTGTTCAGGATTTTCATGGCTCAATGACACACTGGAGCCACACTTAGCTTGATGCCTCCCCCGACCTCGTAATGATATGAAGATTGGAGAGCATTAGCAGCGGTGCCTCTCCTGCTTGATTGGAGCTAGGTTATGCTAGTAATACATACTGCTAACTCGCATAAATGGGAGAGATAAATGATCTTTGTGTTGTAGACGGAGAGGAATGAGGAAGTCCAATAAACCTGCTAGAGAGAATACATTTTTCAGGTTGTAGTGGTACAGACATTCAATCGGTCGTGGTTTCAGCTCAGAGCAGAGAATTTGATTTTGAAACCTAATTTTAAATACTTGGAGGTTTTTTTAGTTGTTCAAACTTTTCTGCGGTGTGACGAATTCAGAACACATTGTTATCACTGCTGTACACAGACTTTAATGATGTTTTATTGTTTCAACTCATGAAACAGCTAGCAGTGTTATTTGCGTTTGCATATTTACACGTTTCCTGTAAAAATAGTAAACTAGTTAAGCCACACCCCCTTTCGAAACGCCCATTCTGCTCGCCACAACCGAGCGGTGAGCCATAACTATTAGGTAGCTCATGGATCCCCTGCAGGGACATAAACATTTGAGAAAGTGTTTCATTGGATGCGCATTAGTATGCTCCCCTGAGAGTATAATAAGCCATCAAATTTTTTCGTTTTCCAGGAAAATTCTAAAATACCGCTAAGAATACCCACAAAAACCTTTTTCTCTCATAGTTGGGCCAGATACTGGAATATAGGTGACATATTGCACAAGATATGTATAAAAACACTTAAACATCACATTTGATTTCATGGGGACTTTATTAAATTCATCAGTGGATGAAGAGCAGCTTTAACTCACTGCTCTGATTCTTTAAACCTGAACTCAGATCAGTTTTATTGGAAAAGAAAAACCTGTCAGCAGTGCATGATGCTGTCAAGGCAGCTCTCGAGGCAGAGGGCTGTATTGTATTGGAAGTATTAAAAAATATTTTCTCTAAAAGCATCTGAGCTGCAAGGGAGCTGCCTTTAATCTCTCAGTTTCAGATTTCAACACTTGGTCCCAGTGATTTAAATCAAATTATATTCACCGTCATGATTTGATTTTTTGTGCTTTTTATATCATCCTCTGGCCCAAAGATTCAGTAATTTCACATAATCATATTTCATCCCGCCAAATCGATGCACTCAGTAGAAAATGAGTTCAGTGTTACACTGTACACACACACACACTCACACACACACGAGCACGCAGCACACACATGAATCTGCTCATCATAACTCATATTTCTGTCAATCAGTCAATGAAATTCATTCCACTACTGTCATCCCTTTGTCCTGACCAGAGCAACTCGATCGTGTTGAAGATGGCATGAACCATATCAACCAAGACATGAAGGAAGCCGAGAAAAATTTAAAAGATTTAGGGAAATGCTGTGGGCTTTTCATATGTCCATGTAACAAGTAGGTACTGACAATGTGCCCCAAAGGTTCTTTACATATGTGGTGGCGTCCAGTTTTTCCTCTTTTTTTTTTCATTTTTGTTTGAATTTCTTTCGTCACAGTGAGTGTCTGAAGTTGTTGTCTTCTCTCCTTTGTCCTCTTTATCTCTCTCCTCCTCTCCTCTTCCTCTCTCTTCCTCTCTCTTCCTCTCTCTCTCTCTCTCTCTCTCTCTCTCTCTCTCTCTCTCTCTCTCGTGCTTCGTTCTGTGGGGGATAAATGACTTGTGTTTAATCAGAGCAACTGGAGCGCATCGAGGAGGGAATGGACCAAATCAATAAGGACATGAAGGATGCAGAAAAGAATTTGAACGATCTAGGGAAATTCTGTGGTCTTTGCTCCTGTCCATGTAACAAGTAGGTGCTGCTTGCCTGCCTGCCTGCCTGCCATTCAAAAAAAAAAAAAAAAAAAGAATAAATATCTGAGAAAATAAAATAAACGAGGTAGAAGTGACATCATGGTGGCCATCAGCCAATAGTCCGCTCTGCTCCAGCTCTAAACAAAATGACTCTGCCCCTTCACATCCTAATGAGGGGGACACATGGGGGCTTTAAATGCTCTCTCTATGGACGTTCCAATGGCGTCCTCTCCACTGGACTGGCCTCCAGATAAACAAGTGCAGTATCCCAGGATTCATAGCTCCACAACTGGCAAGGGGTAAACTCTTTAATATCAACGAGCGCCACCTGAATGGGTCGGTAATGCCTTGACACTGAGTTGGTTTTTTTTCGACTTGGGAACGCCATCTCGGAGTAGCAACATGAAAATAAGGTAAGTCGTGTAGGATTTCTGCAAATACACAGTCTTGACTGAAGCTACATCCGCGCTAATACATTTCCGATCCCCATCCAGACAAGCGTTTTAGCAGAGTTACAGTTTGCTCGAATAACAGCTGTGGATGTAGTCAGTAGAAAGATATAGTGCAGGCTTTAACCACACAACAGCTGCGAACAGACACAACAAGGACAGAAAGTAACTGAGTGTCCATGTTGATTCAGCAGCCTTATAGTCACAGGTAGTTTGCTTCTGAAAACCACTGTGTGGGTGACTTCACTGCAAATTGCCTGGTGTTTAGGCGATATTTCAGGGTCCGACGCTACAAAAAATCCACAGTGCTCCTATCAACATTTTGTTTTTAGCTGTAGAATCTTTTTCTATCATTATTAAATGTGCTATTTTTGCAGCCTTAGTTATTACACAACACGTATTTGCAGAAAAATACTAGATGGCACAATTTTTAACCTACCTTAATTGCCATATCTGTCTTCTCTAAGATGGGGTTCCCATGTTGAAACATTAAGGCATTCACTGGCCACTCAGGCACCACTTTGCTCATGAGTATTAATGAGCTTTCCACTGCCACCCATTCCTCAAAAGGCCTCAAAAGAATTGCCTTGATAATTCCAAGTTAACCATTTCAACACACTCAAACCACATATGTGAGGCCCATAAGAGACAAAGCCAAGCAGAAAAAGGCCAGTCCTCCACATAAGCTCTCCTCTACTCAACAAGGCCTTGGTTCACCAATAAGTGCCTCTCTTAACACTCTTCTACCAAGTGCCCTATTCTCTAAGCTGCCACTTTTATAATGGGAGACATCTACATGCAGGTGAAGCCACTGTAGAAGTCCCACCCGTAGAATCAAATCAGGTACAAATTCCTCCTCTCAACATCAAGATTCAGTATTTCCGTACTGATGAGGAGTGAACGACAAGGTGAGGACTTCTCCAGTGACGTCACCTTAGCTGTTCCCAAATGTAAAACTACTTGGATTCAACCAGAGCAGGGCTGGGGCTCCCAAAGCATCTTGGCACTCAGATCATCTTAACGTGTTGACGCCAGCCGGAAGTTCAGTGATCTTGGTCCCAAAATGCCTTTGGTCAGCCTGGTCCAGGACTGTTTGACACTTCTCCTCATCTGCATGATCTCTACCACCACCACACCGCTCTAACATCCAGCAGATCCTCACCTTTTCTGCAGGAAACGAAACCTTTTTTGTTTCCCCCTCTGAACACCCCCCCACCCCCCAACCCCTTCCCTGCCACCACCACCATTTATTAAACCACCAAGCGCCAAGGACCTGGAATGACTTG
>JAPQRN010000017.1:16677525-16692747 GCA_037367275.1 Coranthus polyacanthus | reverse complement strand
TATTACTGTGGGATCATATATATGTTGAGAAGCAGGATCATGTTCATCGGTGTTCTATACTTGAGTTTGACAGTAGTAGATTATTGACCTGCAAACAGAATAGAAAGCCTCCCCGTCGGGGAATCGAACCCCGGTCTTCCGCGTGACAGGCGGAGATACTGTCCACTATACTAACGAGGAGTGATTACCTTTTAGTAGATTTCTTGAGTGGATTATCTCTTGTTTTTCTTATTTTAAGTTACATTTATATATATTCAATTTATATGCTATATATGCTTCTATATTCTTTGAGATCATCACAATGTGCTTACATGTATGGCAGTTTACGTTTTTTCTTGTTTTAAGTCAGTGTAACAAGGCAGCCTTTCATCCTGAATAATAATAATAAGTGTTGGTATTTCACTTGTCGCCACTGGGTGTCAGCGTTGTGCCGACGCAGAGTTTCAGTTGCCGGATCTGAGCCGGCAGGCGTGTGACGTCATCAACGGGCGACGGCTGAGTCTTCAGATTTCAGGATGGCTGAAGCTGAGTATGTATTTCTACTTATATCTAAGTCCATCCTTTGTTATTTTATGGTCATTTATATTTTTTTGGGTCTTAACAATAAATATAAGTGTTGTCAGTTTGGCCCAAAATTGTAGTTAGACAGATGAATGCTGAAAAGGCTGTTTCTAGGCAAACAAACTTCACATGGGTAGAAGTGTACGCTAGAAATGACGAGACTGCCATAACAGATCTTTATTTAATGGTGATGTATTGCCGTTTGTGTAATATTTTAAAGGTTTAATATCGCTGCCAGCCTCGGAACTTATCGTTTTGTGTGGTTTATTTAGCCTGTTAGCTACAAAATAGCTACTGTTACTGGACATGAAAGCTGTTGCTGGATGCGGCTATTGGGTGGCGTGTGGACGGGAGACGGGTCCACACGGACGGGAGACAGTGTGTTTTCCAAAATACTGTTAACGACTTTAGGACGGGTTGAACATTTAACATTAAATTGGCTATGTCATAAACTGTCCTAATCTGGGTGTTTAATGCTTGCTGTTCACGGACTGAATCCGTGTTTGTCTATGCTCCTGTTGACAGATCTAAAAAAGTTATCAAGTTAGTTCCAGAGTATCTTCTGAAGAAGAGGAAATCATACCAGGCTATCAAAGCAACACAAGCCAAACTTGCACTGCTTGAAAAGAGAAAGGTAAGTGCTGGATTACTGATGGAGTTTTGACAAATGCCGAGGAAATGTTATTATCATATAATGTTGCTACACTGAAGTTGTAATATTGTCTGTTAATTTAATGTGTTTTTATATTGCTCCAGGTATCAAAAGGCAAACCACTAAAGTTCAAGCGTTTGGAAGATTTCTTAAAAGACAGCCATAGGAAGCATCGCGATGAAACTCGCATTCGCAGAACTGAACACAGACCAGCTGCCCCTCTACCTCCTGCTAAGAACAGACTCGCCTTCGCTGTCCGAATCAGAGAGTGAGTTCTTTGACATTTGTTTGGTTTTTGGGATTGTTGTTGAAAAATAGAAAGTTCTCAAGAACCTTATCTTAAGAGAATCATTATTTCCATCTGGAGAGCGAGGTACTAATTGCTTGGAAACATTCAGTACCAAATTTTGATAAGAAATCTGTAACTTTCTCCTAATAATTATAGTGATTTATATTGGACTCCTTCACACACAGCAAGTCGCTCATGAAGAGAGTGGAGCATCTCGCTATTGTAGCACACCTATCTTTGTCCATTGGCAGGCTCTTATTCATCCCAGCGCCACAGTGCATTCACCGCACTGTCATGGCTTCGACGATCCAACATATATTTAAATATAACATGACATGATAAAACAGAACATAGAAGAACAGAACGTTTTAGAATGAATATAACAATTTCACTAATGTCCAAGGCAAATTGATTAATGAACTGGGATACCTCCGATGGCTACTGGGACCTAGACTCACTGCACAGTTCACCTACAGCGGAGTGCAATCCAAACACATTTTCAGTCTGACATCATGGCTTTGCCGTGGCAGCAAAACGCTTAACACAAAGTTCTGCAGGTTAAAGTGAACGAACCCGAACACTTTTAGTGTTGACAGACTCACTATAAAAAGAATCACTATAAAATTACTGAAATGAACCCACTAGCCTAGCCACAGTAATGCTACTGGGCTGAAGATGACCCTTCCATCTTAACAAAGATAGGATAGGTTGTGTGTGACAGGATGCCCCACTTCTAGTTAAACTTAAATGCCAGTGTGAGAAAGATGTTCTAGTGTGTACTTGTACATTACAACCTTATTGCTCACCGCTGTATAATTTAAATAGCAAATGTTCAATGTTAAAATGGAAAACTGGATGTCTACCCGCCAAACAAGTATTTGAACAGTTGAACATTCAGGTCCAGCCCTAATCGGTGCCGCTATCAAACTTTTTGACTGATACCCTGCCTTATCCATCTGTTAGGTAAAGTGAAACATCTGAAGTGGTTGCAAAAATGATACCTTACTACCTTTTAATATCTTCTATGTCTTCCTCTACATTTTCCTTACATTGGCCCATATTTAGAGACCCTTGTGTACACGTTATGAGTGGATACAATAAAAAGATCCCTAAAAATGATTTTCCCTGTCATGTAGACATTGTTGCCACGCTTTGAGGGCATCTTCACATCAGTCACTTCACATGTAACACCACTGTTGTAATGTTAGTAAAGATGATAACTTGTGGTTGTGTTTTCTCTCTGTGTTGTAAAAACCTGTACATGAAGAAACATAATCGTAGTGTAAACATCTGTGGCCCTCTTCTCTCAGGATTAAAGGTGCCAGTCCCAAAGTGATGAAGGTGGTCCAGATGTTGAGGCTTAGGAAGATCTTCAGTGGGGCCTTCGTCAAAATCAGCAAGACCTCCATATCCATGATGAAGGTGGTGGAGCCCTACGTGGCCTGGGGGTGAGTGTCCGCTGGCACGTTGATCTGAGCCACAGATTGAATACGTATTATAAAAAAAACGCGTCACTTTTCCCAACAGATTCCCCAACTTGAAGTCTGTCCGTGAGCTCATTCTGAAGAGAGGACAGACGAGGGTCGGCCGCAGGAGGGTCCCTCTCACAGACAACACCTTTATCGAGCAGCACATGGGTAAGCACCACGGTGATCAAAATGTGGAATTTAACAGGTCTTCAGAGGTGTGTTGTTATTATACGTCTTTGAAGACCGGTTTTAGTCCGCGTCCCATACATGCGTACATCCGCTAGCAGCTTCTTCTTTTCTGTGTTTAACTGAAATCCTGTTGCCTCATCTCATTACTGTTCTGTTGTTACATTGTCTCATCATTAATTGCTCCCACTGCGTCTCTCCCTTCTCTTGCTTCTCAGGTAAACACGGCATCATCTGTTTGGAGGACCTGATCCACGAGATCTACTCAGTCGGTAAAGGCTTCCGGGCTTCCAACAACTTCCTGTTGCCTTTTAAGCTGTCAGTGGCGCGTCACGCTGCCAGGGACAAGGCTGGGTTCCTGAAGGACCTGGGAAAGCCTGGATTCCGCGGTACAGACATTAACAATATCATCAGACAACTGAACTGAGGAACAACACCCAGGACGGACTCTCAGCAGCAACTTCAAGGATTCTTTACTTCCCAAGGATCAAATGCCAATGATGACAAAAGGGTTTCTTTTGTCTCTTTGGGACTCAAGTCGTCACCCAGAGTCATGCTTAATGACCTTTCTCTCCATATGTATTGTTTGGTTACTTTTAAGGCATGATGGGAGGCAAAAGGATCACCTGGAATCAAGATCGTTGCCTTTCATGTGCTGTATTTGAGTTTGAGTTTTGTACTCAGGATTGAGAAACATCACACAGTTCCCCTGATGGGAGCAGTAAATGCTCTTTACTAATGACCTAACAATATTTTGAATCACCTGTTGAAATGTAAAATATTGTGTTAAAAGTTGTCTCGTTACTACATGTATTATTCCTCTGATCGTCAGGAATTTATGTTCATGTGTGTCAGGACATGAATTTGTTTATTAAGGCAGATTGTCTTGCAAACCTACAGCAGAATCCTTGACTGCATTCAATTTTCAGTGTCAAAACATGTAAAGTGAAGGGGAAATGTTAAGCAACAATTCTATTTGTTTTGACTCACTGTTAATATAGTGTATTTCACAATAAAAGAAACATTCAGTACATTCGCAATGAGAGTCACAATGTTTTCATGAATGTAACATCTCATTTGGTGATGAGAAATTACAGAAAATGTTTTTTTTTTATGTTCTTTTGATGGATACTTGGTTTCCAGTAGTAGACACAATTACACCTAGAGCTTTACACCTAGAGAACAGTGTTTCTTCTATTCATTTAGCAATAATGCACCATGACAGCAAAATATGCAGAAGCATTTTAAATTTAACTGAAATGTTAGTAAAAAAAAAAAAAAAAAGTTGTGAATATAAAATGTACAAAACTATTTAATGTTATAACCTCCACTTTAAACATAACTAACATCAAACAGCAACAGATAACATAAGAAAAACTAGAATTATTAACTGAAGCGCCGCAGCTGTATTGAAATTACAGAGGAAACACTGAACATGACCGTGAAGAAGCAAACGTTTCTGGCAAATTGTAGAGAAGGATCCGCAATGTTTGGTTTTGATGTTAATGCTGATGTTTAATCGCGTCCAGTTTTTTTTTTTTTTTCTCTTCTTTATTCTTCTCCCTGTGGTGTTGTACCGATGTTACGCTTAATTCAACGAGACACATGAGTCACCCGCTGGAGGAGGGGAGGGAGATGTGGCAACCGAGGCAGCAACGCTTCTACAGATGCGCACTGGGAGAAATGGAGGCTGCGCGTCGGGGACACTTCATGAATGTCATTGATGTATTACCTAAATACTGGGTGCACGTATGCGTTGGACGGGTCGATACATTCAAAGACAACGCTGTCAAAACTGGCGTAAACGTGCCGGACGTCGCAAAGTAGGTAAGAAACTAACGCTATGTATGTTCGTGTTATGCAGGGTGAAAGGGAAATGTCGCTATTTAAGAGCTCGGTCAGCAGCCATTGCCATGGCAATTAATTACAACGATGACGATTTCCCTCCGTGCGCGGCCGTGATTGCTGAGTGGCGCGTGCATGTATTAAGAGTTGTAATAATTCACCCGTGAACCGGCGTCATATTGAACCGGGTCTCTTTTTTTTTCTCCCTGCCGCTGTCATCCTGTACCACAAGAGAAAACAACGCAACGGCTGAAATAATTGTTGACAATGACACTGCTGCCGTGTCTCCAGTTTCACGTGAGTTTAATTTGTTTAATTTCCAATGAACCGAACGCACGAGTGGAAGGAAAAAAAAAAAACTGTGCTCACGGGTCAATATTATAATCCATATACCAGCCAAAGCACGTGTTGAGCTGCCTTCAGAAATATCGGAAAGGTCGTGACTTGCGATAGTGACTTGCAGAATGTGACAAATGAGAGCCGAAAGCAAGGGATCTGTCAAATATTGATACCCTCGTTTGGTAATAACAGTATAACCTACTGTACAGTGACATTCTGGTGTTACATGAAGTTTGTATCATGACAACCCTTTTGCAACTAACAAAGCTAATATTCATAACTAGTGCTGTATGTTTGTTTTCACCAAAACGTTTAAAAGTACTATAAATAGAACAGTTTAATGTACAAATGAAGGCATATTATGTTTTTCCGCATGTGGAAGTCGAGTTTACGAAGAGTACGTGAAGGTAGCACCATATCTTATGTCAAGGAGAATGGGCGGTCCGTCAAAGCCTGACACCACGAGTAGCTAGAAATGATGTCCTGTTAACAGTATTTTGGCAGCAAACCGCGGTCAAAGGTAAGCCATTTTAGCTACTTGGAATATTCAAAGGATATTCCCACAGAGGAATGACATTTTCGATGTGTTTCATCGTCGGTGAGGACTCAGAGGTGACCGGGTAACAGAGATTAGTTTTCACGTTGGTGCACGAGGCAGATGGGAAAGTTTGGGTGATTGGGCAACATAACCATTTGGACACATATATCTAACTGTTCACAGTGATTACATTTTCTTTAGATTGCGACAGTATTTAATGGCGAACGATACGGAAGTACACCTGGGTAGTAAGGCTAACTGCACCAAACCATTCAGACACGTTAACGAACGAAAGCCGGTTTGGCTAGCATGCAACGTTCAAATGAATGACCCGTCGGAGCGCGTGGGGAGGCTCATTACCCCACTGGACAGCTCTCAGTGCTGTTAGAAAACATGTCAGAGGCTGTATTTGTCTAAATTATCCATACTGTTTATTCTTAACGTAAGTAACGTTAAAGGGCTAGTGGTTCGTACGAGGCTTGACCCCTGACCATAAAAAAGATGTAGGCAATAGAGAGAATTTAAGATTTTTTTAAGGTATCCTGTCCTATGTGAGCCAACATTGGGCTGTCAACATGGTTATCTTCAGCCTCCAGTCGAGACTCACTAAAATGTCTTTATTTGTCTCTGGAATGATGAGGGTCTGTTACATTTTTACATTTCTCCGATGAAAATAAGTTAATGTGTCCTACTTGTTTTGCTTTGGGTTTTTTTTCCCCAGAAAGTATTCATAATATTGCATGAGGTTTAATTAGGTCAGCTTCTGCATTAAAAACTAATATAGCTACCAATAACTCACAGCTGTAGAAGATGTCCAACAACAAACATGTATACGGTTATAGAAATTAGGGATCGACCAATATGTTTTGTCAGGTCTGATACCGATTATAGGAAAAATCTTTTAGAATAACTCCACCACGAAACTTCAACTAAAGAAAGTACAATAATAATATTGAAAAGATATATTCTAACAGTGTTTACTGTCTGTTTTTACATTGAACTGGAGGATAAACAATAATAATAATAATAATAATAGAACAAAATTGTTGTATTCTCATTTCAGTGTTGGGTTATTACTCATGATGTGAAACCAATCAGATCATATCAGAGCCAAAGGAGCATATTTTTAAATTCACTTATTTTAATGGATATCAGATTTATATCAAAAATACTGATACCAATAATCATTGAGAGTTTACTCCTGATCTAACACTCTTAATTAGGTTTAGCTATGTTCTAAACTAATCTATGAGATTGAATAGAAAAAATTGTAAAGGCCATTCTGGCATCATTGACAGCTGTTTAGCATTCATGAATTACAAACAGTCTATACGAAAAAGCAAATTAAGTGTTTCATAGTCCTGTTTCTGGTCTGTGACTCAGTGACTCATAGGTGGATATTCTCTAATTTTTTTACTACACATGACATTTGATTTGACCGGTTAAACTTCCTAATCTTAAAATAAACTTGTTAATATGTTTTTGTAGATAATGATGATTGTGGATTATGTCCACCCCATTGACCCATTGTTCACTTAGAACAGGAGGAACAGAAAACTGATTTAAGACAGACTTAAAAATTATTAACATATCCTTTAACACCAGTAACATGACATTCTCAGTGTTGATGTTTGTATTATCAGTCTGCAGTGTAGTAACACATTCTTGATTTGTCATCAGTGTGTTGTTAGATGACAGCATATTAATCAGTGTTTCTAATTTGGTTTTGCTGCTTCTAAAATTATTCATGATGCCTTTATGTTGTCCCAGTCTGCTAGTGGTGTTATTTCACTAAGCAGTTCAGGGTCCAGCTGGAGGTTTAATGATTACTCAGATTATTGGCCTTTGAAGTTGCTGAGATACAATGAGAGCTGGGTGCACCCGTGAAACCACAGAAGATGACAGAGGACCAGCTGAGTTTAGACCTGCAGGGCTGCAGTGCATACACATCTAAGTGTATGGAATTGTTAGCAGTCAGTATTTGCCACATCACCGGTGTTGGAAAGTAGAACTACATGTAATAAAACTAGTAGCTTAATCTTGCAGCACTTTTCCTGTAGTTCAGCTACATTCATATTTCTATAGTGATTCAAGGAAGTGCTTTTTTGCCAATTTTGTGGGAGTTCAATCCTGAAGCTACAAATGTAGGCCCATAAAAGAAAAGAACTGATTTTTTTTCCCTTTTTTGTATTGTACCATTGCTTCTCCACTGTAACTGAACCCCTTTAGCCAGCCCAGACCGCTTTTTTTATTTCATTCTGACTGCAAGGCAGCCACCACCCCTCACTTGACCTTTTGTGAAGTGCATGTGCAAAAGGGCAAATGTTGCTTAGTGCTCACGAAGCAATGTCATAAAAGCCTGAAGCCTGAACACCCTAAACTTAATACTTAGAACATTTGCAGTAAATTACAAATTGCATTTTTTGCTGGTTCTTAAAAAGCCTAAAATCCAATAATCACAATTGTAGGATTAGGATTTTAGAATTAGAATTTTGACAGGTCTTAAAAATTGATTGGATTTAATGCTTGGTTGAAGCCTGTTGAAAATAACAAATTTGAAGCCTGCTGCACCTTGTTAAAGAAAACACTCCAAAGCAGGAATTTTGGTTATATAGGTATTAGAGTCACATGGGAAGTCAGAAAAACTAGGGATCGACCAATATGGTTTTCTTCAGGACCAATACCGATTTATTAGTATTCAAGGAGAACAATAGCCAATATTTAGAATCAATATACATTTGCAGTATAAACTGAAATCTTGGTGTCAAATTGTAGAGTAACTCCAGTACAAAATTTGGTGAAATGTCTTTAAGCTAACTGTCAAATGAAGAGAAGGCACCAGCAAACGCCTGCCAAATACTGACCACCCATAATTTGTTTTGGGCTGTGATTATCTTCTGCAGTGAATGAAAAAGCTCAGTGTGCTTTGAAGTGTTTGATTCTTTTGATATTGTATCAAAGCAGTGTGTCCTGTACAGCTGCAGACCTTCCCACACAGTGCTCTACCTGCTCTCATCATCAAACGGCACGTTTCAATTGTCCACCCTTTGCACAGAGGTCGAGGCTGTAGGGGTAAGAGCGCCGATTCCACCAGCTCAGCCCTGAATACCTCCCATGCAGTGTACAATCATTGTCCCCCTGTTGCCAGGCAACCAACGGCTCCTTGACCTCCTTGCATGATGTTTAGTGTAGCTGATGACACAACGGACCCAGCACACGCACACATAGAGGCTGATCAAATATTAAACAAAAGCATTTTAATTTGTTGTCTTTTACGTTTTTTTTTTTGCATGGCTGAAATAACAGAGTGTGGAAAAACGAGACAGTGATGGAAAAACGGTTAAATATTTGTCTAGTAATGGTTGATCTTGTTGACCTTGTGGCTGAGAGTCTAAACATTGATCACATATCACATGATCACATTCAGAGCTATTGATTGTGGTTTTGTGTTGCAGTCTTCTTTTAATTGGAAAGTTGGTTAGTTGTTTGGACACAATACACTGTACAAAAATCAGTTTTTGGAGTTTGAGAATGGATTTTTGTCTTTCAAGTAAAGATCAGAGTTCTTATAGTTTTTAAATTTTCATTAGTATTTAATTTTATTTAGTTTCTACTACTACTTTCAATTAGTTTTTCATTTCAGTTTTGTTTTAGTATTACAACTGCATATGTAGTTTTATTTGAGGATTTGATCGTCTTAGTGGTTTAGTCTTTTACTTATTATAAGGACATACATGATATTATAAAAGTCGCTCTATTCCCATGTTCTATTGAGTGACTGATAGCCTTGAGTTTGAAATCTGCTTCGTAAGCATGTCTCTTAACAGGTGCCATTTTGGGTTCCTCTGTACACACACCATAATATTATGTTGAAGCACAGTATGTATTGGTACCGGAGCCTCGCGGTATTTCTCCGCAAGGCTCCTGACACTACGGTAGCCGTAATACTCTGACAATCTATCAAGCGGTGCAGCTTTGTAGCTTACCAAAGTCGTACTAAAACATTTTGACAGATTTTAGAGCGCCGTGTACCACAGTAAGTCACAGTAAGTTCAACCAGAATTAATACATAAATTGCACCGGATTATAAGGCTGTCGATTTTTGAGAAAATTAAAGGATTTTAAGTGCTCCTTACAGTCCAAAAACAAGCTGATTTTACATGTAATGCTATTTAATTTTAGGTTTTGTTGCATCATTAGTTGCAGTTTTTATTTTAATTTTATTTCAGTTAAGTCTTTATTTTCATAAACTACAATAACCCTGGTTGAGATACAGACAGGAAATCCAGCTACAACCCCACATATACTGTAAGATGCATTGGAGGTTCTAGTATACATTTGAAATACTGATCCGCCAGATGCCGTTTTTTGTCCATCTTCCACTCTGCTATGGTGAGGTGGAACAGCTCTGGTGCACTAGGCTTCAGCCTACTGATGCACAACTAAGTTACTTGCTGTAAGCCATGTTCCTTTTTGTGAAGCTGATCTCATACATCGAGCCATTAGCTGTACACTACTTTACATTGGTAAGCCTGAAGGGTTAATGCTAAGAATACCATTAAGAAGAATACCAAGTGAGTGCTTGGAAGCCCACACAGCATTCTACTAAAGCTGCCTCTTTTATATGTACTGTATATACAGTTAGGAGTGACTGCGCTGCTTATAGACAAGTACTGGATTTTGTGCAGCACTTGGCATGTATTATATAATCAAGATGTAGATTCGCTTCATTGTCCTGCATTGAAAGATATTTGGCTCAGGTTTCTACCAATGCTGCTGCACCCATTTAAAAAAAAAAACAAACAAAAAAAAAACAATCCACATACATAAAAGATGGCCACAGGAAACAAGATTCATGTCTAAGAACATGATAATCACAACAAACAGTAAAAAAGAGGGAAAGATAAATATATAATAGATAAAGAAATAAAAAATCTATAATGCAGACAAATTGCATAGAGGTGCTACAACTCAAAAATGGTTAGTCATCAGTGACTAAGTACAAATAAAGCTTTGTAGGTTTTCCTATCGATTCCATTCCTTTTTCATCTAGTAGTAGTAGTAGTC
Organism: Coranthus polyacanthus; assembly: GCA_037367275.1. Lineage (NCBI taxonomy): Eukaryota > Metazoa > Chordata > Actinopteri > Kurtiformes > Apogonidae > Coranthus > Coranthus polyacanthus. The sequence goes on along the minus strand of JAPQRN010000017.1, from coordinate 16,681,801 downwards.
GTAATAATAGTTTTCATTTATTTAGCACCTTTCATGAAACCCAAGGACGCTTTACATAATCGATGGGCCTGATCAGTCCAGGTCAGCTTTCAATACAAACACACATGTATTTGTACAAGGAGACATCCAGGGTCAAACTAGCATGTGTTTCAGCAGGCCTGCTATGACTATGACAGTTGAGAAGTGTGAGAAAGAAAGACCTGCCCATTGTTGTGAAGGAAATTGACTGTTAGCAGGAATTCAATCCACTCTGTCAGCTTTGCCTGATGGGACTGTTTTAAGGAAAAGATTTTAAAGTTTAGAGCAGCCTAAGCCAGATGGCAGTTGATAATTTGAGTCATTCTACTGGTTCTGTCTTGGGGAGTTTAGATAATTTTCATTTTCATTCTTAAATATTGTTCACCTTTGTTAGATCAGAGGAAATGAGAAAGTATTTGTTCCAGTCATTATTGTTGCCTTTTTTATGAGCTAAACTCCCTTTAATGTTGAAGACTTTTACATTGTCTGAGGACATCAGGCTGTGCTCAAGGTACTGTGTAATACATTGAAGTGTCAGGATTATTTTGCACAGGCAAAAAGGCAAATCGGTGTGGTATTTTAAGTAGCTTTACTGTGGTAATTTTCCATTGACCCCCATGCAGGGAAGGCACTGTGTTTCATGTTTTTAGCTACTTGAAGATCACATTTCTTTCTATAACTATTTCCATAAAATGTCAAGCGAATTTGAAGCAAACTTTTGAAAAGTCGCAATAACGGAAAAGCAATATATGTTTCCATACACTGGTTGGAATGAATAAACAAGGCTCTGTTGTGTCATCAACAGGTGGCGCTGTAGGCTACATTACACATGGCTCTAATAATCACAGTAGAAGAAGTAGAGCATTCTGTTGTTGTTTTCCATCTAAATGGCTGTGATGTCTTTTTTTATGGATGAGACAGAGGAATAATTCAGTGTCCTAATCAGTCCACACTACCTGTTGTACTACCAGACATGTTTTAACACTTTATTGGAATATCTGCAAAGACACAGCAAACAGCTGATCAATCAAGAGTTAAAAGTTAAGAATTTATTCATAAAAGGTCTTTCCATTTCCCCCTGTGCGGATCTGTGAAAAAGTTTTTTCATATTCTGCTATTTCCATAAACATTTTCCAATGCAAAATTTTGAAATGTGCATTAAAAGCGTTTGTTGAAACACACCTAGTGTTGAGTGTTGTAGTGATGCAGGCACTCTAAGCAAACACTGCAGGAAATGTCTATAATCAAAGTCTATAATCAGTGAGGACAGTACCACGTCATGACTTATGAATGTGATACATGTAAATAGGTTCAAACTTCAGAGTTAAACAGAGGGCAGCTGCTGTGCTGTAAAGATGTAACTGATCAAACTGGAAATAGTTATAGTTACAGTTACAGTTTCCACTGTTCATTGTCACTACTATTCACTGAAACTAAAATGTTTTTAAGCATGCTTTGAGCCTCAACTGTATAACAGCACTTGTACATGCAGTGTCCAAACTGCAGCATTATTTTGAAACTGAATCATGCAGAATAAGTGCAGGGGATTACTGTTTGTATTACATTAACTTGTCTTTTAATATTATCACAGTCTTTATACTGACTGAATTGTTGCACTGTTCCAGTTAAAACTATACTGTTCTTTTGAACTGAACCATATCCACCTGCTTCTGTTCCCATCCAGCAGATTAGACATAATGAGTCATTATGATATAAGTGGGATTTAATGGGGTCATACGTCTTGGTTTGATCAGACCTGCACACAGTCTCGCACAGACAGGCCTGTCAATGCAGAACACTACCTCTGTTTGATGAACACATTCAAACATAACCTTACAAACACATTTGCTCCCTTGTTAGTTTTGGTTACTATAGAGTAGAGTAGTCAGGTAGAAGATGCCAAAATGGCAACATCCACAGCAACAAAGCTATTTTTTGGCATTTTTGTTATTTGAAAGTGTTGCCTTTTGCCAGCATGTGAGTGTGGCCAGTGAGGTGCTTTGCTGGAGAGCAGCTCAAGATGTCTGTACCTAATGGCCTGATTTCCAAGGTTGGCATGACACACCAGCCAATGACATTCAGTTCAGAAGAAAAATAAATTCTAATCTCAAGTCAGGGTTTTCCCTAGGTTTTTAGAGGCCATATCTGAGTGCTGGGGGTTGGTCGTGGTTGGAGGTTTGAAACTTTTTTATGTTGATTTCAACCATTGTGCTTATTTTGAAAGAACGCTGGTAGCACCTACTGCACTTGCAATCTAATTTCATGGTTTGGTTTTAGGGGTCCTCCCAAAAGAAAATTTTATGTTTTTCAATATAGTATTTAAAAACATCGTTATTGCTGTAGCCTCAAAGGTCCAGAATCTGACCGGTCTTAGTGACTAGTTCTGTACCCCTCAGAATCGTTTCATTTAGGCCCTCTCTTAGAAAGGATGATCCAGACCCTCGCATTCACTGCCTGATTGGGTCTTGGGTCTTAGCAGTCACTATGTATTCAACATGGGTATAACATAGTGTGAATTATAGGTGATGCTGTCCTTGTTGTCTCTAGTAGCAGCTGTTGCAGTTAAAATCTGCTTTTTGTCACGATACTACTGACTACATACAACGCAGGTGAACTATTATTAGAGCAGTTTGCAATAATTCCCGTGTCCAGCTGCGTTATCAGCTCGTCATGTGATATGTGTTTCAGTGTGTTGTGTGTGTTGGAGATTAATTCTGAAACTTAGCTAAAATGCTTGAGTGGATGGAGATGTTTTCTTAAAACATAGTTTTAAAATGAAAACGCATTGCTATGGATGTAGTTTCTCAGTTTTCTCCTCATACCTGCTGTTATTTAGTCTTTTTTAAACCTGATCACACTCTCAACGCACACTGCTGCCCCATGGCTCTTCCTCATCGTAGGTTCGGTTCAGAGTCAGCAGCACCTCATGTAGTTGTGTGTGTAGAGGAATATGAGAGTTATGTTGAGTCAAGAACCAAAAACCAAAGTATGCCCCCTAAAGTGACAGGTCTAAAAGAAAACTGTTGTATATACTGTAAAAATATAACAAAGATCTCTGTACCCACAAGAAAAGAAAGAAACTGTTGTTTTTTGGAAAAGACTGAGTAGGTATTGGTTCATTTTAACAATAATAGCAGTTCATATTCTCATATGGAGCGGTGTTTTGCTTGATCGCTCCTTTTTTTTCCCCCACAGTGACTGTGATTGGATGCTGTGATCAGATACTCCCCTCCAGTGAGACTTAAGTCCGAGTTGGACAGTGTGTGTGAACAGGCAGCAACTTCATTTCATTAGGTTGGTAAGTCCTCTGTACCTTTTTCTGTGGCTTATTCAAACTGGGTGGACGACTTTAATATTCATCCACTAAAAATGCAGTTAATAGATTGCCCAGTTTGTGAAGACATTTGCAACATATAGAAAGTGTTCTGCTTAAATGCATAAAAAGCTTGTTGCATTTCTAATTGTAATTGTTAGCTTGTTTAAATGCTGTCGGGGTAGAAAAGTGTGTTTGTTTTTTTTGTTTGTTTTTTTTGTTTGTTTGTTTTTTTTTATGCACACGACTTGCCATTTGGGTTTAAGCTACTGTTTGGGTGTTATTTCAGTGAGTTAATTATAAAAAGGGATTGTAATGTATTTCAAAATATCCATGCTCCTTACAGCAGCCACAGTGTGCAACACTTGCTGCTGTTAGCTTAGAAATGTAGTCAGCTAACATAAAAAAAAACAAAAAAAAAACTACTAGCTCCCAGCACAAGACATTCCAACGCAAACTTCACATAACCACCAAGTATGAATTAATCTTCCATATTGAACCATGTCTGAAAGGTCATGTCGCCTGTGGGGCGAAAGAATCTGTCAGAAACTGTGTTCACTTTCACTGTTCTCATTGGAGTGAATAGACTCAGGACCTGCCACTAGTCTCCTAAACAGGGAGCAGGGCAGTGGCAAAACCTGCACGACACAGATACAGGAGATGCTGTCTCGTCTCTGGTAACAGTAATACACCAGTACAGCATTTAACGTAACGTTTGCTAACATTAGCATGACATGTCATAACATGTATATACGTCACTAAATATAATGTGTATAAAACCTTAATACATGATCTCATCTGTAAATATGATTTCTCCCTGGGTCATGTCAGCAATGGTGGTTAAAACAACAACTCCCATGATCCCACGCTACTTCACATCATCAAATTACATCTTTGCTTGTTGTTTTGATTGATGGACGCCTAGTGGTAGAAAATACATACTGT
>JAPQRN010000017.1:16648856-16677425 GCA_037367275.1 Coranthus polyacanthus | reverse complement strand
CTACTTCACATCATCAAATTACATCTTTGCTTGTTGTTTTGATTGATGGACGCCTAGTGGTAGAAAATACATACTGTGCATTTAAAACAGGTTTTTATAGCTATAGAAGAAGGCTGTACCACTTTTTCTTAACCTGATCAAACAAGTTAACTTTCCTTTTTGTGTCTGTCTTCCTCCAGCTGTATGTGAGTCTCCCTATGGGTGAAGTACTTCCTTTGACGTTGTGATATCCCCTAGTGGCCGTGCTTCAACGGCCCTCATTCCCCCGACCCCCCCACCCACTCCCTGCGTCACCATGGGGGAGGTAGTCCAGATGCACTTTACCACTGTGGACTATGTCATCTTTGCCTTACTGCTGGTGGCTTCAGCTGGTATCGGCCTCTTCTATGCCTTCTCAGGTGGCCGCCAGCGCACAACACAGGTATGTACTGTAGTCTTGACACAGCAGAGGAGCGTTTTTTTTTGGGGGGGGGGGAGGACTGTATTTCCTTTATTCAATGTCCATTTTGTTTTGTGCAGGAGTTCCTGATGGCTGACCGCTCCATGAGCTGCTTGCCCGTGTCTCTGTCCCTACTGGCCACATTCCAGTCAGCTGTGGCCATCCTGGGTGCTCCTTCAGAAGTGTACACCTTCGGCACTCAGTACTGGTTCTTGGGCTGCTCCTACTTTTTGGGCCTGCTCATCCCAGCTCATGTATTCATACCAGTCTTCTACAGACTGAGGCTGTCCAGTGCATATGAGGTACACATAGGACAGTTTGAAAAAAACTTCAACAAACAAATCATGTATACTTTATAAATTACTACTGAACATATTGAAACATGTTGCATTTTAGATGCTTAAATATGCCAGACTGAACGGAGTATCAGTATAACAATAAAATCTAATAATTTGAGTCTGTGCAGCACCAGCAAGGTATGTAATCTATGCATAAGTCGAATCGGAGTTTAGCGAAACTACTAAATCCAGATTCAAAATGAAGCAGAGCTCTTTGCACATTTGAAAACTAATCTGTGTATTTAATTTCACTTTAACTCAATACACTTGGATTTACTAGAGTTTAATCAATATGGATATACTTGTTTACCCAAATTAATATAAACTCATGAATAATGAGAGAAGCCTGTTAAGATTAAGCTTCTCTGTGTTTCTTAACAAAACATTACACTGTTTGCTACATAGATTAAAAAGTCAGCTAGTTAGTATACTCACAACGGCTCAGTAGAACAGCTGTCATTTCTCCTCTTTTGACAAAAACCTTTTGCCTGAATTTATGGAACAATATAGTTCAAGAAAGTAAGTGCAAAAGAAACTGCCTGGCAGCACCTGGCTGACCATGTTTGAATCTTCCTGTTCATCTCTGTAACAGTTTCCTTGTTGAACTGGTATTGTGACTGAAATTCAACACTATCTCGAAATTCAATTGGGCTGAGTCTGTCCTTCTTATTTTTATTTAAGGATGTTGATGATTTTCACTCAGTCCATCTCAGAAAGGAAGCCATTTTAAAAGTTTAAACTCAACTGATCCAGTTTTAACTTGAAACTTTCAAGGGAGGTTTAAGTTTTGAAAAATGTTGTTTAAATTGAATCCAGGTTTAGAGTAAATGCTGAACTGAGGTTTATAGAGAGGTTTATACTAATCTTTGTTATTGTTAAGGTAGTTTTGGTTTTAGTTTGGCTAGTTTAATGTACCATAATTTAAAGTTAAGCGGGTTTAAAAATGAATTCTCGGTGCGTTTGTGGATGTATAAGCTGTTAATGCATTTTGTCAAAAGCATTTAATTGTAATGTCCGTTTCTCTGTCTGCCTGTTTTTCTGTTTCTTACACGTTCAACACCCTCTTTCTGCTTCTTCTGTCTTTATCTCTTCCAGTGTGATCTCAGAGGCCACTTTTACTTATCTGTCTTCTTATCTGTCTTATCCTTGACATGTTAATGTCTGAGGGAAACAAATGTTCTTTCCTCAAGAATGAACGTCTTTAAAGGCTCTTTATCTACAGCCAGATTAACGGTTTTTCTCTTTAACTTCAAGGATGCTGATCAGTCATTTTTCAGAGAACAGTACTGCTTTAATGTGAAGACAAGATGAGCATTAACTTTGATAATGTGTACCCAAACTCGCCATAAACCAAAGAATGACTCTGAGATGATATATAATCACACTGTATTATTTTTTTTCCTTTTTTTTCCCTTCCCTTTGTGTTGTCTTGACAGTATCTGGAGCTGCGCTTCAACAAAACGGTCCGTATATGTGGAACTGTGACCTTCATCTTTCAGATGGTACATTTATCTGCTTTTATTTTGTGTTTTTCATCAGTTTTTGGGCTTTCTTTCTTACTGGAGTCAGATCTATGCTGTGCTATTTTTGCTCAAATTACCAACTGTCTACACATTAACTCACCTGCACAGCTACCACAGTAAAGTCACTGAACAAAAGGATGCAATTAAACAATCTTGGCTCATTTTCTGTATCATTCACATAACCTAGTTAGATAGTAAGAAGGACATCTTCTAAAGAGCCACAAGTAATAAAAACCCACTTCTTTTCTTAGTGTGGTGTTTATCTTCTGTAAATGCATCCACAGTAATTTGATAAGGAATCAAGAAAATGTGTGTATGTGGTGCAAAGATTAGATTAAATGGCAATTCTTTATTCTTTTTTATTCTTATATATATATATATATATATATATTTTAGCCTGAGGCAAAGTTTGACCCTGAAAATGTCACAGTAGCCCTTGTAAAATGATTATCCCTTGTGTCTCCTTTTATGAGGATAACCATTCCTCAATAAGATAATTAACCGTGTTCATTATTTTTCAGCCACTTGGCTTATTATTATCAAAGTCAGCAGTGTAGTAAACATGCAGCCCGTGTGAGTCAGTCTCTGGCTCCAAACCATGCCCTCCGGACTCTAATGCTTTATTGTTGTGTTCTCTTCTGCAGGTCATTTACATGGGGGTGGTCCTTTATGCTCCAGCCTTGGCACTCAATGCAGGTAAATACAAAATGCATTATTTCTTTTCTTTCACCCAAATACAGGAAAGTAATGTTCATTGTTGGGAAGGTTTCTTTTCAGATGTAACAGGTTACAGATTACTAGTCATCCTGTTAAAAAGTGAAAAGTAATGTAACTTATTAAATGTCATTACATTTTGATTTTCTTACAAATGTTTTAAACTGGACAATAAAGATGAAAATTCCTAAAAACATAAAATTAAGGCAGTGTAAACCTCACAACATTACTCAATACTGATTGTCAAACATTTGGTAAAAGTTCTTCAATATACGGAATTCAACAATACAGTATATTATTCAATATTCAACAATATACTATTCACTGTATTGTTGTGTTTCAATATACTGAATATATTATTATTCAATATATCATTGATCTTTTAGCAATGAAAGGCGTTCATTTGTGCTTTGGTGTGGTCAGCTGGTCACAGCCAGGCTTGGCAGACTCACGTTAATTAAGGCACCTCCAGAATGTGAGATTACAGCAGCCTTCTAAGTTTATTGCAGCCTCTCTGTGTGACATGAATCTAATAAACTTCAAGTTTGTGTGAAGACTGCATGATAATACCTATGAATCATGGGCTCCAACGCAAATGAGTAAACAAGAATAAAACATCAGCTTGTGTTATCAGTCTGCACTGCTACGGTGATAAACAATGTCACTAAGCTGTTACAATAGTGTTATTTATGTGTATGAAAGAAAATCAGAGGAGGAGAATATGGACCTTATCAGCTCCTTCGTACCCTTGATACATAGTGTTGCACTCAAATCTGTCCCTGAGTTGTCTGGAAATCTGCCAAAAGAAGGCAGGCCTGCATGGGCAAAACATGCAAAGCAACTGACTGACTGTTACGTTCTTCATATAAGCTTTTTACTGGAAATAATTTATTTGGATTTAACCCCTTTGTAATCTCCAACATTATGATTGGTAACTGTAATATGCATATTTTTTCTCAGTCAGGGTAACAGATTAGAATTACATTGAATTTGTAACTTCATTAAATGGCGCTGTATGTGAATAGTTACTCACCAACACTGATAATGTTCACCTTGAGAACTGAACATTCTGTTTTACAGTGTTAGTGATTTCACTGTCTTTATCTGCAGTGACTGGTTTTGACCTTTGGGGGGCAGTGCTGGCCATGGGATTGGTGTGCACTCTGTATACTGCTCTGGTAAGACACCAAATCTGTCTCCAAACTATTGGTTGATGGCTGTTTAACGTTTTTCCAGTAAATTTAAAGCTTTAAAAACAGTCATAAGAGTGTCAGAAACTCTAAATGTGTGCGTTTCTGTCTTCCAGGGGGGACTGAAGGCGGTCATGTGGACAGATGTGTTCCAGACAGTGGTCATGTTTGCAGGTCAGCTGGCAGTCATCGTGGTGGGAGCGAGTCAGGCAGGGGGCATCGCAGAGGTTTGGAGGAAAGCGGTCAACGGCAGCCGCATTGCAGGACTAGAGTAAGTAGTCAGCATTTGTTTAGTACAAATATGTACCCACTTTTGATTGTGCTTAAGTTTGCCATGTGTGTCCTCTCTCTGTGCAGCCTGAACCCCGACCCTCTGGAGCGCCACACATTCTGGACACTGGGTGTAGGTGGAGTATTTCTGATGCTGGCTCTGTACGGGGTCAACCAGGCCCAGGTCCAGAGATACCTCAGTTCCCGCACGGAGAAGGAGGCTGTCATGTGAGTATGAGTTTCTCAGGACATGGTTGAATGATTCCACAGTTTTGTTCCTTTTTATAATGACTGTCCTCTCATCTCATCCCTCCTTCCAGGTCTTGTTACGTGGTTTTTCCGTGCCAGCAGATCGTCCTGTGCTTAGGCTGTCTCATGGGTCTGGTCATGTTTGCTCGCTATGGAGAGGACAGTCCACTGGACAAGGGCTACGTCAAAACAAAAGACCAGGTGAACTAGTGATGCGCGTTGTCTGTGGCTTTTTGGGTCCATGCTAACAATTGCATTAAATACTAATGTGTCTTTGTGCAGATGGTGCTGTACTTTGTGATGGATGTGTTCAGGGATCTGCCTGGGCTCCCAGGTCTGTTTGTGGCCTGTCTCTTCAGTGGAGCTCTCAGGTAAACATCAAAATTGGACACCTTCTCCATCTCAATATATAAATATTTTAATAGCAGATTTCAGTTTTTGTAATAGCTTGCATGTCATATTGACCTACTTATGAGATCATGGCATTTTTTTTTATTTCTTTAGTGAATGCATTGCACTTCCATTAAACACATACACCCACAGTGAGTGAAATTGGACAATAACAGGTTTCACATTATATGACAGGCCCCACGCGTTTATCCACCCTGTGTTTTTTCTCTCCGGTTGTATTTGGAGGCCAGCCTTTATTTGTTTGTGTCGACCATGCCCACATCTGTTATCAGAGACCAGGCTTTTAATTCAATATTGGTTTTTATTTGAGGAAATGCAGAGGAAATATGTTTAATAAAATACTTTTCTTTTTAAATAATTTTCCATACACATTTGTTTTCTCACCAGTACCATCTCATCAGCCTTCAATTCCTTAGCGACAGTAACCATGGAAGACCTAATTAAACCTCATTTTCCAGCCATGACTGAAGCCAAAGCCACTCTCCTGTCCAAAGGACTCGGTAAGATGAGCGGTTTGTTTTCATACAGGTGTTTAGGAGTGTGTTTATAATATTTTTGTGCACTGTATCACGCATATTTCATCTTTTTTTGTGTTTGTATGATATAATAATATGTTTGTATGGACAGTACTAAATAGTCTGAAATGCTCATATCATCCCCAGCTTTAGCTTATGGTCTGGTATGTCTGGCCATGGCCTACATTGCCTCCATAATGGGATCAGTACTGCAGGTAACTAACTGTTCACATAGGCTGACATAACAAATTATAGAAGCCAAATAAATATAATAATAAAATAACAATATTACAGCTGCTGCAATTTCCTGATTGGTATTGTTTATATTTCTGTCTAAAGGACAGAAATGTGCAGTGTTACTGCTCCTTTACATAATACTGTAGTAAATGTTGTGTATGTGTGACTGCCATGCTGTCCTGTTCTGTGTACCCTCAGGCTGCCTTTAGCATCTTTGGGATGGTGGGAGGTCCCCTGCTGGGCCTCTTCTGTCTGGGAATGTTCTTCCCCTGGGCAAACTCCATCGTAAGTCCTCTTTGAATGCAGGGGATTTATCCCGTCCTATACTGCTCGTTATAATTTTCTTCCCACTGCTCTCTGCTCTTGTCTCCTCAGGGCGCAGTGGTTGGATTAATCGCAGGCCTCGCCATGGCCTTCTGGATCGGCATCGGCAGCTTTGTGATGCGCATGTCCAGCTCCACAGCAATACCAACACTTAACAGCACCACGCCTCCGCTGTTGGACAACATGACTACCACTGTTGTGACATCTCTACTCAGCACCACAGGCAAGCCAAGGTAACATATAACTCCAAGGACTGACCTTTTAAGTATATGTTAACTTTCAGTGGATGCAGCAGATGGAGTCTTCAGTCATAATGTCTCTCTCATCATCCCTCTTCAGACCAACAGGTGTGGAAGCACTCTACTCATTGTCCTACATGTGGTACAGCGCTCACAACTCAGCCACTGTGGTGGTAGTGGGACTGCTGGTCAGCCTGCTAACAGGTACACACTCCTGTATTTGTAGTCTCAAAAACAACTAGATAACCATATCCCTGCCCTTATTTACCACAGTTATGGAGCACATGTGAAATTTTTAAAGTAAAGTTAGTCAACATGACAAAGTGTTTTATCTTTTTGGGAAGAATGTCTTTCTCGCCTCAAGTGGTGAAAGAAGTATTCAGATCCTTTACTTAAGTAAAAATACTAATAGTACATTGTGAAAATGCTGACTAGTAAGAGTTCTCCATTCAAAACCTTATTTATGAATGTATTATCATCATCAAAATGTACTTCAAGTATGAAAAGTCAAAGGAATCGTTGTACAGTAAAATAGTCACATATAATAGTAAAGTATTTTACTATTATATGTGGTATTTTGGGTTCTATAAGATCAACATGTCTTTGTAGAGTCGCTGTCTTGTGAGAACCACATATCTCTAAAAACTCAACTTTTCATGAGCTCAGAAAAGAGTTTGAAGAGTTTATTTAGCTTAAGAAGGGGAATTTTAAACATTTCATTTTTCAAATTATCACACAGATTCAAAATCAACACATATGGAGTTACGCAGTTTTCACTGGACAAGAAGGGGATGAAAAATTGTAATCTGAAAATGAACTATAGCTGTCAGACAAATGTAGTGGAGTAAAAAGTACAATATTGTAGTAGAGATGTAGTGGAGTAGAAGGATTTAGATGCAGAAAATAGAAATACTCAAGTACAAGAACCTCTAATTTGTACTTGAATAAAAGTACTTGGTTTCAGCCACTTCTTTCACTTTATACTTTGCATACATTTGTTGATCAGATACAGTTGAAAGACTCCTACACACATTTGAGAACACTGTAAATTACCCACAAATCATTGAACAGTTTGTCAGCCTTGTAATACACTGTCACATTATAACACTGCTCATACAGAGTGTTATGATACAGGTAATGACTATGTAAAAGTAATGCAAACATTGTCATCCACATATCAGGGCCCATGAAGGAGAAGGAGCTGAACCCCGGCACAGTGTATCCGGTCCTGGGCACACTGCTCTTCTTCCTGCCTGAGCGCTACAGAGAGAAGCTCTGCTGCATCACTCCTCTGGCTCCCAAGGTAAACTCTCATTAGCTATTTCCATCAACCCTTTTCTAATGCAGTACTTCAAAATGCTCATAAAAATGCACTGATGGAAACACAGGCGCTCTCACTCACCGTGTCTTTTCTTCCGTTTACTGTAACCTGCCCTTTTGATTTGTATTTTTTTTTCCTTCATGACCAGCTCAAAGAAAGCAACAGCCAGCCTTATCAGATGGCCAAGAAAGACAGCAACGGAGCAGCTTTCTGCAAAGAGGACACGGTCACCGAGGACAAGGAGATGGAGAGCGACAGAGCCCAAACGGAGGAGGAAGAGGAGGAAGTGAGGAGCGTTCCTCCCTCATGTGAACTGACAGGTCACTCTGTGCAGGAGACGGCTCTGTGATCCTATTCCTTTTCCCTAAAGAAGCGCACACTTTCTCAGAAGAGCTTCAGTTGCTCTAAGGTAGAGTGAGGTAGAAAAACATTTCCCAAAGCTCTGCGGCTTTTGGGAGGTGATGGTGGTTTTACAGTTTTTTTTTTGTTTTTAGTTTTTCTTCCAAAAGCAAAACAAAAGAAATCAATGCTTGCCAGGCTGGAACTGTGCACTGAAAGCTGAAAAATAAGTATGCTGATCTCCGTTAGCAATACGGATGCGTGTAGGTTTAGTTAAGCGGCCGGGCAGCTCTTGTTTACAATGAGCTGCTGCTGTGGATCAAGTCACTCTGACAAAATGGAAAGAATCATGTCGTAAATAGACACAAAATGTAAAACAATATTTTTGTAGAGAAGATGGAGCTATCAAATCTCAGAATATGTATAAGAGAATTTAGTATAAGAGAAAATTCTGTCTGAACCTAAATAGAAGACATGACGGGTTTGTGCTGCTGTGATGGCCTTTGTTCCTGTACTTTGTAGTGTTTCACATGGCCTTGGTTTGACACTAATGTTCACCTTCTAGCTGCTATAGTAGATGTATAAGAACTACGAGTCAGAAACAAAGCTGTGTTCAGATGAGGGCAGAGGTAATGTCATGTGGTTAGATGAAGCACAGCAAGTCCTCAGCTGCTCCTCATACAGTCAGCTGTGCCTTCATGCATGTTCCAGTGTTCTGTCCACAAAGGAAGTGACCATCCTCATCCATTTTTTTTGGCTTTGCATAAATGTAGAAGTTGTTAAGGAAAAGGTGTAGACACCACTGACTGTATAAATGAAATGGACATAGCCGTCATGACAACCCATTAGTTTGTGGACTAACATTTTGAAGCCTTGAGTTTGGTATTTGACTGTCACCATCTTGGGCAAAGGATGGAACTTGGGAAGCACAAGCAGTGGTTGGGTGAAATTTGTTAAGCTAATGCTGCTGCTAACTTACTGAAAACACTGACCAGACTGCTAACTAGCAATGTTATATTAAACCCCACCAAGTAATTTCAGCTTCTTGCTAAATGTTAAAACAAACAGTGAAAACTCTAACAAGATCGTCAGAGGATTTTGTTAGGGCTAGTAAGTGTAACTTCTTAACCACAGCTGCAGTAGAGCTATCTGTCAGGAAACTATATGTTGTTCAATAAACAGAAGCTCCAAAAGTTAATGTTAGCATGCAAGCTAGCTATTAATCAAAGCCCACATAGCAGAAATCAAAGCCCTCTATTAGCCCTAAACTCTTATTAAATGAGCAATAATTGACAAGTGACCAGCAGTACAAATGTCATTTGGAGCCAGGACTTTTGTTTTTTTCTTTGGTGGTATTACGCTTCATGACTTAAATTTCAAGCCATGGTCGTTGCCCCTTGGTCGAAATTCGTGAAAGTCTATTGGCCAAGGCACACCATTGCTAAATGTTATTTATGTTTTTCACCTTAAACTCTGTGCCATTCACCTGCGACACAAACCTGGTCAAATGAAAACCCAAACTGTCTCCATGACTTCGTACCTCAAGAGGTAAGAGCGACGGGATGTAGGGGACAGTATTGTCACGCATGTTCCATGTTTTATTTCAGCCAGTAAAAAGTTATGAAGTGCCTCATTTAATTTCTCTCTGGTGTCCGTTCCATGCACGTTATGGTACATGTAGCTCAAGTAGCTACTTTTCAGCAGCACAGACCTTCCTGTATTTACCTCTGCTCTTATCTGATATTGCTGCCCCTGATGAAAGCACAGCACTGCTCTGAATCACAGAGAAAAGCCATTCTGGACCTTTTGAAATGGACCTACTTGAGTTCCAGTTGGCAGGTACTTGATGTGTTTGAAGTGAAGATAATTCAGTCATCTCTGGTATCTTTATATGTATTTTTAAACATCTTTGTAAGTGCTCATCTCTCTTTTTTTTTTTTTTTTAATCCATGTTAGTGTCGTCAGTGCCAGTATGTAATAGTACTTAAATAGTCTGTGGTTTAATCTTCTTTTTTTCCCACAGTTTTGGCTTCATTGTCATGATTTTTGGAATCGCAGAATTCTTGAGCATCCCGGCCACTTCTTCAGGGTTTACACCTTCCATCGTCATAGTGTCAGCAGACAGATGTTGTGCCTGTGTGTACAGTGTTTTCTTGTTTCAGTGCATCATAACAGACTCCATGATTGTGTTTTGTCATGTGACTTACCATGGTTTAAGCCCACAGCAGTCTGACTTTACATTTACTTATTTCCAAAACGTAGGAAGACCATTCATAATTTAAGCTCAGTACACAAGTTTAGCCACATTTTATTGCAATAACCACTGTCAGTCATCTCAGACATTACAGTTGCCTTACGTTAACCGTGGACGGTTTAGTTGCTTTGAAAGGAGTTTTATAGCCACACTGAGGATTAAAAATAAAATAAAAAGACTAAAGAATTATTTCGAGAAACAGTTATATGAATGTATTATAAGGATACACTTGTAATAATAAACGAAAAAAGTCTTATATTATCAGAGTAAAGTTCTAATATTTTGAAGAAGAATAAAGTTGCAATATTGCAGGAATAAAGTGGGAATATTGTGCAAACAACTCACTATTACATGAAGTGTTAATATCTGGCAGAAAAAGAGCAATAATATACTTGCAATATTTCACACAAAAAAATCTGAATATTACAACAATGAAGTCTAATATTTCACTCAAAAAAATAAATGGTAAGACTGTTGACTCAGCAAGAAATACTAACTTGTTTCTTGTAATATGTCAGCTTTTTTTATTGGTTTGTTTTTAAATCCTCAGTGTGGGCCTAATACTCCTTCCTAAGTTTTAAATACAAGGCAGACAATCAAGGTGACGGAGTTGAGCAGCAATCTGCTTCGCATGTCTCATTCATTTGAAAAGGATTACAGAGTTTAAGACGTCTACAATCTGAGTACGGCAGAATGTTGAGCCCCTTTAAAACCATGTAAGCAGCATCTGAATCCACGTTTGTCTGTACCATCATCCCAGAAATACCTCGATTTATCCAAAGCATATAGAATATGATTCATGTTTTGTTTTTTTTTAAACTAATATATACATATACACATATATATATATATTTGAGATCCTATTTGTATATTTTTGTAATTTAACACTAAGCCTGCATATGTTTCAGGAACTGAAATGTAGAATTCTATATGCAAGAACCATGAAATTTTTACAAATTTTTTTTTATTTTAAGTGAATGAAAGGCAGAAATGGGAATGTAGCAATCCATTAACTCATGGATACAAGAAGAAAACCATGAACAAGTTTGTTTTCTTTGTTGTTTTTTTCTGTACTGTTTTGCCTTACATTATGCGACATCCCATATTCTAGCCGTACCATTCACAATGTGTACAAAAATTTCAATGGTTCCTAGACACTTGAAAGTGCAATATGTAACACGTGAAGAAATGTAGTAACAGCGTTTTTATTTCCAATGTGTGAATGGATCATAACGGTCATTACCTTCGCCGACTGTCTCGGTTGCCTACATCCGCGGTTAACAGCCTGGACACCGATTTCTACGTGGACGACTCTGGACAGATTTTCAGTGAAAAACTTTGTGATCGCTCCCGAGTGCCTCAATAGTTGTGTTTCCATAAAATGTTAAGCAAATTTGAAGCATCACAAAACAAAACAGAAATGAGATGAAAGTGGGTTTAGATTGAGTAAATGAGGCTATGTGAAGGTATCAGCTACAATACACATGGCTGTAATAAACCCAGTAGAGGAAATGGAGTATTCCATTGTCATTTTCTATGTAAAATGACTTCTTTCTTTTCATGAATGAGACAAAGGAATAATTTGGTTTCTTTGTCAGTCCACAAATACCTTTGGCTCCTACCAGCCATGTTTTCACACATTATGGGAATGTCTTTAAAAACACCAGCGATCAGTCTGCCGATCAGTCACAAGTTAAATGTGAGAATTTATTCCAGAAATGTTTTTCCATATACAATTATGTGCATTATCTCTTTTTCAAAAAAGGCAAATGACATCTCAAGCAAGTGTACTTTGTTTTTAAATTTGAATTCTTCATTTTCCATAAACATTTACTAATGTGATACTTCAAAATGTGCATGAATGTGTTTATGGAAACACAGCTAATGCCGCTCTTCCACTCCTCTAGTCTGGCTCGCTGGAATAAGGGTGAATAATTAATTCTCCTTCCTTCCTCTATCTGCGTGTTACCGTTTTGGAAGTCCTCCTTGCTGCACGAAAAAACAACCTCCGAGCTGCAAATACACACTGAAAATGACACGTTTTGACAAAGTCGCATCTTTTTGCATGGCGTTTCCTTTTGTAGGAATTTAGTCCTTTTAATACCACGACACACTTCTTCATGCGCACATTCAACCAAAACAACTTGTCTCCCAACACTATTTTGCAAAGGCGTTGTTGCATCCTGCTCTCAGCGCTGCCCAGTGTGAGTGTGATTCATTTACAGAACCAGACAAACACCCCAGAGAACTTCTACCTCTATCCCAGAACAACAGTGGATGGTGCCAGACCTATCTCCAGTGCTGGCACAGTGCTAACAAAGTGTGGAGATACTGTACCTCTGGCTACCATTCCTCTACAGTGAAAACGGTGTACAACACTGACTACAGTTAGCTTAGAATCTAGGGATGCATCACTCCTGAAACCAATTTTTAAAATAGCAATTTGTCCAGGTATGATGCAGATGTTTCTAATTTGTTTACTTTGTTTCCATGTTGTTTTATTGCTAACCGTTAGTATGCTAACAGGTCACATGCTAACCGCTAGTGCGCTAACAGCTAGCAGGCTAAACTCCATTTACATCAATTAAAGTGATAGTTCCGCACTTAGAGACACACACAGTTCAGGACACAACAAGGGTCTACTGGTGATTCAGACTAGACGCTTTAACAACTACGTGGTAGCATATTGAACTGGACAGACAGAGTGCAGTTACTTACTAGTGGTCACATCATGAGACAGGCTGCCTTATGTACAAATCGAATTGGCCACTGCCATCGGTAAATGTCTTATTTACAAATAGGCCAGTGGCAGTCAAAAAGGTGTATATATCGGCCAATACAACATTGCATCCCTATTGGAAGCGGCGTTGACGCCAACAAACGACCACACAACTGTTACATATTGCACCTTTAAGTTCTTTTAAATTACATCCTGTGACTAGTTTGTACTTGAGATATTTTTTGTATTTTATTTGTGATTTACATAGAATCCTTCTCCTTCATACCTGAAATTACTTGAAGTGTGTGCCTGTAATGTTACCTTAATAATCCACAGATGAACCCCCTTTACACTGTGAGGGAACATAATTTAAGTGCAGATATAATGATATATTATTAGTCTTAAAGATGTCTTTTAAAAACTCAGACTGGGTGGAGCACTGTGAGACTAATGAACACTTCTACACCCAGCAAAGCACAATGAGGTCAGTACAGTCGTCTTGCTATTGACAGAAGCCATCAGTTGGTGTAAAACAGCTTCACTTTTGTGTTCAAGGATTACATAGATTTTTTTTTTTTTTTTATATGTATGAGTGTCAACTCTTGTTATTTATTCATTCGTGGCCTTTTTTACTGTGAATCAGTCTGGACCCACACCTTAATCAGTCTGAAAGGAAAGCATGGCACTTAGTAATTTCCAGCATGAATAAATATTGTTTTGAACAATATTTATTCTGTTTGTTCTCCCATCCACAAGAATTCTTCCTGATATGCATTCCAAAAAAAAAAAAATTACAACCCCATAAGCACTGAAGTCGACCCGACTCCTCTGCTTTGGCTGTGCCTTCATTTTGTGAGAGTCTTCTTTAAAAGTCTTTTGTATCCTGATGTGCTTTTACGTTTTCATACGCAGCCCAGGATATCCGAGTGAATACAAGTCGATTCCCAAACATGGGCCGCTTCAAAACGGAAAAATAAGTGATCCAAAGACCTGATCTGATTGTTCGAAGTCTGCACACAGTTTTAACCCTTTCAACTGAACGAGGAATCCTGTGTCATATAATCACGTGATGGAGGCAAAAACTGGTACATGCACTATTAAATTCAGTGAAAAAGCAAACTGACTGCATCTGTGTCGAAATGTTTCACTGTCATTTGGATGTATGAATATTAGATTTCTAAGTCTGATGTACTTGAATTGAAATGATATTAAAATGAGAATGATAAATGTTAAGGCGTTCTCAGAGTTTTGTGTGTTTTCCAAAGACATTACAGTCCTAGAGGAAGTTATTAAAAATGTATTTCTCCCATGAGGTACCGAGTTGTCAACGGCTGAGTTGAGGTAATTAATTTAATTTGGAAATTGCCAGAGGTGGCAAAAGTACACACTTTCATAACTCCAGTAGAAGGACTCTGGTCTTTATTGCCGTAAAAGTGAATAAGTACAGACTCTTCGTCTCGTTACGTCTTTTACAGCGTTTCAATTTGTTTATTTTAATTTAATGTTGTGAAAACCAGCATATGTTCGATCAAATCAACATGGTGTGTTTTCATTTTGTGTCTTTTGTCCATTTCGCCTCTTTTATGACATTTCTGTCTTGTATCTTGTTACGTCTTTCACATTGTTTTCATCTTGTTACGTTTTTTTACATCGTTTTTTTGTCTTGTTACGTGTTTTACATTTTCATCTTTACATATGTCATTGTGTCCAGTTATTTCATTTTTGTCTTGTTGCATCTTGTTACATTTTCCAAGTAGTTTTCGTCATGTTACATCTGTTTACGCCCGTTGCGTGTGATACGGACCAGTTTCTATGTATTATTGTTCCATTAATTTTAAGTTTAAATTGGTCTTGAAGGCGTGCAAAGATGCATAACAAAAATAATTCTTTATTCTTCTCAAATGCGATAAAACTAAACAAATGAGCCTGCTTCGAAAATAAGTAGAAAGTAGAGATATTTGTGTTAAACGTAGGGAGTGAAAGTAAAACGTCAAAAAAATACATACTCACGTACAGATACCTGAAAACTCTACTTAAACACAATAACAATGTTTTCTTTTCTAACTTTCAAACTACTCTTACAGACGGACATGGTTTAAATTTACCATTTTTTACATCTTTTTTACATATAGCCATGCTGGCAGCACCGTTGGGATGAAAATGTTGGTCCACCGTGTTAAGTCAGGACTAAAATACCTATCAAAGACTATCAGACACTTGTTGACACAGTTTCATGCTAATTATTATCTGAATACACTACACTAAGTGACCATGTTAAACATTATATCTGCTTAGCATCAAAATGCTAGCAGTCATTGTTAGCATGTTAACGAGCTGACGTTAGCGTGTAGCTAAAGGATGCCATTACTTGTTGATGACCATTATCATTTAGCAAGCTAACATGAACTCACTTCTGTCTTTCACACTGATGTTTCGTACACAGTTTAATAAGTGCAGGACACAATATTCGTACGCTCTTCTTGGCTTTGTGTTTTTCTACTCTTGTCCTCCTGTTCCCTCTGGTCTTCCTCTTCAACCCCTCACTCCAGTCATTATTCTCCTTCTCTGTTATGCTCTCCCTCAACTTCCACCCACTTCCAGCAGAGGCCGGGCCAAAGCAGAGGGGAGTGCGAATGCAGAGCTCCATAAATCCAGCCCGCAATCAGCGTGTACCGTCCATAATGAGAAGGAGATAGTGAAAATATGTTGATTATCTCCCAACATGAGAAGGTGAAGGGGGGTTTGGATGGTTTGGACACACGATTCCTTGAAGCGCTTCACAGAGATTAAACAATTACACAGTACAACCCATAGACAGACAGTCCAAACGACAAAAAAAATCAATAAAAACAATACAATTTAAACCATAAAACCCGACTCGAACTGAAAGCTTGTCTGAATAAAAAGGGCTTCGGTTGCTTTTTAAAGGAGTCTATAGAATCAGCACCGCGTAAAAACAGAGGGAGTGCATTCAAATAGTCTGGGTGCCACTGGTTGGAAGGAGCGATCTCCCTGGGATCTGAAATGAGTATGGAGAACCACCGGCAATCTCTGATCAGAAGACCTGAGCTTACGGGTAGCGAAGTATGGCTCTAAAAGGTCTACAATATATTTTTGAGGCCTGCCCCTGCAAAGCCTTAAAAGTCAGTATTCTTCTATTAGTTCTGGTTAAAAGCCTTGCAGCGGCATTCTGCACTGACTGAATACGGTCAATGGATGGTTTGTTTAAACAGATAAATAGTGAATTATTTAGTCATTTAGAAATGCTCCTCAGGTGGAAATAACAGTTCTGAACCAGTTGTCTGTCAGTCTGGGGACAGATTTGTCAAAGATGCTAGTCCTCAATAGCTGTCTTTACATAGAGCAGTGGTTCCCAAACTTTTTCAGCCAAAAGACCCAAAAGAGAAATTTGGCGTCTCCTCAGGACCCAAACTTACAAAAATGTCACGAATTGCCATTGACGTACATTTTTACTGACTGTTCCACCATTAAAATACTTCCCTTTATATAAGAATATGACAATATGAGACGTTTTCCATTCAAACTTTACGTTTTCACGTTGCGTTCGTCTTGTGTCTTTAACGTGACGTCTTTCCTGACGGACGTCTCTCCTCTACATTTCACGTGGCTTTCTCGAGGTCAACATTCATAAACTCTTCCAGAGAACACTCTTCTTCTGTTTTAATTAGGAAAAGGAATTCACATAAAATATCATTGCTATATATTTCCCTCTGCCAATTGGCGACCCAATAAAAACAGCTCCGTGACCCGTTTTGGGTCCCGATCCAAGTTTGGGAAACGCAGACGTAAGAGGAATGGACAAAAACACACACACACATATACAGTATATATTATACACACTGTGAAGGCAGCCACTGGGTAAGTAGATGAAGACCTAATGTTAATGATGGGTGCATTTACCAAATTAAAGTCAGTCTTCATCGTTTAACATGTTTCCATGTTTCCATGTTAAACGACCAGTGGTGTCCACTTCTTCCTGCTCCCTTTTGGACGTGCAGTGTTATGAACATGGATATCTATTTCTTTATATCTGGAGAATTAGTTGTCTGTGTTCCTGTTCATTCTCGTTTCTGCTTTTTATGTGGTCGATTTAAACAATCTGAAGCGTCTCTTTTATAATGAAGCTTTATGGAGGAAGCAGGAGGTTTTCTCACTGAAACAACACAAGTAGCAAATAAAGAAAAACATCTGCAAGGCTGACCAGTAGAACTATATCCAGTTCTGTCGATACAGTCCTGAGAACAGTAAGGTCTGGAATCCACTTAACACTCAACCTGTCCCGTGTAATACTGCTACATGTAATGAAAATATCTTCCTGTATGTATATGTATAATCTTCAGTTCAGCCTGTGTTTACTTGCAGCTGCTTTAACAAAGCGTCTGGCTTCTCTTGTCCTTCTGTTACCTCTGCCTTAGTGTCCGAGTCCAGCAGCTCCAAATTAGTCTTGACTACACACGGGAAATGGGGGCATCCCCCTTTCCCTCCCCCCCTCTGGACAGATTTATAGGACTAGCCTTGAACACTGGGCTGTTTCTCGTGGAGCTGAGCCCATCGTGAACAAGAGGGAGATGAATTTAGTTACTCTGGGCTCTCATCCCTGCAAACATATCAGCATGAATTATTAGACTGGATTTCAGCACTGAGCTCTCATTTTTGCAATTACAGCGTAATCGTACAGCAAGAAAATATGATGTATCATAAATTCAAGGCTGAGACACAGAAACTACAAATTCTGTGAGAAAGGAGGACACTGGAAAGAGTTTATCCTCAAGGTGTTGTGCACTTTTATAACAGTATCAGGAGATTTTGTTTAGAGGCATTAAATAAATCAGAAATATTACAAATTCAGTTATAATGTGTTTTTTTTTTTACAGTTTATTTGCTATTAGTGTTTATGAAAAATGTAAAAGCATATCATAACACTTTAGGTATGTACTTGTGAGGGTGCAGGTTTTATTTTCAGAAACTGTATTTATTGGCCCACCTTTAGACACGCAAACACATTGTGATGTCCAGCGTGTAGGTTTCCAACAAGAACAACATTAGTTGTAAAACTGCATGACATGAAACATCTGATGTCATCTGGCCATGTGAGAAATGCTAAATGGTTTCTGTGCAAAGTACTGAACAGCAAAATTGAATGCTGTTCTTGTCAAAAAGAAAACAAAATCAAAGCAGACTTCATCATTGTTATCAAGATGGGATGCCAGTCGGTTACAGCTTTACAAATAAAGAGCCACATGTGAGTCATTTAAACCGATGACTGGCTTGACGTGTGAAGATTAGAGACAAGACATTTATGGATTTCCTGTATATACTGTGTATTATATGGCTGTATATGTTGTGAAGATACTTCAGAGGACTTAGGTGCTCTGTGGGTTCCAGCATTTAAGACTGATCGGGTCGGGGGTTTTTGGGCAAGAAAATTTGACATTTTTTCAATAAAAATATATAATGGCACATCATTTTGAACCACTACTACTATCCTATTTGTGTGCAAAAGTTCAAAGAGTTTAGAGTTTTTACAAAATCTACAGCAGGTATTAAAGAAAAAAATGCCCAAAATGCTTAAAACAAAACTTGGTCTCAGATCTAATGGACCAACTGCATCCATTAGATCTGGGAAAAAGTCATTTTAGCTAGTTTGGATGTTCTACAGGTGCTGCGCCTAAGCCTGCTGTTCATAGACGTGTACGTATACAGCGCCAGTCAGACGTTTGTCAACACCTTTTCATTGCATGGTTTTACTTTATTACCCTTTGTTCACTCATGTCCATCTATGTGCATGTGAAAGGAATGACTCACAAACAGAAACATCCACCTTTATGGAATTTGGTACTCGTATTGATGGAATAATACATTAAACATTTACATTTTCCTGCATTTAGCTTAAGAATGAAAGAAATGGATGCAAACATGTCATGTGACCCTTTCAAAATAAAAGCCCTCTAGCGCTGCCTTTCCCAAACTTAGGGTTAACTTGGGACACAGTGTCGCCGACCCGTTTTTGTCAGGTTGCCAACTGGCATAGTAAAATACATTATGCTGTCATATATGGATTCATTTCCCCAGCTCAAATAGCTTAATACTTTTTATTTTACTACGCTGGTCTCTTGTTTTCACAAATCTGGACCTGTTTTGATGGTGGAAGAGTCAGTAAAGTCGATATTATAGCAATCCATGATGAATATTTTTAAGTTTGGGTTCCTGGAAGACACAGGTCAGGAGCTGAACATGTGTGGAAAGCCTTGCTGTAGTGTTTCAGTCGACAGAACTCCATTTCTTAACACTAGAACCACCAACGGGTCAAATTCACCCGCGGCTGTTTTCCATGGCTGTTATGTCTTAATAAAAATAGCGAAAGCCCCTGGTTTTTGACTTCCCATCATTTGTGGTTGTTGCTTTCAAGAAGATTTTTGGAACCTGTCTACAAGGATTTGCTTGAAACAGGATCTTCCTCTGGATCTTTTTTTTTTTTTTAACCAAGCTGTTGTGGGCACACATGCTGCAGCTCAGACTTCCATAGAATTAAACATATTAAACCTAAAAAAACAGCTGCACACCAGTGCTAAAAAAAAAGTGCATGATCAGAGTTTTCCTCAAACTTTTGGTCATATAGTGTATGAGCATTTATACCTACTACCTCCACTGAGTCAAATTTACCCCTTTAGAAATGTACTGATTTACCCATAAGAAATAGAGATTTATGAACCACAAAATGTGAAAATGACTTATGACTTGAGACATTCCTTTGTGAAGAGAATTATTTAATGTGACTCAGGCAGAAATTATGTTTACATACAAGGTCATGTATTTCAGATTCACATTAACATATATTCATGTCATTTCATTCTAATGAAATAGCCACAAGAAACAACGCCCCTGACTGGTAACCAAATGGAATGGGCCCATTACCTTAGATGGATGCATTAAGAGAAGTAGATCTGGTCCTTCCAGTCAGCCTTGTTGCTAGTTCCCCCTGTGGCCACTCGCGGTACTGCCGTTGATTTGGATGAGCGGCCCAAAAAAAGCATTTGTCTCCACAGAGCACAGTAACGAAAAGACATCTGGAAAAGTGGTGACAGGCAAACAAGGCTACAAACAAGTCAGGTTTTATAATATCGAGTTTCATATGTGGTAAATCTTCTAAACACCCAGAAAAGAGATTTCAAAATCTGTGACAATGTACAGTCTGCACCCCCCACTGGTGGAAAGATGGAAAGGCATGGGTGTGTTGGCAAGTCCAGCGGGTGAAATGCTAGTCCACATGACATGACATCGAAGCAAAACCAGAAGCCAGAAACTTTTTAAACGTATGCATCATTGAGCAACATTTGGTTGGAAAGAAGAGCCTTTGTTTCGGGGTCCAGCATCCAGTTCTAATACGTAATAGCACAATAGTAGCACAGTAAACACTTAAACATTACATTTGACCAGTTCTTCTCTGACCAAAGCTGCTCTGGCTTCTCCCACCGCAACCGATGAGACTCTTTGTGCCTCCGAGTTGTTTATCCAGTGCTGAACCATCACATAGTGTTATTATAGACGGTGCTCTCCTCAAAGTACGAGGTTACATTCTGTCGTAATGAGAACTAAGTGGTCATTACTGCTCAGATAGACAGCGGGCAGAGACAGCTGCTGTTCCCACAACAATCCCTCCCCCTCTGCTTTATCTGTGTGTCCATCCTTTCACCCCCACCCCCATGCACACGGGCGCACAAACATCTAAATATATATATGTGTAATTATATATATATATATAAGAAAACCACCTTACAAAGATGCAGTATGTTTTATTATAAAAAAAGCACACAGGTGACATACTGTAACCACTGAAAAATTAAGCTGAAACACTGTACAAGCTTTAAATCAAGATAAAGAGTTACACACTGTTCCTGCATGTAGTGATTTGTGGTGTAATTAGTCAAGTGAAGCACAGCCTTTTCATTTCCTCAGTATTAAATCCACTCCTGACATCCTGCTGTGTAATTCTCATTGTGATGGAGTGGTTTTGAACAATTCTAAACTTCTTAATGTACTCTGTATCTGTACCTGTACGTGCAACCTTTTTCCTCCGCTCGCTCACACAATTATACACAACAAATTAGTATATTACGTTTTTTAAAAAAAATCCTTTCTAACTTCTATGTTATCACCATTTGTCTTTGAATCAAAGCATTATATTAATGTCTTTATTTACTACAGGACAGGCTTAGATTTATCCAGAGTTTAAAAATGTCCACTGTCCTTGTAGCTGCAGATTCACTTCAGACCGGACCTTCAGATTAAGATAAAGCAAAAGCTGCAGGGATGTATTTCATCTCTGTTCAAAGACGTCAACAGTTCTACGTTCGCTTTGCTGTACAGTAAGCGTGAAACTGATCGTCGTCTCCGCATAAATCTTTGTAAAGACTTTTGCTTTGTTATCAATAGTAGCTCATTTGTCGGTGACTGGATTGGAAATAAGGTCCAAGTCCACGGTCACTCTTTGTCTGCCTGTGAGGTGGGGGTCAGGGGGCGTGTCCCGTCACGTCCAGGCAGAGGCGTCTGATTGGCCGGGACTCCTGATAACAGCTCTCCCATGCTTCCACAGTAGAGCAGGGAACGCATGGGCCATTTCTGAAGAGGAAGAGAAGCACGCTGAGTTACAAGTACAAACAATCCAAACTCATCTGGATACATGAACAGTATCGGATTTAATATTCGGATCACAAGTCATTTCCTTCAAAGTAACATCTAGGTGCTATCTATGTTTTGTATTTGCAGGTTTAGTGATGAGTGACTTTTTTGGTTCAAACATTTACAGTCTACTGTGTAAGAAGTATAATTAGCTAATTCATTGCCAAAAACTTTTGATTCTAGTTCACATAAAATGGTACATTTCTTGAACCCAATAATAGTGTTTCCTCTACTTTTTTGATTGAAATGTTACCTTTAGGCCTAGTGGATGAAATTCAGTTTGGTTACTTAGAGTTGCATGTTGGGAAATGTGCACAATTAGCATAATTAGCTAATTATCAGGTAAAATGAAGAAGAAATCTAAAAATCATCATGACAGACTTCCCAGAGCGAGTCTGTTTTAACAGTAACATTTTCTAGTCTGATTGCATTGCCCTTATGTTCAACAGATTGTCCTGTTTTTTTTTTTTGTTTTTTTTTTGGGGGGGGGGGGTGAGTTCCTGATGACAGTGACATCAGACGATTACATTTTGGCCATTCTAGGTCAAAGGTCACTGTCAGGGAAAATTCCAAAAACTCCCATTTGTTAATATGGGGTAAAATTTTAAAAATTCCTGTCGCAGTTAAAACTCACGTGATATATGATACATACGTGTACAGTCCCAACATGTATTTAACCTGGAAAGGTCGCAGGTCAAGGTCAGAGTACATGATTTTCTAAAAATCACTACGTCTCAAGAGGTTGTTGTTCATGGTTCAACTGAGGGATCTTTGGATCATTGTCTTCTAAAATGCTTCTTGTTGTGGGGAATTTATCTGCCTTGGTGGAGATTTGTGCTCCCTGAGTGCTTTCTGCTTCAAGGTTTAAAACACGTATCAGAAAGTTATCTCAGAGTAATCAATCAATGTCAAAGGGTCAATAAATGACGATGACCTTTGATGTCATATGATGTTGAAGCTTTACTCAAAGTAATGTCAATAATTACTGACGGTGCAATTAGGAATTTAAAGTGTGTTCTTATTGGTATGAGTACATTATTGGAGGCGTGACGTGCACAATAAAACTGCTGTCATGTTATCAGGACAGTTCACCTGCATTGAACGTTTCAATGAACATACTGTAAATAAAAACATAGACAACGGTTTAAACGATCACTGAATAATCATCTCCGTCGTGACCTTGACGGGATGCAGGTATCCGCCGGGTCTGGAGGGCAGGGTGTGCTCAGCTAGCGCCCCTTCCTGGTCCAGGGTCTCCGTCAGGTAGGCTATGTAGTTGGTGGCCAGAACCAGAACGTCCAGCTTAGACAGTTTAGTGTCAGGAGGGACTGAGGGCAGAGCCGCCTGTGGACGGAGGCGAGACAACCGATCTCTGTCAACTCTCCAACCGCATTCAGAGACATTTCAAAAGGTATGTGCACAGATGGTGGACAAATGAAAGGGAAAGCCTGCCTACGAGCACCTCTTCAACTCAAACACAACATCTCCCGTGTGTTTAACACCTTTAAAAAACAAACTTACAAACAGATTTCACTTTTTGCAGTATGTAAGTAGAATGAAATATCTTAAATCAAGACAATATATGCTTGTTTATTTGCCTATCATGGTATTTCTTCTTACCAGGCAGTTTTTATGTTCATCACCCTATTCTTACATCTACTGTATTCCAGTTTCCAATTTACTCATTTTTAGTGCAGCTGACAATGAAAATGACATTAACATTTGCTAAATTTCAAACCATTTTCCTACATATTTAGAAAATTGTACAACTGTTTTTAATCCAGCAGTACTCATTTTAAAGAGACTACATTTTTACTACTAATCTTGGGAAGTAATGGCAGGTCATTTTACTCATACAAGTAATATTTCCTCCATTTTATTGCTATTTTTGTTGTTTGTGAGAGCTGAGGTTTTGGAGTGTACCTGCAGAAAGACACACCTCCCAGTCTTTGTGTTACACTACTGAAGCTAACGAATACACTTCAAACTGGAATTCATCTTCTCATCAAATTCTTTTAGTTCTTCAAGTTAAGTGAAAAAGTGTATTTCCCACTATTCCAATGAACCACAGCAAGAACGAATGCACCTCTGTAGAACAAGACCTTTACTCTGTGTGCCTTTAGGACTCAGACGAGGTTTTCTGAAATCCTTACACATTGAAGGTGTTGCGATTACGTTCGGTGGGATGTACCTGCAGGCTGTGGAAGGCCTGACGCAGGTTGCGTACGCGGCTCCGCTCTCGCGCTGCGTTTTCAGGGGAGTGCTGATTCCTCAGAGTCCTGGACTGGACCACAGACCCACAGCCAGAGACAGAGCTGGACCTGGACTCGCACACAGACTGCACCTGCAGGACGGCACACAGGCAACAGTTACACAACTAGACAGGAATATCCACACACAACTGCAACAAAAGAAAAAAGAAAAATGATATATTCCCAATTGGGTTCCATTATTGTGTCCAAGTGGTGTTTCAGTTTAAACCAGTAAGAATGAAAAATGAACGTTTACTTTGAGATGTTGAAATCCGAGTCAAATTCTTTTCACTTCTTCGAGTCTTTTCATTCTTTCAGTCTTTTTCACTACAGCAATAGAAATGTATTCTTTCAATCCTTTCAAATACACAGTGATTTGTTAATCACCTTTAAAAATCTTTACTTTTCTAACACGCATCACAGACACACAGTGCACCTCTGAAAAGAGAAAAACAGAGAAAAAAAAACCCCATTATTCTGCATATCTTTGGACCATCATTTACAGTCATCTCACTACTGTTGACCTACAGATAAAGCCACAAAATTCCTAAAAAAAAACGCCTCTTCAGTGAGGATGTAAATCTAGTCGTCACATTGGAGCCACTTGTGTGAAGTTTCTTTTAACGTTCACAAAAGATAGGAATTTATTAGAGGGCGTTTCATACAATTGTTCTTTAATGTTACCCTCAAAATCATGAACGAATGAGTAAGTACTATAGAAATACTATACTACTATACTGTGATGCAGATGATGAACATGAAGGACAAAGCTGATGATCATTCATCCTCCATACACAGCAGCACTTTTTAATTCCACTTATTAATAACTGCTATGTGGTCACAATAAGAGTAGCTTTCTAAAGGATTTATACATGTTTTATAGTCAGTTCATTAATTAGGTTGTAAACACTATAAATCATTAGAAAGCTGTTATAACACATTAAGAAAACAGGGCCAAGAGTGAGTCCACATTGCACAGATCTCGTTGGTTACGGAGTTACCTTTGTCTCCATCAGCAGAGTTTATACCTGTCAGCTTCATCTGATATATATTAATAAGTTACTACCATGTAACCACCATCAGCATATCTTAATACTCAAAAAAGTTTCATTTGGCATCAAATTAATGAATTCCTTCACTAAGTCTTCATCTATATTCTGTTTTACACTGTATAACAAAGTGAAATGGGTTGTAAATGGTTTAAATGCTGAATCCAGAATAGATAGAAAAGTGCAGAAGTGACGTGAACTTGAATTAATGTATGCAATGTATGGATTTTAAACTTCGTTTATGTTTTATAAAACATTTATAGAAACACTACAATAACAAGTTCATGAATTAACATGAGTTCATATAGTAACAAGCATCAACTAACAGTTTATTAACAGTTAACTAAGGTGAATTAAAGAATGTATAAATGACTAGTTTAGTTAACATGAACCACCATTAGTAAACAATTAACAGACATTGTTTATACATGCTTATCACTGCATTAAATTAAAGTGTTTAATTCATTTTTCATATTTATATAGCACCTCTCAATACTACTGTTACAAAGTTCTTCATAACAAAAACAAATGAATAAATAAATCAATAAAGAACAGTTAAATACATAATAATAATGATAATGATAATGATAATAATAATAATAATAATGAAATGACAAGTACAACAGCATAAGGTAGAGCTAAAATGGATAAAAGAGGCACATAAAATAAAACACCTAGAATAAGTAAGAGGTATAGTAATTGAGAATATTCCAAAAAGGGCAGAATGGTAAAAGTAAGTCTTGAGAGATGATTTAAAAGAGTGCAGTGAATTTTCATAATAACCTTTTGACATCCACCAGGTCACATAAGGTGAGAGTTACATTTGAAGGTTTGAACTGATGTAGTTTAGGTTGTGTTTAAGCCACGTTAAACGCAAACAAAACTGAAAGATGACCCCTTTCAAATCAAGTCTAATACATGCATTTTGCCCTCACTGTTATGAGCTGAACTAAAGCTGGGCGATAAGTTCAAAATGTTAAACCTTGATATTTTTTTTTTTCCAAATGATGTGGGCGATTCATACGTTTTATGTCTATGTGAACTCTAGACAAAACATGATTCGCAAGTATTTTTCTTTATTAAATCTAAATGCCCTGTGTGTGCAATGTCAACAAACAATGACAAAAAAATCAATGTGTCAATGTGCATTATTTGTTAAAAAATACTATAAAACAACTGATTGGCGGTATATTACGACAAACACACAGGTTGCATTTTGAATTTTTGTTCAGCAAGACAGGAAGCACTAATCTCACTTTATGATTCATTAATTAAACAGCAAAAACCAGCCCTAAACTGAACCCTAATCCTATGCAGACATAAGTTAGTTCAGCTCTGGCCTGCTCTAGTACGACTTTGTTTTGCGTGTTTTATGTGATCCCTTGGTATACTTAAATTGTGATGCATATTGTGCAATATCCCCAGGACACTACATCTTTTTTAAACTGGGCTAGAGTTTCAGTTCTGTCGTGTTCACAGACTGATTAATGTTTAAAGACAAGCGCACACCCGGATCACTTTACACCAGACTTGTTAATCCAGACTCACCCACTTCCTGGGCTCCCGGCTGCTGCGTGTGCGTGGCCTGTGTCTGTGGGGGGGCGCGCGGGGCTGCTGTGGAGCCGGATCCGCCGTGGAGCCGGAGAGCAGCTGGTGGTTCACTGCGACCGACATAAGACCTTCCAGAGGATTGACGGCCATGGATGCTGTGAAAGGAGCGCTCTCCCACAGTGCAGACTCAGACTGTCCTTGAACCCTCAGGAACTCTCGAGCACTTTGTTCAGTCTTCTTTCATTGGCTGACTGAAAGGTCGCGTTCCAGGTTTGGAGATTATTTTGGAGGGAACTATCATCTAAACACGTTACAGAAGACACAGCCTGAGGTCATCTTTACATCTATCCTGAAAGCATCTTTAAAGTCTAATCGAGATTTTTAAACAATCTGGTTGAGGGCTAGCTCTAAAAAAAAAATAAAAAAATTAAAAAATGCAGAAACATTCTATTCTGTGGCCATTTTTTAGTAGAAACTTCCCATTCAAGCACCTTTCCAGAGTCTACGTGACCCTCTTGCGGACCCCAGTTCCACCAAACCCCCCAAACAGCTTGTATTCACCGGCCGCCTCTCTGCTCATCACCGTCCATCCAGCGAATTCCTCCCCGTCCGAACCTCTCTCTGCCTCTGAGTCTCTCTCCGCTTGTTTCCTTATCGGGTGAGGTAATGTGGGGAACTTCATGTGGTCCTTATCTCACCCAGCCCGGTCATCCTGATCCTCCCCTGGCTGTGCGGCTGCCAAGAAGAGCAGGCAGGCAAGCAGTCAGGCCTGGGGGAGTGCAGGACTGGGAGGGTGTCCCGAGCCAGGGCACTAAAGGGGGCTTGGGAAACTCAAAGCTCTGGTAACAGCTGGACAGGGGTGGGACTGAGAGCTCGGGGCAGTGCGACATTGAACATTACTGAATTTAAAAAAAAACGCAACTGCATGTTTGGTTTGCTTGAAAACATTCAGGGCATCTGAGTGCTATTGGAGTGATTTAGTGAACCTCATGGGTAGATTTTGTGATACAGATTAAAACACGAACATGTTTGTTTAATGAAGTATTACTGAGTAGCTAGTAGTAGATTTTGGATCACAACTGTACTTCCGTTAACTTCTATTTTAATCGCCATTAAAGAAAAAAATAAATAAATCATATATACTAAAATCTGTAGATACTATCTTTTAAATGCTCAGTATGTCATTTCTGCCACTAGGGGTCTCTCAATCCAAACAATAACAAAAGATGGCGTTTGATGAAGTTGTGGAATAGCGTGGGTTTTCACCACCATTGTCGATGAAAATCTATCGGACGTGACTTACAAATCATGTTTATAGAGTGTCTTATTTTATTGACGTTATGTTAGGTACATATAATATATGAGAGGCACTGAAGAACTTGGGAGCGAGCGTAAGGAAATCAGTCTACAGGCTGTTACCCTGGATGTAGGCAACAGAGACAGTCGTTAGCTTAGAAACGGACTTAGCTAATGTTGACAAATGACCAGACACTTTGAACTTCACGAAGGCACACATGAACCTTACATACTGAACCATTAGTGATTTATACTAACATTATTTGATTTGGATGAAATAGCCACAAGTAATGTTAACAGACGCAATGTTAGATGCTAACTTCACATTAGGAGAGTTGACTTATCTAATGGTAAGTCAGCATTTAACATGACGTCACTGTACACATCACCTGATTGCACATCGTACCAAGCTACATCGAAATTGACTGAAATATATCATTAAATTAGCTCTCTACTTTATCACTGTGTTGTTTAAATTATGGATTTCTCTGAATTTGAACATTGTTGGAGACATTTGATACAATGCAAGTACACGAGTACAAGAATAGGCCAAGACGTTTTTGAATATTTCAATGCAGAAATGTTGAAATTATACTAACTGTTCTTTCTGTGGTTTAAAGTCACGCATGTACAGTAATA
>JAPQRN010000017.1:16616930-16644490 GCA_037367275.1 Coranthus polyacanthus | reverse complement strand
AAGGTGGGATGGATGCCATCTCTCCTAATAAGACCAGGCTTTCCCCAAAAAGATTTCCACTTGTCAATGAAGCCCACGTCGTTTTCTGGACACCACTCAGACAGCCAGCGGTTGAAGGATGACATGCGGCGAAACATGTCATCAATGGACCGATTTATATACATATACATATATACATATACACATACACATGTGTGTGTATATATATATATATATATATATATGTATATATACACACACATGTGTATGTGTATATGTATATATGTATATGTATATAAATATACATATACACATGTGTATGTGTATATGTATATATGTATATGTATATAAATCGGACCAATCGGACATGTTTAGCCGCATGTGTGTGTATATGTATATATACATATACACACATTTATACACACACACACACACACACACCTTCAGAGCAAACAGCGCCTCTACAGGACAAACAGCCTAAATGTTTCTAGTACTACCACTCTGAGGATGAAAAAAAGAAGATATTTCAAGACTAAAGTCATGATTTTTCAAGAAAAGAGTCATAATATGTAAGGAAAAAGTCGTCTGGGAGGAGCTCAGACAGGAGGCAGTTGATGTTGTTCTGGTATCTGGTTAGGATGCCTCCTGGACAACTCCCGGTGTGCTGTTTCAGGTATGTCACTGACTCCGCACGTGGACCATGATAAGGGGCAGAAAATGGATGGACAGACAGACTCTGGTTTCTTATTAGTGCCTCCAACTCATCCCTTTTGCTGTGCAGAGAGTTAACGTTTCCCATGAGAATGGATGGTAGAAAAGGCCTACATCTCCCAGACTTTAATTCAACACCAGGACGGCATCCACGGTGAGGCTTCTTTAGCTCAGCTGGAATGGGGTAATGAACCCCTGATGTGCAATGTTGGAGGTCCTCCCTTGAGTAAAATCTTCTTGTTGCTGTCTTGTCCATCATAAGTTAGATCATTCACATGAAAAAAAAATCCAAACATAACACTATAAGACTATTATATATACAAAAATTGAAATAATTTGACAGAGCTGGAGGATTTTGGTGCAGATTCCATTAGGCACATCATTCGAAGTTTTTTGTTTAGTCTTTGTCTTTAAATTTTGGTTTGTGATTATATGTCTGTCTTTGCTTTTTTTGGTTCAACAAAAACCAATAAAGATTTTAATTAAAAAAACACAAAAAAAGACTAAAAACATAACTTAGACCTGTGGTGATTGGGTTGGATACCAGTGTAAAATTTGTTTAATTTCTGCACACAAACATACACATACAGTTCTGCAGTTTGCTGAAAAACTATTGTTACAGCAAGCACAAATCTGTTTGCTCAGCCAAAGATATACATGAAGCAATGTCATTTAAATGCATGGAGAAGAAAAGTGGGCTTCAAGCATATTTGGTAGAGAGGCTTGTAAATAACTCATGTAATTTTGACCTAGAAAAAAAGTGTTTGTGGGTCATTCTCTCCCCTACTTAACATAGCACAGTGTAATTACAGTACTTAACCACATGTAATTATTGCAATGCAAAAACATGGTTCCAGTGCTGTGGGAGGGTCAGCATGAATGAGCACAAAGGGCATGCTGAGCTGAAGACCTCAAGTGCTTCATGTTTAATATTTAATAATTATGGCTTGTTACATCCTGCAGTTTATCTTTGCAAAAGGAAGAATCTGTCAGAGCAGTAGAAATGTCAGCTCAAAGAGGGGAGAATGCACAAGTTCAAACATAAATAGCTTTTGTTTACATAAAAAGAAGACAAAGATAAGCAACCAAAATAAAGAAGGATGGAGGCATGGCATGGCACAGAGAAAAACATTTTCTAATAGGATATTCAAACTTGTTCTAATTCTGTCATAACTGTCAAAATGTATCTAACATACAAAACCTTCTAAATTACAGAGTGCCTATAGTTATTTACTTCTTATACGAAGTATCAGACTATTATCTATGTTTATAAAACAGTCTCTCATTAGCAGCTTGTTGCATTCTCGCTCCCATGTCGTCACCTTCGGCCGCTTGGTAATGAGACCTTGGTGTCAAATTTTCAGAAGTAAGTCCTTAGATGTGAGCCATTGACGTCATGGAGTAAGTGATGTCATTAAGTAGCAAAACCCTTAGTAAGAGGTGGCTGTAGTGGTTATGGTGGAACATCAAAGTTTGTGGATTTACAGGAGGCCAGGGTTTGTGTCCCATTCCATGCTGTATTTATTTCTATCTTTTTCTCTGTCTTTCTTATATTAGTCCTTCCACTGAAGGAAGACTGACTTTTTTCCTAACCCTACCCAAGTTGCGTTTATGCCTAAACCTAATCAAACCAACCATGACGTCATCTAAGGTTTTCTATCTACCCCACATGTCAAAAAATGATGCCTATGCGACTCATCCAAAAAAAAAAAAAAAAAAACTGGAGAAAAAACCTCTACGCACCCAGATGTGACACCCTGGCCTAGTGACAGTATGTGATGAGTTGGGAGTGAGAATGTGTAGGAGTCTCACATTACAACTGTGACCTGCCAGGGGACTGCAGCTGAAAACTAGCCTCAGCTAACTCGTACAATGCACCAAACAGCAACATTTTTAATATTGTATGTTGTCCCTTACAAATAAAGTTACATAAAATGCAAAGTAGCTTAACTTTGTATTTCAGACACAACATAACTGATTAAGCCAACCTCACAGTACCAGCCTCAGGCTGTCTATTAAAAGCAGCCATCAAAACATGTGATCCCGCTGGAAACTGGGAGAACATGTCTGACACCAACCAAACCATTTCAAGTGACTTATCTATACCATTGTATAGTGCAATAAACGTGTATAAGCAAAAGAATGCATTCATTTACAGAGAAGTTAAATCAACTATAGGCTACAAATTATTTAAATGGTAAAGAACCAAAAATGTTTTCTGATTAGAGACTACAGCCATTTAAAAAAAAAATAAATACAAATAGAAGGTGAAGGTGTCCATAAAAATGGTAGTATCCAAAAACCCCAAAGACAACACAAAGGAAGACACGAGAGGATCATGCAGGATTACGTAACACAGAGCCAACACGTGTGGGGAGATGTGAGATAGACGACGAACTGACAGAGACAAACGTTGATGAAAACAAACTTACACACAAACTTACAAAATGTTCAATGAAAGGTGCCCAATGAATTGGCAAAAAAACAAACTAAAAAGGAAACACGAGGATCACAGGAGCACAAGGGAGTCAGGTAGGGTAGCAGGACACGAAAACACGAACAGGGAGCCACCATTTGTGGGTAAGGGTAAGACGACAAACTGACCGGGGACAGTGGTATATGTAATCGTGTGGTTGCTGACAGAGGATAGGTGAGTGTGGGTGGAGACAGGGCCAAAAGGAGGGAAACTGCAGGTGAGAGGGTGTGGCTAAAAGAGAGGAAAACTGAAGGGAAGATAGAAAGAGAAGTGGAACAGGGGCAGGGCAGACAATAGGTATAACAAGACACAGGTGAGACAGAAGCCAGGGAAACACAAGACACAGGTGAGACAAACGAGTGGAGGGAAAACACAAGGACACACAAGGAGAGTCAATTAACAAAATAAAATAAGAAACATAACTCAAACTATGACAGAGACAGAATAAATGTGATTTCTTTCTTTACATCTTTCATTAGTTTATATTGGTAAATACACTGAAAATTATTTTTGTTGTGGTCTAATTCTTTGTTTTTAAGTTTTTATTGATTGCTAAGACACATCCTGAAATTTATACTCCAATTCCTTCCCAAAACTCTAAGCACTGCTGTACTCTGCCTATAGATCTAACATCACCTGCGATATTGATGCATCTCACTCTGTTCCAGACTAGAGATGATTTTCACACTTCAGTGTCATTTCAGGTCTTGCCTTTAGCTTTTGGTCCCTGAACTGAAGCCCTGATCATATAGCGTTGTTTCGAACTCTGGAGTTTCTTTGCCATTTCCAGCTAATATGTCATTTCTGTTTGTCACCTTATTGGTCCACACATGTAATTAATAATATCTGTATTTACTGGCATGGGAGTTTGCCCATTGTAAAGAAATCATACCTTTATAATCAAGCTTATTATATAATCCACGCAATACTTAGAGTAAAATAGACTTAGTAGATACAAGAACAAAATAGCATAAGCAAAACTTGTTGGTGTGTGACCTACTTTGTGAAGCAGGATGGTGTATGTGTGAGTGTACTTTGCGTCAAAGAGATATTCCAGATCACAAGGCCGCACAGAATGTCCAGATAGCGTCCACAGCGACATGGATAATGGCTGACGGAGGGGCGCAAACGTGGACCAACGGGAGAACAACATCACATCGGGCCACCTCAAAAAAAAAACAATGACAAAGGGACACCCACCATCTTGTTGTGTATAATTACTGGGTCTAGGGAAAGTATAGTTTGTCAGACTTCATGCCCTGACATCCTCTGTTGATGTTAGGGGTAGAACTCTGACCCAGAGCTCTGTACAACTTTTCTTATTGCCTTTGCCTTGAGATTTATTATGAGTTTGGAATTGCATGTGCTTAGATGATTTGAGTAATACTAATAGCGGCTGGTATTTGAATTAAAGGACACGCAGGAGGAGCTGTGGAGTCAGACCGAATGCTCTCCCAACACCATCCAGCCCACATGTGCTATGTGGACTTGGAGAAGGCATTCAACCACGTCACTCATGGCGCCCTGTGGGTGGTGCTTCATGAGTATGCCAAGGGCCATTCAGTCCTGTACGACTGGAGTCAGAGCTTGGTTCGCATTGCCAACAGTAAGTCAGACTCATTCCCGGTGTGGGTTGGACTCTGCCAGGGCTGCCCTTTGTCAGATTCTGTTCATAATTTTTATGGACAGAATTTCTAGCCACAGCCAGGGTATGGAGGGTGTCTGGTTTGGTGACCTCAGGATTGCATCCCTGCTTTTTGTAGATGATGTGGTCCTGTTGGCTTCATCAAGCTGTAACCTCCAGCTCTCACTGGGACGGTTTGCAACTGAGTGCGAAGCGGCTGGGATGAGGATCAGCACCTCCAAGTCTGAGACCATGGTTCTCAATTGGAAAAGGGTGGAGTATCCCCTTCTGGTTGGAAATGAGTTACTGCCTCAAGTGGAGGAGTCGAAGTATCTTGGGATCTTGTTCACAAGTGAGGGGAGGATGGAGCAGGAGACTGACAGACGGAATGGGGCAGCATTGTACCACGGATGCGGACTTTGTACTGGTCCGTTGTGGTGAAGAGGGAGCTGAGCCAAAAGGCGAAGCTCTCAATTTATTGGTCGATCTACGTTCCTACCCTCAACTATGGTCATGAGCTTTGGGTAGTACCCGAAAGAACAAGATCATGGATACAAGCGATGGAAATGAGTTTCCTCTGCCGGGTGGCTGACTCTCCCTTAGAGATAGGGTGAGGAACTTGGCCATCCGGGGGGAGCTCAGAGAAGAGCCACTGCTCCTCCACATCGAGAGGAGCCAGTTGAAGTGGCTCAGGCACCTGGTTAGGATGCCTCCTGAACGCCTCCCTGGTGAGGTCTTTTGGGCATGTCCACCCGGGAAGAGGCCCCGGGGCAGACCCAGGGACTACATTTCTCGGTTGGCCTGGGAATGCCTCGGTGTCCCCCCGGAGGAGCTGAAGGAGGTGGCCAGGGAGAGGGAAGTCTGGGCTTCCCTGTTCAGGCTGCTGACCCAGACCCGGATAAAGTGGAAGAAGATGGATGGATGGATGGATGGATCTGTATTTACCTTTTATTTATATACACATTTTAACACTGTCACAGCTACTCCTTATGTTTTTAGAACAGCCCCATTGGAGTTACTGATTATTTTTATAGTGTAGATTTTATTTTCTAACAAGAAACTGACAAAACAAGACAAAACAAGTCAAGTCAGGTTTATTGATATAGCACATTTAAAACAACCACGGTTTGACCAAAGTGCTTTACAGAATAAAAGATAAAAGACAAACAAAGATTTTTATTATACTTCATAAAATAAAATTAAATACTAGTAACCAATAAAACCCTAAAATTACAAGTAAAAATAAAATCATAAAATCTCAACTAGAAACAAAAGCGAGGGAGAAGAGATGTGTTTTCAACAGTGATTTAAAATGTTCAAGCGTGGAAGCAGACCTTATGTGGAATGGTAAGCTGTTCCATCTTTTTGGAGCAGCTACCGCAAAAGCTCAGCTACCACAAAAGCTCGCAAAAGCCCTGGTTTTTAGCTTTGTTTTAGGCACATCCAGGAGCAGCTGGTTGGTTGACCTAAGTGCTCTGGCTGGAGCGTGAACATGCAGCAGTTCACTAAGATATGAAGGTGCCAACCCATTGATAGCTTTAAAAGCCAACAAATAAAATTTGTCCCAGCCAGCCAACTTGTTCTGCCTGCCCTGTATGTCTTATCTGTTTTTCAATAAACACTCGCTCTGAGAAAACACCAGCTCTAGTCCTTGGCTTCCCACCTGACATCTCCAGGTCGTTTGGAGGAAGATAGGACTTAACTCCAAGACACTCCAAGACAATTCACAGTACAGTGCATATTAGAGAAAAGAGGACCGAGAGTGCCTGCATCCAGCAGCCCAGGTTGTCCAAACACAATGATCTCAGTCTTGTTTTCATTAAGATTTAGCAGGTTTAGAGACAGCCAAGTTCTGATGTCACTCAGACAGTCAAGTAAGGGCTGCAATCTACCCTTACTTTTTAGTTTTAAAGGCATGTAAAGCTGCACATCATCAGCAAAACAATGAAAAGAAACATCATATATATTACAAATAGACCCCAGGGGCAACATATACAACGAAAATAGGATGGGGCCCAAAATGGAACCTTGCGGGACACCACTCACAAGTGCAGAGGTCTCAAAGCAGTAATCACCCAGGTGGACAGAGAAGCTCCTCTCAGTCAGATAAGACTGAAACCACCTTAGTGCAGTGCCTTTAATCCCTACACAATTCTCTAGGCGTGACAGGAGAATTGTGTGATCGATAGTGTCAAAGGCAGCCGTTAAATCTAAAAGAATCAAAATACTAGAATCACCTGAGTCAACTGTTAAAACCACATCATTAAACATTCTTAAAAGAGCAGTTTCAGTGCTTTGACAAAAACAAGCCAAAAACAATCTAAAAGAGGCAACAAGACCAAAATGATGACCAAACAGACAAAATAGAAAATGTGTTAAAAACTGAAAACTGATTTACATGTAGCAGGGAACACTATTGCACACTGCGAATGCAGCTCTAGGCTGGGTCCACCCCTGTCCACGCCCCCAATTAGGTGGGGCCTATATAACCACGTAGCAGCCAGAGCTCATTCTCTCACCCAGAAACCTTGTTGGGAAAGAAATGAGAAGTTTTGGATGGACAGCATGTCAGGAAGCAGTAGAACTTGAACTGGAGCAACTTCAGATCAGCCCGACAGTATCTGTGCCAGTAATAGCACCATGGATACTCCCAGATGCAACTGTAGACTTAACACTCTTAAAAAAGAGAGGAAGATAAGGATTTTATCTGTAACTCCACCAGTGTAGAGTGGTATATTAATAATTATTATAGTTATGTAAAGATCTACACTGATGCATCAAAAGACTCACAAAGCAGAGTAGGAATAGCAGTTGTAATACCTGAATTTAAAACAGAAATAGGGAGAAGGATCACTGGAGAAGTTTCTGTGTATACAGGAGAAATGGTTGCAATATTGTTAGCAGTGCAATGGATAGAGGAGTTGAAAAGTTTACAATATAGCCATTCAGAGAGCAGACCTGACATTTTTCTTGAGATTCAGCAGGTAATGTATAGAATACAAATTATGGGTGCCAGCCCATATTGGAGTCATGGGAAATGAGAGGGCAGATAAAATAGCAAAGAAGTGTAGTGAATTTCCGGAAACTGATTTTGGGGTTACTGTAAGCAAGACAGAAATAGAAGGTATCATTAAACAGAAATTGATGAGAAGATGGCAAAAACAGTGGGAAGAAGAGAGGTTTTACGATGGTTTTACAGAATTAAGAGGAAAGTTGGAGAGTTGAGATGGACAGGAAGAGACAGAAGACAAGAAACAGTAATCTCAAGACTTAGATTTGGACACACTGGACTGAACAGCGCATTCTTCAAAACAGGGAAGCACAATTCAGGACAATGTCATTATTGCGGACAAGAAGAAACACTAGAACATGTAATCGTACACTGTCAAAAATATGCCCTGGAAAGAAGACTGATCGTTTGAAGAAGGAAACATACAATTTGATTTGATAGAAATACTGCAAAAGTAGTCAAATAGGCATTCTTGATCCACACTCCATACCAGTAGGTGGTGGTAATGCACCTAAACCATATTTGCCAATTGCCAAGAAGTAGTAGTAGGCTGACCCTGCTAAATGTGTGTGAATAATCTGATCAGATTGTTGATTCTTGCTCCAGATGGATGGTGGAATTCATTACATTTATTCCCCATATTTTGTTGTGTTCTGTTTATTAATCTGTTCTTTCCCCTTAGCTCCAGCCTGAGTTCTTTAATTAAAGTATATTTCCTTCTTTCTTTTTTTGTTGCATTATTTACAATAAAATTATTTGTTTACTTAACTTATACTCGTCTCTGCCTGTCATTCAGAAACAAACCTGTGTGCCTTCCTATTTAATCTAACATTAATGTTTAACAATTTACTCTTCCTGGGGCTTAAACTCCCACGTGGCGTTGTCGGTTTCCTTCCCCTTTTTATAATATAATCAAGGGTAACCGCCACATACACATTGGAGTGAAGTTAATATTCATTGTTTTCAGTCTATTGTTTTTGATTTGAAGTTAGAATAGTTAATGGTGTTCATATTAATATAATGTGAGGTTCAGTTTGCTTTATACACAAGTGGAAATTAAGTATATTTTGAAGCTGTGCTTTTCACTTTTACTACAGTAAAAAAGTTAAGTCAGTACTTCTACCAGAGTCTTTAATGTAATCGAATAAATGTGTGGACTTTTGCCATCCTCAAGGAAACAAAAATGACCCCAACCCCCCCAAAAAAGTAAAAGCATAATAAAAATAAATAAAACAGCATTATATTAATGACTCTATTAATGACAATAAAAAATTGTTGGCACCCCTAATTTAAGTGGATGAACTCATGGGGAAACTCTGAAGAGCTTTATGTAAAACAGTGGCACCATCTGCTGGACACCAAATGTTGACCCAAATTTCATCAAGTCTTTATTTGTAGGGACAATGTTGTTAACCTTCAAGTCTCTTCTGTTCTTGTACCCCTTTTGTCATGGTTGTAAGTTAAGAAGTTATTCATTCTTCCATTGAGCCCAAAACTCATCAGCTAAATACTGCACTCGGTGCCATCTGTTTTGAAGATAAAGATCTTCTCTGACTCTTGTTAGTGTGACTGCAGGATGTTCTTTGTCTGGCATCATGCTCTCACTAGAGACATATACTGCCATCAAGTCGACATTGTTTTGTCAGCAGGACTATGCCAGGCATCATTCTGCACCAGTTCCAACAGCGTGGCTTCATATTCAGTGTGTGTGCTTGACTGACCTGCCTCAGGTCCACGTCTGTCTTCTATTGAAAATGTATGGACATCATGAAGATGAAAATCAGACACACAAAAATTCCATTGTGTGTAAAAGGCATAGAGGATCGCATAGGATACATGGAGTCAACTTTCAAAATTCTGCCATCAAAGGTCCTCGGTGGGATTCTGGACATTGGCACAGTCCTTTGGCAAAGTTTGATGATGCATTATGTAAATTAAGCCATTAAAGATCCTTCCTTGACTTTGAGAAACACCAATAGCTTCTTTCCCAGGGTATGTGCCAACTCCCATCAGGCCTTTCACGAGGAAGAGGCCCCGCTGTCTGAGTCTGAGTGAGTGAATCATGTTCTGATGTTCTTATATTCACTGGAGGGCTTTAAATCTAATGTCATTAGTCTGAATGGAGCACTCTGGCACTTGATAGATATGCCTGATGAAATGTCAATTGAAACATGAGAGAAATGCCTTCATACACATTTTGTGTTGTAAGCAGCAATCAGGCTCAACTTCAGAAGGGCATTTGATGCTCATCTTGGTGTTATTTGCACTTCATATTCTGTGCGAAGCGTCTCGTTTTATCCATCTCTTCTGGCAGTAGTAATCATTTTCTATTCTTGGCACAGAGAACACCAGTGGGATGTGGTCATGTTTTCCTGAACTGCGTAGTTTCACCCTGCGAATCCCTGCTGTTCACATAACAGACCACAGAATATCTTCCCACACATCACTACAGTGACAGAGGTCAGATGATTAAACACCTGTTTATTTTATCTGTAAATAAAGAAAGTGTGATTTTTCAGTAACAAAACTCATATTCAGAGGTGGCAAAAGTCCACACTTTCTTTACTCCAGTAGAATTACAGATACTTGTATGAAAATATACTGGTAAAATTAGACATTCTGATTCAACTTCTTCATTGCAGTAGAAGTGAAAAAATACAAGTACAGACTAGTATTTTATTTCTGCTGACAATAAGGTTAAGAATTTAGCCAAATGCTATGGCAAAAAGATGAGTTTCAATTTTAGATTTAAAAGTTTCAACGGAGTCAGACTGATGTCAGCAGGAAGATTGTTTCAAAGAAAAGGTGCACAATAGGAAGAGG
Source organism: Coranthus polyacanthus (assembly GCA_037367275.1). NCBI lineage: Eukaryota > Metazoa > Chordata > Actinopteri > Kurtiformes > Apogonidae > Coranthus > Coranthus polyacanthus. The sequence continues at coordinate 16,633,867 of JAPQRN010000017.1, read as the reverse complement.
CCCTGTAGCCTGCAGACTTCTTATGGACTCTTGGAACTGATAGGAGGCCTGCATTTAGAGAACGAAGAGCAAGTGACAGTATCACGGATCAGGTGGGAACCCAAGTGCAGACTTCTGGAGATTTCATAGAGCAAGTGTTTATTGAGAAACAGCGGAACAGATATACAGGACAGCCGGCGACTCTCACAGCTGGGTTTCTGGCTTGACTTGGCAAGGGTGAAGGGTGCAGTGAGGCTGGACGGCGGGTGTTGTTTATTTTTCTGTATTTGTTCATTTTTTATTTTCAAGGCAGAGCACGAGGAAAGGGCGCCTGTCAGGGCTCTAAATTATAACTACTGTTTTCTTTTTTTTTTTGAAGGCTTGGAGCGGCGTCCCCTCCGGCAGGTGGCGCCCTAGGCAACAGCCTAGTTCGCCTATACCCAGAGCCTGACGGTGTATAACCATGAATAGTTATCAGGAGCACTCTGGAGTTTTATCTAACATGAATAGGCAGCCAGTGAAGCGAAGCCAGGATTGGAGAAATGTGATCAAATTGTCTAGTTTTTTTTAAGATTCTGACAGAAGTGTTCTGGAACATTTGAAGACTTTTTGTAGCAGTTCGAGGTAGACCAGAGTATAAAGCATTACAGTAGTCAAGTCTGGACTACTGTAAGAAAAGCATGGATAATGAAATACAAGTCAAAGTAAATTTTAATATTGTTGTTTCAACTATGTCTTTTTTTGGGATTGTAGCTTCTAATAACACGGAGTAGGTCATGTGATTTAATTGGAGCTATGATTTAATCAAGGCTGTATCAGAGCGACATGTAAAAATGTCCTGTTCACACAGTAAAGTTTCCAAAACATAATGGATGTTGAGGACATTAAGTTCTTTGATAAGATCATATTAATCCTTCAGTGTTAACTGAAGTTAAATAGTATATACCACAGACAACCCAGTATAAATAACTGGGTTGAGTTTCTCCTCCGTCAGTGTTGACAGCGCCTCGCCCCTTATTGATTTTGATTGTGGTTGGTGAGAGAAGATGCTGTTCCACAAGTTGAACTATTTTCAACTCAAAGTGCTGTGAGCGCAGTAAAAAAAACCCTGGGCAAGGACGCTGAGCTGTAAACATCGAACTTCATTAGACTTTTATGTAAGATTATGCAAGTGTAATGCTGCCAGGTTAGAAAATAAAAATTGGTCAATATCACATTATAACAAAAGTTTCTAGATGTAACAAGATATTTTTCATGTTATAATGTGAAAATGTTCCCGTTAAAACGCAGTATTTTCATGTTATAATGACATTCAACTTTACCACGTTGTAACATGATAACATCTTATTAGAACACGATAGCTCATCTTGTTAAAACATGAAAACTTTCATGTTAAATGTGATAAATGCCTATGTTGTTAAAACGTGAAACTCATGCCTCAGGAAACGGTGTGTGGAGAACAGATAAATAGAGGAATATGGATCAGAGTTTGATTCAGTTGTGTTGTTTTCATAGTTTATATACAACATGTTGATGTTGTATCATGACTGTATGTATGTATGTATGTATGTATGTATTTGAAGGACACTGATTGGTCAATAATGTCACATGACCCTCACCCAGTCTTGGTCACGAAGTCACTCCTTTACAACAGTACATGGAGCCTGAAGAGAAGGAAGAGTGAGTGTGATCAGCTGGAGGCAGCGTCATTTCTCATTGATCAGCTAGAGGATCAGCTGGAGGATCAGGAGGATCCGTTGATTCTGTCCATGGATGTATTAGAGACCTGTTCTGATAATAAATCCATGATACTTCCACATACTGATGCTGTGTCTCATTCTTCCGTCTGTACAGCCTCATGCATCTTAAAATCATCCTCAGTGTTACAAACTAATCACAATACACACAACACACTGTGTTCAATAACAGCAGAATCTCATTATATATCAAAGAGAACTAGACAAACTGTGTAAATGATCCATATTCCTCTATTAATCCATTCCTGAAGCATGAGTTTCATGATATAATGACATAGGCGTTTATCACGTTACATGAAAGTTTTCATGTTTTAACAAGATAAGCTATTATGTTTTAACAAGATGTTATCACGTGAAACATCATGTTATAACAAGATGAAGTTGCATGTCATAATGTGAAAATATCACATTTTAACATGGACAACGTTATGATGAGAAACTTTTCTCGTTATAACGTGATAGTGATCAATTTTTGTTTTTCTGACCTTGCAGCATTACGCTTCTGTAGAAAATAGATGCTGCCAGAACAAAAACAGCTGCCTGTCATGCCCATAATGTGAAGACTAGTCAACTAAACCATTCTAACTTCAAACCAAAAAAAGCAATAAACTGAAAATAATGAACATAACAAGCAAATGAATACATTTCTGTTTCATGCCATCTTCGTCTTGTTACATCCTTGTTGTTTTCATCTTGTTGCATCTGTTACAAGAGTAGACACAATGAAGAGTCTTCATATGGCTCATATTTTATAAAAGCCAACATACTTTACAGTGACAGCTCAACATTGTGATGTGACGGCTCTGCGGCTGATCAACTGGAAATCTCACTTCAACCTTTTCATCTAATTTCCTGCAGCTGCCACACAACACTGCCTACCACATACCAGCACCACATGTTGAAACCATACTGATCTGCTCTTATCACTTGTCTGATAAGTTCCATTCAGTTTCTCAGAAATGCCTGCAGTTCTAATTTAGAACTACAACACAGTAATGTACAACAATTAGTCATCTTCAGACTCTGTATATTCATACTAAATGTTTCCACAAAATCTGTATTGTCAATACATCTGTTTTTCAGAAAAATTACACTGCAATTCTATAAAACACTTCTTGCAAAACACTACACACTGTTTCTTCTTATCCAAGTGTAGACCTTGGATAAGCCCACCTGTTTGTGTGAACTTTGGAAACATGGAGGAAGTGAGACCAAGGGGACAGGACAAGAGAGAGGAGTAAGAAGAGGATGAACATAATAACGTAGTTCACCTAGCAACAGATGGATTATTATTTGACAATACCAGGATGATATTTTCCATGGAGTTGCAGACAGATCTCTCATACACAATTGCAAATTGTCTCACACATTTCTGGATCCACTGTGGAAGAACTGCCAATGACAGCCATCTGTAATCACAGCCAACTGTGTTGTATGTGATGACTTGTCTGTATTACCACTTCTAAGCGCAAAATGTTTAGAGGCAGATTTACTAACACACTACACCAACGCAAACCCTCTTTTGGTGTTAAAAAACTACTGTTGAAATTTACTAAAGAAACAGGTACAGCACAAAGTTAGCTCTGGAAACGAATGTACAGTTATTTTTATGTATGTATGTATGTATGACCACTGACCATTTATTTAACTTTTGTCACAATAGATATATTGTATTGATTATATATTGCAAGGTTTTCAAACACTAAAAACTCAACTAATCAATTCCTCAAAATAGAAATAAGACTATAACTACTTATACCCCCTCAAACTGAAAGCCACAATATAAAACAACAACTCATGAACATGTCAAAACGCACACACAGAAGTGCGTGTGTTTGTGTGTGTGCAGCGCGAGCTCGTGTGTCCCTCCTCCTCAGATAGACAGCTCCGTGTTTCTCTGCTGTCTCAGTGTACTGTGGTTCCTACCAGAAGAGACTGATCGCGGTTTGATTTGTGTACTTTGAGGGTCTATGGCGAACAATTCTTCACATCACCTCACATGCCATTACATTAAAGACGTGGAGCCCGGGAAGCCTCTCACCCCTGCTTTCATGTTCACGGCGGGTGTCGTAGGGAATGTCGTGGCGCTGATCTTGCTGGGGGTCTGGCGCAGGAGGACCACTCTGTACCACATCCTGGTGACTGCGCTCCTCACGACAGACTTGCTCGGCTCAGTTTCGGTCAGTCCTGTGGTCCTTTGTGCTTATGCTTGGGGGAAGACTCTGGTGGGGATGAGTGACGACAATAAGGTATGTCTGTACTTCGGCTTCAGTATGACCTTCCTCAGCCTCTCCACACTCGGCATCCTGTGCGCAATGGCGCTGGAGCGCATCTTCTCTATTGGGCATCCTTACTTTTACGAGAGACACCTGACCAAACGCTGTGGTTACTTTACCATAGCTCTTATCTATGCGGCCAGCATCCTCTTCTGTGTTGCTCCATTTATGAATATTGGTAAATACGTGCAGTACTGTCCCGGGACCTGGTGCTTCCTGGAAATGGAAAACATGACTGCAGAGAGTTACATATACATCCAACTTTACGCATCCGTCATACTCATAATGATCTCGAGCACGGTGGTGTGCAACATATCGGTTATTGCCTACTTGGTACGGATGTACAGGAGGCACAAAACGTTCCGAAGGAGAGTGTCTCCGCATTCACGGTACCGAAGGTCCTTGTCCATGACGGAGGAGGTGGAGTGTCTCCTCCCGCTGGCGATCATCACTGTGGTGTTTATGTGTTGCACCTTCCCTTTAGTGGTAAGAGCAATGACATCTGATAAATCGGAACACCAACATGTCGGCAACAGGCTTATTGTGGTTAACGAAAACTAAGATTAAAACTAAAAGTGGCAGTGGTGTTAAGTGAAATAAAAATAACAGTTTTCAAGTAAAATTGTCTTGTTTGTAAGGCTGCAATCCAGAAAAGACACGATGGAAGTTTCCAGTTTTGCGGGTGATATACTAACAATGCGCAAATTTATGAACACAGACGCGGACATTTTATTTCAATAATGGCCAATACAATCTGTCAAGAGCATCGCAGAGTGCCAGATTGCGCATAGATACACCCGATGAGGGTAAGCGAATTCTACTAATTCTACTAACAACAGCTGGTTTGTTACTGTCATGTGGCAAACACAAGTGTAGGTTTTACACATGTAAACGCAGACCAAGGAGAGGCAGCAGAAAGGAGTTTTATGTGGTGGAACATTAGGTTGAGATAATTGCAGAAGGGGGAAAGGCTCGTTCCACAATGGAAATTAAAGAAGGCATGATGCATGACATAAAGGAGACGCACAGAGAGAAGTCACATTCCTAGGCTGCCATACACTGATTTCTGACTTCCACAACCCACAACACTGTGCTTGTGACAAACCTTAAAGGTATACATTTATTCTATATTGTTTTTAGGCTGGCTTCTTTTTTAATATTAGTAATATTGAGGAAACATGCACTGTGTGTATCAACTACAGAGCCATGAAAAAACCCTGTAAATTTGAATGTAATTTAGCTGAAGGCTTCATGTATTTCATATCACATTTTTTTTGGCACTTTCAGATGACATCAATTAACAAAACACAATGATGCTGCCATTACATTTTCAACAAAATATACAGGAATTGCAGTTGCAGTTTAGTAATTTTGCCAACAGGGTTGCAGAGTTGTCCAGCTTGTCTTCATTAGTTCTTGCAAGTTTAAAAAATACTGTATGCTTATCAGGAGTTTTCTTGCATAGAGAATTACAAGGTGGCTGCCTCTGAGTCTTGACAGATGTCTTCTAAACACTATTTTCTAATAATCATTAACCTTCTGGATTTCTGTCATTTGTAACCGCTGAAGTGGCAGAGCTGCATCCTCATCAGCACACTGCACCAGGAAAGGTGCTTCCAAAAGAGGAAGTAAAGAACTGCCAAACTACTACTTGTAGTTGCTAAATAAAAATCTTACTTTTGTGGTGTAGAAATTGGGTTTTTTTGTAGGGGGCAAATGAGTGATTTACCAATTTTTTCTCCTATACCTCCAACAAATGTTGCTCTCTGTCTAAACTGTAGGCCTGGAGATAACATGATAGTCTGTAAATCTACAATCAGAATCTGTCATATAACTTTCTCTATATTCTTCTGTATATATTTTGCTCACACAATGAAGTGTTTGTTTAAAAATAATAAAAATAACAGTAAAACCGATGGCCATCCTGTTTTAAGACACAGTACACATGATCAGGATAGTAACACCTCTGCCTCATTTTGAGCCATGAATAACCTCAATGTAAGACTTGAACAAAGCTGTGTCACAACTTTTAGTAAAAGATGCCCTCTATATGACATAAGACATGACCTTAAAATATGTTATTGTTTAAATATCCAAATATTGTTTGTTGCACTTGACAACATTTGGCTCCAAAATATTTGTAATGTCACAATTGCTGCTTGTAAGTGAACACCCTAAACTGAAATGGTGAGCACAGAGAACCTTTGTTCATCCACTTCACTTGAAGATCATTTGAAGTAAAGTGGAAAGTGAAAGATCTGGACCAGACCAGAGAAAGAATGTGGTAAAATGTATTTATGAGTGGAGGAGGACTTAGCATTGACTTTGTTTTGTGTTTGATAAATTGATAGCGTGAATGTTTAAGGAAATAGCTGACTAATAAGGTGATTTAAAATATGATTATCTTTCTTTTTGTTGTTTTCTATATCTCCTGTAGTTCCGTATGTACATAAGTATTACTGGCAGCCAAGAGGAACGAGATGCAGCTGATCTCCGTGCTCTCCGTTTATTGTCATTCCACTCCATCATCAACCCCTGGGTCTTCATCATTCTCCGTCCCTACACTCTCAAAACCATCTGGAGGAAGTTGGGCAAGTCACGGAAACCCCCTCTGACTGTGCAGCCCCAGAAATATGAACATGAAGAGACTGATAGAAATGTCGATGAGTTGCATCCGACTACTTAAGCCTGATGACTGTTTGAAAGTGCACTTAAGACTGAGCTGATCTTGTGAAAACACAGAGATCAGTTTAATAACAGGAAGTGCACCAAAGGTCATGTTGATATTAGACTTCTGGTGAAACTGCTGATGATTACAGAACTACCAGCAATACTAATGTATTTGTACTGCACAGAGTTTTCATTGTGCATGAGAAATGAATCCATTACTAAGCCAGTTTTACAGCAACACTATACTTTAACCACTCCTTTATCTATTGTAAGCAGTAAAAAAGGGGCATTTGAAGTGTTTATTCATGCAAAGATACCTTTTGATAGCATCTTTAACTGTTATACTGTACTATAATTGATTAACACAGAATAATGTGGCTGTAATTATATTTAATATGATGAAGATATGACATGCTTAGAGCATGAAGGTTTATTTAGTCTTTGACCCTCATCGCTATGTTTTACAGTTATACTTGTTAACAAGTTCAATTCAATTTTATTTATACAGCCTAATATCACTGTAGTGGCTATTTGTCGACAAATTGAATAAAACAATCAACTCAAATCAAATGACCACCAAGGCAACTACGAACAGAACTTTACTCAGGGATAAAGAAGTCGATTGTCCAGGCAAAAAATATAATTTTTCTGTGGTTTATTTTACCATATTGCAATCAAACAGACTGACAAAGAACCATGGACAAAAGGACCTGCTGCCTTTTTTGCCCTGGTAAAAAAACATGTGTCCTTCCTGGTGCCTGCCTGTCCGATCTTTTGCTACCTACATATATAACCTCACCTGCTTGCCCAGTGTCTTCAAAACAAAAGCATAAACCATTATTCAAATTAATGAAAAATAATGATACTAATAGAGTAATCAAACTCAGACTAAATGAAACTAATTATTATACAAAGTAAAACAACAAAAAATAATGAATAAACATGAACTCCTTAAAATATTACAAAAACAACAAATAGCTCCAACAATCACAATTCAGAGATTTGCCTCAAAGGGCTTTACAATCTGTACAATAAACAACACCCTCTGTCCTTCGACCCTCGATTCAAGTGAGGAAATACCTCTCCCTAAGAAATGAGAACAATATGGAAAGAAACCTCAGGAAGTGTCACAGAGGAGGGATTTTTGATATAAAATGCAATGATGAGAAGAATACTAAGAATGGAGGCAGAGGTGTTTCCTACTGAATGTGGGGAAATTAATTGGAGAGTTTCAATGGCTGAATTCACTGTGCTACAGAAACAATACAGAACTGCATCATCAGCATAAAGATGAGCATTACAATTTGTTACAAATGAGTGTTACAGTTTGTTACAGATGATGTAGTATTGTTAATATAGATTGTGAATAAGACAGGGTCCAGTATTGAACCTTGGGAACTCCTTTTGAAAGTGGTAAAAATTCAGAAGGATTATTTGCTAAAATAATAGTTCTGAAAAGTACAATAGGAAAAGATACAATACATAAACATAAAAAATCCTCATGTTTTATGACGTAAGTGGAGTGTCTTTTTACATACTTCTCATACAAACTAAATGAGGGGGGTTTAAATAAAGTATAGCCACAAAAAATATGTCAACTGACCACAGCTGTGTCATTATTTACAACACAATACATACAACACATTAACACATTATCGTATGCATAGCTTATCCTCAACAGCCAGTTGTTTCCCTTCATTTCAATCACTGTGAATGTAGAGAAACAAGTTTGTTGGAAGCAGCTAATCTCTCTCTAATTCTAATATCTGCTTTTATTGTGGTCACTTATAGTGTATGCCAGCACAATGCACATTTTTTCACAGTTAACTCTTGTGGATGGTTTTCACATCGTGGTAAAGTGACAACAAAGCACTGTCTACAGCAAGGAGTTTTCAGATAGATAGATAGCTAGTACTTTATTTACCCTTCCTAATATCAAGTCCGAATTCAGTTTAAAAGGATGTGACATAGCATATCACACAAGACACGCACAGCAAGACGAAAACAACATAAAAGATACGACAAAACAAAATGGCATCGACATAGTCAAGACAAAAGACAAAAACAATGTAAAAGATGTAACAAGACAAAAATGTTGTAAAAAAAATGCAACAAGACAACGTAACCAGATGAACATGATGTAAAAGATGTAACAAGACAAAAACAAACAACAAAAATACAACAAGGCGAAAGCAACACAAAGGTGTAAGAAGACAAACATGACGCAAGATGAAAATGAAGTAACAACAAGACACAATAAACAGTGAAGGGAGGGTTTTGAGTTCTGTTGCTGACATTGAAAACACATTGGATTTATTTGATTTAAAGTTAGAATGGTTTAGTCTTCACATTATATGACGTGAGGTCCAGTTCACTTTGCACACAAACAGACAAAAGAAATGTCCTTCAATGGCCTACTTAAGACTTTTCTACTTTAAGTACATTTTCATTTTTACTGCAGTAAAGAAGTTCAATCTTCTGTACTTGTGTTTCTACCAGAGTTTTTTATACATGTATCTGTACTTCTACTGTTAAACAGTGTGTATTTTTGCCTCGCCTACTGACCTGTACACTATAACTAGTAAGGGACACAGTCCGGGGCCTGTCACTCCCACATAGCTAAATTGGTCTGGTCCACGTCTTTCACTTTCACTCCACACAGTTATAGCAAAGAACTGTGGTTGATGGCTCATCCAAATGTGGTAGCCAAAACATTTTATAGCCATATGTCTGCCAACTGCCTGACCGTCCAAGTTCAGCACTGGTTCTAGGTGTCAGCCTTAACTAGTGGGAGCTGGTTTATAAGGAGCGCTGTCCCCACTTAAAATTACTTGGAGAAGAATACATGATCTTAAACATATGAATTATAGCAATAATATCTCTGAAATGAAAAATATTTACAAATTATTATAATAAAGTACTTTTCCTGTGCCCTGTAGTTAATGTCAACATTAACTGAAGGTGTTTTGAACTGTATTTACTTAATTTCTCTGTGAATACGTTCACTTCCCTTATACTGGGCGATGGCCAAATGAGTGTATATGCAGGTCCTGAAACTGTTGGTGAACAGGTGACCTGCAGACATGTTGATAAGTTTTGCTAGGGGGTGCTTAGAGCTTAATTGTTATTATTTTTTTGTCCTTGTGTGACTGGGCCATTTTTGTGGGGTTGCCATGTCGTCTAATGACAGTTACTGGGACTCTAACTTGGTAGAGTGGGGTTTGATTCTCAGAAATGATTTGAACTTTTCGTTTCATCTTTTTTTTTCATTCACAGAAAACACTCAAATGTAGGCAGTGTCAGACATTAGAATTAGAGGGCTTATGACATGTCAACACACACACACATATCAAAAATTTGGCTCTGTACACTAATTCATATCTGGTCTCTGCTGTGTTAATTTTCTCTTGCACCCCATCTTCTCCAATCTTATTTAGCACCAGCCCTTCTGGCCTGAACTGAACATTAACCCAGCCATATTTGGTGCAGATGAAAAATGTCTCAATGATGACAGCATTATGATGAGATATTTGTTTATTTTTAGGGGTAGCCATGGTCATACATTTGGCTGAGATATGGCTATGTCATGGGCCATGTGTGGCAAGCATTCCAGGTACCAGATTTGGACCACCCGTGGACTGTAATTTATTGCTGTATGTGGGCCAAGTGAAAGTGGGCTGGGTGGCCCCTTACTGGGCTTGACCACTTTTGCTATGTGGGCTCACCTCTGACTGGAAGTGGAATTTCTATGCAGTTAAATTATAAACTAAACTAAACTTTACAGCTTTTTGTTTTTCATTTCTCTAACTTTCACTCACCCATTGTTATTTTAGAGAGAGCTCATTTCATTTGGTCCAAAAAGACACCGTTTACTGCAATGTACAAGGTCTAGTAAGATGAGGACAGCTCTCAATTTGCTGTATGTGACAGAAAGAAGCAGAAAAATAAGGACAAATCAGTGTCTGATATATAACAAAATAAGTAATTAAATTCTAATAAATGTTTTTACTTTTTACTATATGAATACTGTCAGGTACAATTTTTAGTACTACTTTTGCTCCATGCAGATCACAGATTGGTTGATCCAGAATTTGTTGCTGATGTGTCACGATTAAATCATGTTTTAGTGTTTAGAATCACCTTGTTCACCTTTTTTAACTTTTCATGTAGTGTTGTACAACTATATATCACTGTTTGTTATAAGAACTCATAATAGTTTTCAGCAAAAAAAGGTAATATTGCTGTCAGATAATATGATGTGAAAGCAGCTGGGGACTGTGGAAGAGGTAACTAGTGTCCAATAGAAACATTTGCCACATCACATGACCCTGACTTCATCCAGCTCTAGGTACAGCTGATCCCCAGATTTTAACAGAGGAGCTGGCAGTTGAAACCGAATCATCAACACTATGATTTTATGCAAACAGAAAGTAAAAGGAGGGGATTTTCATCAGAGAAACATGGAGTCAAGTTGGCAAACTGTTCAGATTTTTTAAGAATTCTTTCCCAGGCTCAGTAACAGGATGTGATGAGAGCAAAGCTCTCACATCAGTGTTTACATGTTCATTTGACCCAGAGTGCTTGGCCAGCCTCAGTTTACAGTCTACTGGAAGGAGAGTGTGCACAGGCACTCATCTGAGCTATTGTTGTACACAGACAGCTCATTATCATGCACTGACATTTTCAGCCATATCTCTGTGATTCCTTGTGCCTTCCGTTAATACAAGTCTGCAGGAGAAGATTAAAGATAAACCCAAATGGTACCAAAGTGGACAGTAGTACTAGACTATATGGATCAATATCAACACAAAACATTCATATTTACACATCCAGAGACGAATGCACAGTTGTTTTTTTCCTTTTCCTGTTGTTTACATCTTTCTTTTGCTGCCAATCTTGTGCCCCACACTCCAGTCAAGTAGATGGTGGTATTGCACCTTTATTTTATTTATTAATTCTTTATTTAACCAGGAAGGTCCCATTGAGATACAAGATCTCTTCTCCCAGGCAGTCCTCGTCAAAATGGCAGCAACAGGTTCACATAGAAAACATTTTCACATTTAAAACACACTAAAAGCAACATAAGGAATATAGTAAAAGAGAAGTAAAGAAAATAAGAAGGAGGCAGGCAATATCCATATTTATCCATATTTTACATAAAGCAGCAACATGTTTCTTTCATAATAGTTTGTGAAAAACTTTTAAAGGTATTTAAAGAAGGGAGTGTTTCAAGTGAAATTATGTTTTGTTATTCATTCCATGTTGGGGGCATAAACAAAAAAAACAGTCTTACTGAGCTCTGAGTTCACTCTAGGAACGTTCAAAAAAATAAAGCAGTCGATCTAGTGCTATAGTTACTAGTGTGATGGAATAAGAGGCTGGAGACAGTGGTAGTTTATCTAACAATGCCTGGGCAGTAAAAAGCAGGATGGTTGTCTCTTTTGAAGCGTAGTGCAGCATGATACACAGAGTCCAGATCCTTTAGCAAGGATGAGGCTGCATGTATGTAAATCTCTTCACCATAATGTAATACAGATAAAAATGAACACACATACAATTAATTCTCTGGCCTCAAAAGGAAACGATAATGATAAAAAACCCAGTTTTGGTCTCACCTGGTCAGTCATAGAAGACAAATTTTCATCAAGGCATATGCCTAAGTATTTGTAAGAGGTGACTCTAATCTGGTTTGCCAACTGCCATTAAAATCCAAAGAAAACTCATATTTTGACCAATCTGAACACCATTCAAAATATTCATCAATAATAATAATAATAATAATATAATGATCATATATTTTTTATTTAGCCTTTCTTCAACCAGGAAGGACTCACTGAGATCAAAAATCTCTTTTTCAAAAGCGTCCTGAGCATTAAGACAAACTTTTGTCACATATCAGTGGATGTGCTGAACAAATGTCAGCTCTGTAGGACATATGGATATTTATTTATTTTATGAAGTTTGAAATGTGAAATTTTGTGCCCACATTAATCAGTTATTCCCTAAATGTATTCATTGACTGAACCATGACTGTAGATCATGTAAAGCTATTTTCGTGAAAATCTGTTTAGCCAATTACAAGATATGATATTTTCAAATGTACAGCACCCCCTAGAGGCCAAATGCAATATGCTTTAATAATTAAGTTTATTGACAACTCCCGAACATGTGTTATGATTTTCAGGTCGATATCTCGATGCTATCATGACCTATTGCATATTTTTACAATGACATCTCATAACAGTTGATTGGCATCTAAAATCGACATGGATTGACTCTGGGATGATTGGTCTAGTCGCTGTTTACAAAATACCAAAAAGTAGAAAAATCGACAGTAACCTTACCAAGTTTGAAAGGCATGCTCTATCTATAGAGATAGCAAAATACTCAAGGCCACGTACATTTTGACAAATGGGATAAATAAAGAGGTAACTTTTCACTTTGAAGCTTTGTTACTGTGGTTATATGTGTATTTATATAATTTTTGAAGAACATGAGGATTTGGATTTGGTTTTTGAGGAATTGGGGAAAATTTGACATTTTTTTTTAACAGAAGACCAGTGGAGCAAAGATGCAGATGAATTCACAGATCACAATAGGTGCATTTCCATTTCCATACACGTTTTTTCATGAAAAACGTTTTCGCTGGCTTGAGGTTGTTTTTGCTTTTTTCCCAAAAGAGGAAATGCGCATAGAGGAAATGGAAACACCTTTCTCGATCAGCTGACAGCTGAGCTGTTTGCTGAGTCTTCACTGATATTCCGATAAAGTGAGAAAACATGTTTGGTAGTCCTGTCTCATCCATGAAAAAATACATTACAGCCATTTTAGATGGAAAACAACAGAATGGCATTAATTATAGGACCACCTTGACTTCAATTGCTTTAATTTTTGTGCCTGAGTAGTGGGGAGAATTTGCAATCTATGTGTTAAGTTTTTATGTCTGAAAGCGCTACAGGTTTTGCTCCTCAATCGCTTTCAAAAATAATAAGAATTATGAGAGAATAGGGTCCCTGAGGAATAATAACACTGACAGTAACAGTAGAGTCCCTTCAGCGTTGCTGCTTGGACCCTAAGAACGTCACAAAATTAGAGCCATATGCTGCGTTCGTAGTAATTTGGAACGCGATGTTTCCGACTGCCTACTTGAAAAATTGTAATGGAACGGTCCTTGTCGCACATCCATGTTGATTCTTGTATGTTGCATGTTGAAGGGGTTCGCAAACTCCAACAACGTCGCGCCAGCCGATATATGGCGTCCTGAGTGGTGGAACACCTCGAGCTCGAAAGACAAACACTTTCTCCTTGAATTTCCGATAGACCCAAATGCAGCATAACTAAGTGCAACACACTTAGTGCATTTTCCCAGCATTCAGTGGAACATCATGGCGGACACCAGGGAGAAAGCGCTACAAGATTACAGGAAAAAACTTCTTGAACACAAAGAAGTGGATGGGCGATTAAAAGAACGTAAGACACAGTTGTATTTTCTTGTTTGTGTTAAACAAGAAAACACATTTGTTATGTTAATCTGAACGGTATTGAAGAAACAGCATCAGCATACTGACCGGCTAGCTAGTGCTTTGTCATGCAGTCAGCACAGTCATAGAAATGAATGGGAGTTAGCCGGTTAGCCGGGCTCTCTAGCTAATGAGGAATACAAAAACAGTCTCTGCTAGCTAACGTTATACTATACGTAATGTGTAGTGTGGTAGGAACACTACCTTCTTTCAGTGTCCAATGTAGCTATTATCTTGACATTTATAGCCAAATGTACGAATTAGCTAACGTAGCTAGTAGTTAAGATTTACGCTAGGCTATCGCTACTTAACAGTCATTCTTGACGATGGGAGCTTGTGGAGTCTTATCTGTAAACACATAGGAAAGATAATTTTTTTAGTGTTTGTGCTTTAAAATAGACTGTGTGGTAACGTTACATCCTCCGTGTTTTCATTCCAGTGAGGGAACAGCTCAGAGAACAAACTAAGCAGTACGAGAAGTCAGAAAATGATCTGAAGGCTCTACAAAGTGTAGGACAGGTAAGAATGTTATCTTGCACTTCCACACATTTCATCTCTGAAGAATACTTGTGGATTATCTGAGGTGATTTCAAAAGTAGACTGAAGGGATTTGTAAACACCTGGTCAGCCACCCAGAAGCAGCAGTTTTCCCGTGGCTGATAAAACACTAAAGAAATGTACTTTTATGTTGGCTGATATTAACTGTAGACCTTTGTATTTTAAAATGACAGAAAATGTATTTGTTAAATTTTCAAATAAACTTTTACTTGCTGCATGCAGCCAATTACTATATATTATTATTGGATGAAGGTTTCCTTATGTGTGTGGTTTTTTAAGGTATGGACATTATCTTCTCTACTGCAATTAAAGCTATAGTTTGTAAACATTTCCTAATATATTTTGTCATATATTTCGTTGACTTGTGTACAAATGTTCAAATTCAGAGAAATTTGTACTTCAGTTCAGTCACCCTTCAACAGAGACTTGGTTTAATGAGAAATACTTGAATGAAAGTCAGAAAGAATACTGATAAAAGCCAAAGGATTAATCGACTGAAAATAATAAATTCTCTAATTGAACAAATAGTAAAAGAAAATTATCATTTAGATTAATCAACTGATCAGAAAAATCATAATTAATTGCAACCCATAAGCTGATCCTGTTCTTCAGTATTGAGTCTTAATAGTAGTAAGCCCATACAGTAATCATGTTTACAGACAAGGTAATGTGTGAAAGTTTTATTCATATTATATTCACTGTATGTCATAGTAAAATGTCTGTAAACACGATTTCTGTCTGAGTTTAGTACTACTAAGATGTGCGACCTGTCAGTAATGAAGAACAGGATGTGCTTGGTCAGCTATGTAAGTTAAGCAAAATAGAAAATGATTTTGATTCAGTTTGTTTTATACTGTTTTCTGTGTTATAACTTGAGGAGTAGGTTAGTCAATAGAGCAAAAAGGAGCCATAGTTTTCTCATGGAAGATGCTCATATGATGACAACACTTTTTTAAATGGATAGGAGCCATATTTCCATGAAGTCTCAACCAATTATTGAAGCAAACTTTTGAAAAGTCACAAAAAAGAAAATGTGAATTACATACATTTCCATAAACTGGTTTGGTGTGCATAATCTAGGCTGTGTCATGTGGTGAAGGTGGTGCTGTAGGCTACATTACACATGGCTAATAAACAGAGTAGAAGAAGAGCATTATGTTTCTGATTTCCATCTAAAATGGCTGTTAGGTTTTTGTTTTTCATGGATGAGACTGAGGAATAATTTGGGCTCCTCATTAGGCCACACTACCTGTTGTACTACCAGACATGTTGTCACACTTTATTGGACACCTAAACAGCTGATCTGACAGCTACATGACTTAAATATTTGCTACGTCACAATTTCTTTTACGAGATGTGGGACTGCTTCATCACAACATTTTTCCATTTCATCACAATGTTTTCTAATGTAAGACTTTAAAATACACATTAAACAAGTTTATGGAAACACACATTGACTCATTTTTCATGAGTTCTTGCACAGTGCTTGTTTGTTTTGTTTTCTGATACTTGAATGTCACAGCTGGAAGCAATCCCCATTTCATGTAATTCCAGGGGGGATGGGCATAACACGAAAATTCAAATGAATTCATTTGTTCATTCATTGTAATGTTCTGAGGTGCTGAGGAGGTTCTAAGCATCTCAGTGTAGGCAATGGACAGCATGTTTTTCTGATAAATATAGCAACTGGCAATTGGAGCCTTTGATGCATAAATGTATCAAACACTTTTTCTGCTGGAGTGTGGACCTGACTGACAGTGGGACACTAATTAATTCAGTTTTAATGAAATTGCCTGTGCCTTATCCCTGCAGATTGTTGGAGAGGTGCTTAAACAGTTGACTGAGGAGAAATGTAAGTTGACTGGCAAAAACACTGTTTCCTGGTTAAACTGTGTAAAGTTCAGCCATATGGTGCTAACTGTGGCTTTACTTTTCAGTCATTGTCAAAGCTACCAATGGTCCCCGATATGTGGTTGGATGTCGCAGACAGGTAAGCACCCAACACATACTGTGTGCATCAAACATCATTTGCTGTGTTCAATTCAATTGTATTTATATAGCCCAATATCACAAATCAAGGTTTTCCTCAAAGGGCTTTAGAGTCCGTACAAGGTACAACACCCTCTGTCCTTAGACCCTCGGTTCGAGTGAGGAAAAACTGCCCAAAAAACCCATCT
>JAPQRN010000017.1:16588131-16610255 GCA_037367275.1 Coranthus polyacanthus | reverse complement strand
GACTTTTTTAAAAAAAAAATCAGATTTTATTTTCGTAATATTACATTTTGCACAGTGTGAGAACAGATGGAACAGTATCTGGACTAGGTTTGACTGCTTTCAACACATCCCGTGGTCTTCATGCATCAAATGAAAATGTTTCAGTTGTCACCATCTTCGTCAGTATTTAAAGTTTGGATGGGACTTAAGCTAAAGCTCACAGTGAATGTGTGTTTTCAGATTTTGAAGCCATAGTGAAGCTGTCGGATGGTTTCAACGGAGCTGATCTGAGGAACGTGTGCACAGAAGCAGGTCAGATACGTTGCTGAAGCACAATTACATTCATTTCCTCAGTCTGTGTTCTGTTCGTGTGAACATTGTTGTGTGTGCAGGTCTGTTTGCCATCCGCTCAGACCGTGAGTATGTCACTCAGGAGGACTTCATGAAAGCTGTGCGGAAGGTGGCCGATTCAAAGAAGCTCGAGTCTAAACTGGACTACAAGCCTGTATAAAGCCTTTTGTGTACCCGCATCCTTTTTCTCTACCTGACATTTTTCATTGCATTCTCATGAATTTGCTGTGTTGTATGCTTCAAGGTTTATGTCTGCGATGAAGCAATATTTGAAAAATAAATTTGTCTTCACACAGATGCCAATGGAGCAGCTGTGTTTGAGCCACAGTTTGCTTGTGTTTCTGTGTTAGTCCGAGGCCTCTCTAGTTCAGTGCATCACAGAGGCTCATTATCACACACTTGTATAAAAGAACTTCCTAAACTGAAATAAAACATTATATCTACAGTTCTCTGGACTCCTTTCGTATTTTTCAGGCTCCTGCTTCTGTAGAAACTACTCAGATGTCTTTGATAATTACTGTAGCTACACTGGTCCAATGGAATTGGAATGGAGTTTATTTCATTATTTGTTTAATAATTGGATACCAAAACACAATAACAGTTTGTTTTTCATACTTTTGACTTAATGCTTTTGGGTGATTGAGGATACCCAGACCGAGTTTCTAACATTGGATCATGCTTTATCAAACTTGTCTGCCCACTATTATGTAGACTTAATAGTTCCCTTGCTTTGTCTTGAAATTTAATGTTTTAGAGAGGAGTAGATTTAATTTAGTGTAACTGTTTGTGGTGCATTTGAACTGTACTGAGTTACTGAGGGGTGTTTCCAGCTTTGTTTAGTCTGTTCTCACTCAGAGAAAGAAAACGTACAACTATACGTTATAATTGTCATAATACTGCTGTTGCTTGGTTAGTAGAAAGTAAAATAAGTAAAAGTGTGAAGCTACATACATCAACATTGCGTCAGCTGAACTGATCTGCCCCCGAAGAAATTATAGAGAATAAATCCTATTTTAGACTGAGGTCAAAAGAATGCCCATCAGATGTATCCAAACATACAGAAAAGTCAAAGACAGCGGTGTGTTTCTAATAGACTTTCTCCGCGGTGCCCTGAGCGTTGACTGCCCGGTGTGGTGTGTTCATGGTTGGGAGAGGTGTACTGCCTCTGCCGGTAGGCGCTGATGAGAGCCGCTAGCAGAAAATCTACCAAAACGTCGGAGTCGATAAATCGACCACAGATATGATGTCTAAACAACTAGCTATAGTCTTGTAGTTTTAACAATCTTAAAACTACATTTTATGATCCAACAACAGCAGTTTTTTGAAAATTCTATCTTACAGTTGTTAGTTCACTCCTCCCAGCTGGACAAATGACATAGGTCTCTATGTGCAGCTGAGGAAGGCTCGTTTCAACGAAAAGTTGGTTGTAGCTCATTAACCTGGTCACAAAGAAGTATCGTTTGTCGTTCAGCAACATGATGTGCAGAAGTTATTGATCCCAGTTTGGATCTGTGGATATCTGTCCAACTTTACCTAAGTTGATTACGGTACAAATGCAACACACGAAGAAGTCAATAAATAACTTCCGGGGCCACACAAGTCGGACAAATTAAATATCAAAATCAAGTTCGCCCCGTGGTCCGTTTTTTCCATTTTGTAGTTTGGATTTGAGTATTAAGTCAAAAGTACAAAAAACAAATCGTTATTTGTTTTTTGGTATCCACTCATTAAACGATGAAATAACAAATCGTTTTTTTTTTCATTTTTCGGTCTTAATTGAATATGGAAAGAACGAAAGATACACGGATTTTTCATACTCATGTCTTTGTATTTACTTATTTTATCTCTTGAAACACATAGAATGTAGTAAGACACCATGAGATCTATATAAAATAAGCCATTTGAAAGTCTCTTAAGCTAATATCAGGCATTAAAACTTTATAAACAAAGCATTCATTTCCCCTAAGGATTAATAAGGTACTCTAAAGATTTAGATGTTGTATACAGTAGAAGGTAGGCTTGACCTTCTAAAACAAGAAAGGTCACAGGGTCATCTTCCACACCTGATGACCAACAGACCTCCAGACATCAAAATATGCCTGCAAGCTATCAATCACCAGAACCTAATTAATGGCAGCATTTAATGAAGGAAAACACATCAAATTAAAGTTCAACTGCCTTCATTTATTCTGAGAGCAAACAATCATCTGAATGCAGTCACATTCAGATTCACTGCAGTTCATTAATACTGCTCTGAACCTGGAACTGGTCCAACCAAAGTTGAACTTGTATAATACTCTCAATTCAAATACATTCACAATGTAAAGTCAACATAAATAATGTGTACATGAAAACATCACAAACCACTTCATTCTTTAATATAAAACTTGTTCCTCTCAACTGCATCATAAAACTGTAGAACAGAGTTAAACATGCAGCTGTCGCTCACTTTACAGCTTTTAAACATGGATTCATAAAAATTGCAAGCATTTGAGCTGGAACACAGCTCTGCCGGACTGTAAGCACATAGTGAAATTATTTTGTATCTGCACTGTTTTAAAGCTCTGCAGATAAATGGAAATTGAGCACATGAGTGAGTCATATCCCAAGAGAGCACTGAAGACAGTCTGTGGTTCATGACTGTCCGTGTGAACGCAGCTGCAAACAGGTGCTGGAAGCTACGTCAGAAAATCAATTAAATTAAGATAATTTAACAAGGATTAAAGTATAACATATGTACAGAAAACTAATTACATTAATGCGAGAATCAAACAGAAGCGTACAGGACTTTTAGATGACAGTTCACATTGCTCTGGTCACAGGACCTGGACCTGCTGCTGTGTCCTCATTTCACTTCACAATATATCTAAGGTGTTAATCTGAGGCACGCAAACGCATGGAAAACAGAAATGAGGACTGTTGTAAAAAAAAACAAAAAAAACATCAATTGTACCAAGGAGTTCCAGAGGTACTATGAAAATAATGATTCTTTATTTTTAATATTTCTGCCTGTATAAAGGGGCTCAAGTCTTGTTTTTTTGTACAATTAGCCATTCTTCAAAGGGCAGCTCACAGTACACACTGTACACAGATCATAAAGTGTTGTGAACATGCCTTGTGAAATGTAATAATTTAAAATGTAATAAGGAATTAAATTACTTCATCATTGTAATATTAATAATTTAATTAATATTTTTGATGACTTTTAACAAATGTGTGAAAATGAACAATAAAGCTTAAAAGGTTTTGCTGACCCATATCGTCCTGAAATATTCCAGCACAGAGAGAAGATGCAAAGCAATAGACTGAATGTTATATACTACATATACGTTTTTTACTCAAAAGAGTATATTCAGATGTAGCCCCTCTGTAATAACCAACATTTGGATTAGGAACTTACTAATAAGTAATTTAATTACAGTTTTTATCAGTAACTGTAAACAAATTACAACTTTGTCATTTAATAACAAACTGTTATAAAGTGAAAGTAAAGTTCACTTTTATTGTTCCCGTAGGGAAGTTCAACCTCTGCATTTAACCAATCCTAGTGCACACACCTAGGAGCAGCAGCTGCCACTGAAAGCGCCTGGGGACTAACTCCACATTCAGACCAGTACCTCAGTCAAAGGCACTGATAGAGCATTAAGCTAGCATACATGTTTCTGATGGCAGATGAAACCGGGGAGAACATGCAAATGTTATATGCATCTTGTTATGGCCAACGCTGTTAGTACAGTACTAAGACACTGGCATATTCATACATGTTGTGTCAATGGACCGTTTTCCTCTGATGTCAGTCTCAGGGTGTAAGGTTCAGCTGCCGTTGTCAAAAGGATAATGTCTTACTGCTATGTTCATGTCATGTCATGTCATTTTCATTTCAATGCTTCCTGACTGATTCAGCAACTAAGAAGACAATGAATAGTGAAGATCTGAAGGGACCCTGGAACATATTTCAAATAAAACAACATAACCAGAGATAACCATTAAGTGACATTAGACAACAGCAGCCTTCAGCCTCTTCTTAGCTAACATAACCGTCTGATAGTGTCACATGGTACAAAAGAAAAGATATAAATTCATGCTGAAATATTGACACATCTACTAAAGTCTGGAAGTAAAACACACTGGATGTAATCATACTTTCAATGCAAAGACTTCTTAGCCCACCTCAGAAATGTTCCAGTTAATATACTTACAGGACATTAGGCTCACTGCAACACATATTTCTGTGTAATGTTTATACAGATGACATCCAACACATTAAGTGTATTCCAATCACTAAGAAATGCCACAAAGTCAGTTACACAGATATTTCAGAATTCATTTATGCCTTTCTCAGTGTATCATAAACACTATGGTAAAACAGCCAGTGCTATCTAGAAAGTGGTTGAATGCTAACATTAGCTCAGTCAGGACGACTCTCGTCAAAAATTAAGTATTCATCTGCATAAGTTATATGTATTTGGCATTATGGCTGTGTTCTGGGAGCTCCCTGCCCTTCCACATACATGCGTGGAAAGCCTAAGCAGGAAGTGCACACCTTACTGCTCCTCCATGAGCATACATGGAAGCCTGGGCAGAAAGACCAGCATCAAGACCCTTCATAGGGAACAGAACAGAGCAGGCATCAACTGACAACAAAATTACATTGATTAAGTCAGATACAGAATGCAAAGGTGAAGCTGGGGTGGAGGTGGGTTTTGAAGAAGAGCAGCAATGGCAGCTGGCTGAAGCACCAATGATAGCTGAGCAGTTTAAATATGGCACCCTGAGTAAGATTAACCAATAGGATGTGCAGAAGAGAATCAGCTGACTCATTAGCTGATGTGGCTTACATTGAGATCAGCTGCTGTCAGTCATGTGCTGATATAAGGGCTGAGCTGGACTTCATGGCCTGCCTGAAGTACCGCTATGCTCCATTTGTTGTCTAACAGTAGTTTATGAGTTATAAAGTATATGGATTGTCTTCTCAGCTGCTGATCAGTTGGTAAAAGTGATATGATGACAGTTTGTCAGATTCCCTGTGTTTATACAACATGAACACAGCAGTATGACATTATGCTGTTGATAACAGCAGCTGAGGTTCACGCCCTGAGAGTGACGTCAGAGGAAAATGGCTGCCATGTGAACACATATGGTCCACTGTCATGTTTAGAGCTCTGACTCCCATGATCCCATTTTGGTGAACCATGGTCTCCTGCTGTCAAAAACATGCTCCTTCTACAATCCAGACAATTATAGAAATGTCAAATTGATTTGGAGGCCTCACATTTTGGAATTCAGGTTGACAGTTGGGGGCAGCGGTACGGATGTGGTGTGCAGTGTGGATGAACATCTCACTTGATACATGTGGTGTCAGGTGGTTGTGGTTTCATGTGAGCTAACATTGTGTAGTTGTGTGGGAGTCAGTGCTGCGCAGCCATTCCCTGTGTCAGAGCGAAGGACTCCAAGATGAAGGCCCTGCACATGGGACAGTGCTGGAAGCGGGACACACAGCTGTCACACACACAGGCATGTCTGCAGGGCAGCAGCACTCTGTTCACTGCAGCATTCTGACACACCACACAGTCCCTGCCCCTCCTCTCACTCCAGTCCTGCTCCTGGTCGTTCTCTTTCTCCAGTGCTGGATTTCGCTCCCCTCTACTGACCTCCTCCTCCTCTTCCTCCTCCTTCTCGCTGGCTTCACTGGGAGGGGCATTCTGGTCTGAATCTGGAGGCCCAGACACCCCCCTGCTGTCAGCTGACATGAAGAGAGGCTGCAGGAGACATGAGACAGGATTTAAGCGTTCACAGAGCTGTCTTAAAGCAGAGACATTTTGAATATTAAAGCTGCAGTGCTCAATAGTGTTTTGGTGTCATCAGGCAAAAACTCCATAAATACCTTTCAAATTCTATAAATACCTCAAAGGTGTCAGGCTTCTGCTGTGCATGTGGAGGTCTAAATAAGACTACAAGTCCCATTATCACAGATCACACTGCTCTCATTTGACTAGTCTACTGCTGGGAAAGCCATTTAATGTTTACTAGTGGTATGGGAAAAATACATTTTGTTCTGTGTCTTTAGCTCATGATATTGTTTCTTTAGCTCACTGAATGGTCCTTTGTCTCTGTCCATTGTCTCTGGGACCTTGACATTTATCTACCCTCTCTGTATCAGCCTTACACTTGTTACACCTTGGTAATAGCTGCCTTTGTACGCAAATGAGCTAAAGCTGTTGCCTAAACAATATACTCCTGTTGCATATTTTCTCTCTTCAGCAGCCTAGAAAAGGGTCTGAGCCCTTTATCCTTTGTCTCATACTCTGCAGACTGCCTTGCACTCTGTATGCTTATCTGACCATTCCTTAAGGATTAAACCTCACAAAATACAACTCTCTCTATCTTTACTTCAGCATCTCTCTGAACAAATTTTCTACCACACTGACCATGTTCTTTGAAAGTAGATTGGAACTAAACCTGTCCCATCCTGCTGTGGACAGCTACAGTCCACTCCCCCAGTGTGCCCTACTTCGCTAAAAACACCACCAGGTCATAGGCCACTCCCTCCTCCAGTTCCAGCTGCTGGAGATAAAATACTGCTTACCTTCAGCTCATACATACTGCCTTGTGAGGTAAGAAGGTACTGGAAGAGGATGCGTGTAGACAGAGGGTACTTCTCATCAGGAACATGGATGACTGTCACACTGGCCACCTGAAGAGGAAACGTACGAACATGTGTTTAGCCTGGGTTCAACTCAGCTACAGAACATGCCAAGATGACAAAGCTCCGAACAGGACTGGATCTGAGCACAGGAGGGAACAGTGCAGAGAACAAAGTGAAGCACAAGCTACAAACTGTACACAAACACTGTTTATGCAGTCAGGTGGCGCAAGTGTTAACATCTCAAACAATAGCACCATACACACTAATACAAGATATTACCTTTACATTTGTGTCAGTTGAGCTTACCACATAAAGAAACACTTTACTTTTTATTTGACACGAAAAACACCTCATTTGGAGACATCTTACTAGGACAGGGACAACTTACTGGGATACTAAGGTACAAAAAGCAAAGACTGACTAAGAAGTCCTTGGATCTGGTCTGATTTAGTGTTTGGTGAGTAAGTCTCTGAAATCTACCCTCCGAACTGGCGTAAAAAGTTTCTACCATCATAATCAAGTCTGCTGTCTCGGAAAGTCATTTACAGACACACTGCTTCTGTCCTGCTGGAGTTTGACATACATAGGACAGGGATTTCATGGTGCATTCAGGTACACCCTGTGAACTCAACTGGCCACACAGGATATTTAAAGTGGGAACATTTATTTTTCTCCTCCTTTCTTTTGTTTATATCATCTGCTATTCCTTTCATTACAGTTTTTTAATAATTAGAAGCACAAATCATAACAATAGTCCATTCATTTCATAGGCAAAATTCTATTTAAAAAAATCCCATCAAGTTGTTTTCTGTAAACACCACACTATTCTTGTGCAACAGGGCCCCTAGTACCCTGAAAAATCAAAAAGTTGATTTCAGACACTGGTCTACATTTTTCAAGTTTGTTATGAGACAGTGAGATAAAGAACATTACACAAATGCATTTGGTCATTGCTGTGATGTACTTTTATCATGAAAAACATTTGATACATTTTAAATGTCTGTGTTCTTTCAGTAGTTTTTAAATGTCAATGTTATGGCATTTCATGATTTATTTTTGTAAGTGGATTTGTAAGTTGGTGCTGGGGACATTGAACACATTTATCTTTTGGGTCTTGAAATGAAAACGTTTGGGAACCACTATTGTATCCAGATCTGTAAAAAATAAGCCGTACTTGTGCTGGTCTAATTTTACTCACATTGAGTATAGTGGAAGGTAGTGTCAGTTTTCTTTGAAGGTCATGTGTAATGTGTGCTCTTTTTTATGTTTTCAGAGTCTGATAACACTGAGCAGAGTTCCATGGCTGGATTAGTTTAGCATACACAGTAAAGAGATTAGGTGCTATTTCCATAAATGTATTTAATGTGCATTTTATGTGCCTTTTTCGAAAAAGAGTAAATGCGGGGAAATTGACCACCTCAAGAGGGCAAAAAGAGAGAATATTTATAACATATTTAACAACCTAACAAATATGTTAGTTGTTTTTTGTTTTTTTTTAAATTCTGCCATTTACATAAACATTTTCCAATGCAAAACTTTGACATGCGCATTAAATAAGTTTATGGGAATGCACCTATTGTTTTGTTTGTTTCTGTTTTTCATTTGGACAGATTTGTTTGTTTGGTATGGCTCACTGCTCAAGCTTTACTTTCCTACTCATATGTATTGTTTTTTTATGTAGGGAGCTTAGTCCTGGTCAGCTGATGTTATAGACTTGTAAAGCCCTTTAAGTCACTGACCAGATTTATAGCCCCTCCTGCTCCGGCCTTTGTGCCCTGGTCCTCCTCCTACACTGGCTACAAAGACATCTGACTCAACTTGTGGTTCCCAGGGTTTCTAAATCTAGACTGGGAGGCAGAGCCTTCAGTTATCAAGCTCCTCTCCTGTGAAACCAACTCCCAGTTTGGGTCCAGGAAGCAGACACCCTCTCTAGTTTTAAGGCTAGACTTTCCTTTTTCCCTTTTCCCTAAATCGTATAGTTAGGGTTGGCTCAGGTGACCCTGAGCAATCCCTTAGTTTTAAATTCTGCTGTATAGTGTTAGTCTGCCAGGGGACAGTGATGCGTCGAGCATCTCTCCTCCTCTGTCTCCTTCTATCTCTCTGTCTCTCTCACCATGTACTACATATGTCTCCATAACATGTTACTAACTTTGTGTCTTCCCCTTCCTGTAGTTTTTGTGCTTTTTCCTCTCTGTCCTCTCTCTTCCTACTCTGTCCTACAGGTATCTCTGGATCTGGAGGTGTGCGTTCCTGATATGTGGTTCTCGACTCCATCCTGTCCAGTGTTTCCTCCAGTGTCTATATCGTCCTGTCTGTGTGAATGTTGTGTCATGCTGAGTGTTTCCACTATTTACCATTGTTTGTACACACAACACCTATTGCACTGTCTGTCCATCCTAGAAGAGGCATCCCTCCTCTGTGGCTATTCCTGAGGTTTCTACCATTTTTCCCAGATGGGTTTTTTGGGCAGTTTTTCCTCACTCAAACCAAGGGTCTAAGAACAGAGGGTGTTGTACCTTGACTGTAAAGCCCTTTGAGGCAAATCTTGAATTGTGATATTGGTCTATATAAATAAAATTGAATTGAATTGAACAGCAAACACTTAAGCAGCATGTCTCTCAATACACTGGGACCTTTCTTCATGAAAAATCACACTCACTATGTTGTATGTGTCTCTGGCTTCTCTCTCTGCCAGTGTCAGCACAGCCACTAGTGGGTATCGTTCCCTTGGCAACGGGCCAAAGTGTGCAATCCCCCGATCAGCAGGGATCTGTGTGTGGTGCTCGTCTCTGTCCTCTCTGCCCATTCTGAGAGAAGGTGGTCAAAGAACCAAAACAGCAGTTTAACAATGATACTGGGCCAAGAAACATGTCCAGTACAACCCCATGACAAACTGATGCATACTGCGTTCTGACTTTGACTAAGTGGATGGGATTAGTGGTTTCCCCCAAATAAAGACTTTAATCTTGACCACGTTTAGACCATAGACTTTATATAAAGATGGATGTCGCAACTCTGTTTCCTCCCACTGTGTAAAAATAAATTACAAACTACTTACAGAAATATAACAATTTCAACACAAATCAGTGTCAAGAATCTACCTATAAAGACCGAAATCACCTTTGGGAAAAATTTATGGAAAGTGTCCTTTGAGTTTTCAGTTTGGCAAAAGTCAAATAGAATAATAACATGGAGGGGGTGGGACTTGCACCTGGAACACACTGGTTACCTCTCGTGTGTTTGAGTTGCATTACCTATTAACTTTCATTTTGGTGCCAGTGTTAACAGATTGGAGGAGCCACACTGGCTGCTTCAGAGGTACATGTCAGGTGCCTCTCAAGCATCTCAGAGCAGTGTGTCATTTATAAAATACAACCTATTTTTCATGCATGGGGTAAGTGGCTCGTGGCAAAAATAGACGGTGAAAAGCCCTATTGAGAGTCAAATTAACGCCACATCGGCTTTATTTTACATGACATGACAACTTTTACAGTTTCAAAGTCTAGATATATCTGCATGTGTCACAGACATGAAAAACATATTCTGGCGCCGAAGAGGTGACGTAAGATTGTGTCCCAGATGTTATGATCTATACTGCAGCCAGCCACTAGGGGGAGATCAACATGTTTTGACTTCACTTTGAGAGGTCTACCATGGCATCCATCCAGTCTATGGTTCAGACACAAGTGTGATGGGCTACATGTCAAGCTTAAGCTGGAACTAGCCTAGGACTGAAGAGCAGCATGTACCCTAGTCATGATTAATGCCTTTATTATTCATATTATTACTACTACTGTTATTAATACATTTGCTGTACATTTCTCTCCTGTAAGATTTACCTTTTATATACACATTCTCTTCTGTCTCTCTCTCTTTCTACAGTATATGCTCACACAGTAATTATATACAAACTACACATTTATAACACACATTTATTTTGTCATGCTTTTCAGTTTTTCCTCTTTTGTTACAGCATTGTTTCACTCGTCTTTCTGTGTGTGTGAGAAGAATAATTCACCAATTCACCCATTCATGTATCTTTGTGAAACTTGGTAATTATATTGACTGATTGAATATCTGAAACTGCTTATGTTTTCCTGCACCCATCTAAGAACAAACAAAATGGTATCTGAATAATCCACAGTAAAGCTATGCTTTTAGTACAAACACTTCCTGTAACCATTTCATATTAAAGGGGGCAGATAAACCTGTGGTCTGCAAAAATTCTGTTTACAAATATGTAAAAAATCCAAGGTTCCCATCCATTTTGCACTGAAACTAGTAGAGGTTATTTCTGACCCATGGTTATGGGGTAGTGATATAATAATTTTTATACAAAAATAAAATATTATGTGTTTTTATGTTAAACAACTTGTAGACTAATTTGTGAAATATTGAAAAATTAAATGCAATATCAATTACCATGCATATTATAGCATTGTTAGAATAAAAGTGAACTACGGTAAGTGAATTTGTTTTCCTAATTAAAATAAAAGAACATTCTGTTTTGCTTAACCAAAGCCATTTTGTCAAGCAAAAAGGTGTGGTTGGAGGTGCTGAGTAATAAAAGATTAAAAATAAACAGATTGGACAGACATCTCCGAACAAAGCATTTTCAGTATAGATGCAGGTCAAAACAATTTTTTCTGTGCAAAGAGGAGACATTCCAGAGGCAGTGTTTTGACAAATACGTGAGTTGCGTGACATTTTGTCCCTTCCTTGTGGACTTTTCACTAATATGAATTAGCCATTAATCATGGAAGAGTTGTTAAAAAAAATTACATATTATGGCAATTCATGGTGTGATTTTGTAAGGAGAGGAGCCATATTAATTTTTTTGGTATTGAGCTGAAAAAACAACCCCTGAGCTAAGATAATGAATCTACAATTTTTATGATGAAAATTCACTGTTCACAGTCAGTTCACATCATAGGATTTTTCAATGTACTGTAAATATGGTAATAATAATTAATAATATTAAATAAATAAATAATATTAATTCCACGGTAACAAATGACACGTTTGTATACGTATTATAACAGTATATAGTCATTTTGATTATTTCTTTCTGTCTTAATAAATGGACACTAAAACAAGACGATACATCATTTATCTCAACTGTTTGGTAGATTTTTAAAAACTGCTTTTTCCTTAGTGAGGAAATTAAAGGGTTAAAAATTAAATCAAACTAAACTTTATTTGAACGTCTCCTAACTTGCATGGCTAAACCAGATCCACTTCATCAAGTGCCTGCTGTGTCACCAGCCTCCTCTCCTATGCTCCTATGCTGCATTCCCATTCAAAAGGATACTGGAAGCTCTGGCTGTGGCAGTAGCAGAGGTGTAAGGCATCCTCGAACTGTTGGGGGATGCTGAGCCTTGGCCCGTGCTGGTGGGCCTGTAGCGCTCCCTGCAGGGCACCCACCTCACAGCCCCAGAAACAGCTGAGGACACAGGGCTCCAAGCAGCAGGGTCGCACTGATACTCCATCTGTAAGCCACAGATTTCAGCTGTTATCATGATCTGGGCAACAAACAACACTGGTTCCAATAGTTGGTATGATTACACATACAATGCACGGTTCTCACCAGCCACAGATGCCGACTCAGAGCCTATTTCCAGGGCGAAGGGGTTGGTCACCTGAACCATCTGCTTTTCAGGGGTTGGTAGGACAGACTCTGTTTCATCAGAGTTGCGCAGGATCACTGGGACGTCAAAGCCAAACCTGCAGGACAAAGATTCCGTGAAAGATTCCAAGTCATTACTGATCAGCTTTGGTGATTTGTATTCAACAAATTCTCAAATTGTACATTTAAGGCCGAAAGACAGAGCAATTAAACACATCTGTTCTATTCGTTTTTTCAGGTGATGAGAAGAATGGAGAATATCTGGAAAAAAGACAATGGACATTTTAAAGTAAAAGTAAAAAAGATTAGACTTTTATTGAATATCATTTTTACATGGCAAGCAACGCGGGGCTGGAAAATATGGCCAAAAAATATTTTCTTGATTTTTGTTTTTGTGTTGGATGGTTCACAATTTTAACTGTTTTTTTTTCTGCCTACATGAACTCAGGACCAAACGTAATTAAAACATAGAAACTGTTTTATGCCCTGATGAAGACTCTACGGAGTCAAAACACATTGGTTTATCCATGACCTAATAAAGAATATTTATTATTACAGAGCACCTCTCAGCACTCCTTCTTACTGCCATTCTACATTATGGACTTTCATTAATAGTAAGCTGGACAGTTATTTGGCCTCATCCATGAACATTTCCACATCTGTATCTGAACTTTCTCATCTGGAGGAGTCTGGTAGTTATGTGAGGATGATGTTCTTTGGTTTTTCAGGTGTGTTCAACGCTATCCAACCCTCCATATTCAGAGACAAGCTCCAAGGGATGGGGCTGGATCCCTCCTTTGTGTCCTGGATCAGACTACCTGACAAGAAGGCCATAATTTGTCAGGCTGTGGACCTGTGTCTCTGGGGCAGTAATGATCAGCACTGGGGCTCCACAGGGGACTGTTTTGGCTCCCTTCCTGTTCACATTATACACAGCAGACTTTAAGGATAACTCTGAGTCCTGTCACATTCAGAAATACTCTGACGACACTGTTATTGTGGCGTGTATCAGGAATGGACAGGAAGGGGAGTACAGAGATCTGACCAAAGCTTTCTGTGACTGGAGTCACTAAAACTGGCTCCTACTGAACACCTCCAAGACCAAACAAATGGTGGTGGATTTCCAAAGCTAAGTGGAGGATAGTGAGGTAGTGCCAACATACAAATATCTCTGTACATCTGGACAATAAGATGGACTGGTCCCAGGACACAGATGCACTCTATTGAAAGGGACAGAGTTGGTTATTTTCCCTAAGGAGGCTCAGGTCCTTTGATGTTTGCACTAAGATGCTGCACGTGTTTTACCAGTCGGTGGTGGTGAGTGTGCTGTTCTATGCTGTGGTCTGCTGCAGAGGCAGCATCAAACAGAAGGACACAAGACGGTTGGACGAACTGGTAGAGAAAGCTGGTTCAATTTTTGGAGAGAAGCTGGACTCACTGGGGACTGTGGTGGAGAGATGCACACTGAATAAGGTGGAGGATATCTTGGACAATTCAGATCATCCTCTTCGCCACATTTTGACCAATCAGAGAAGCAGCTGCAGTGGACGACTCGCCTCACTATGATGCAGGACTGATGGTTAAAGAAGATCTTTCGTACACTGCATCAGACTAGAGGAAGCATTAATCTTGATATTGTGATTTGGGAATTTTTCACATTGTTTCATCCTGAGATCTATGTTAAAGTGTCACATAAAGATTAAAAAGTTAAAACACATGAATCTGCAATGCACAGTGGGTCAATATACCACTAAAGTACATTAAGATTTGTTGACAACAAAACATGTATTTATTATTTTTGCACAATAATATGAGCCGATCCTATCTCCTGAACTGTGGCTCAGGTGATAGAGTGGGTCATCCACAAACCGGAAGGTTTGGTGGTTTGATCCCCTGCTTCTGTCTGCATGAGTCTTGTCCTACACTGAACCCCAAGCTGCTCCCAGAGGCTGCTCCCACTGTTGTGACTGTGTGTACCAATGGGTGGATGAGACAAATTAGAAAGTACCTTGTTGTGCCAGAAAAATAGAAGCACTACATAAAAGCAGTCCACTTCACATTGTTATACTGAAGTCCATCTAAACAAGAGTATTCTCCATTTACCAAACAGAATGTAGATTTGTATTGAAAGCATATGTGGCTGAGTCTATGAATCAGTGCAGTACTGCTGTGCTTTGGCCCAGTCTTGATGAGCTGTTTGTCTGCAGATCAATACAGCCAGCAGCAGACATGAACTTTCTGATGACTACTATCAAGTGGACAGACTTGGTTCACAAGCTAAAAGGATAGAGTCAGTAAGATATATACAGTAGCAAGAAAAACCCCTTTGAAATGTCATAGTTTTCTGCAAGAATTGGTCATAAAATGTGATCTGATCTTCATCTAAGTCACAAGTATAGACATCCACAATGTGCTTAACCTAATACCACACAAAAAAATTGAATATTTCATGTTTTTATTGAAAACAGGTATTAAACACTCATAGTGCTGCTGGAAAACGTAAGTGAACCCTTAGGCTAAGATGTATTTGGAGTCAGGAGTTAGCAAACCTTTAGTCCAATCAAATAAATAAAATTTCAGCCAGGTGTGGAGCTACTTTGACCTATAAAAACACTCAAACATTTTGAGTTTGCTATTCACAAGAAGAATCTGCAGATGTGAACCATGCCTCGCAAAAAAGAGATCTCTGAAGACCTTCGATCAAGAATTGTTGATTTGCATAAGATTAGAAGTGGTTACAAAGTAGTCTCTTTAGGTAGACTTTGGGTATTCACCAGTCCACAGTTAGACAAATTGTCCACAAATGGAGACAATTTAGTTCTGTGGCTACTCTCCCTAGAAGTGGGCACCCAGTCAAATTGACACTAAGGGCACAATGCATAATGCTCAGTGAGGTAAAAAAGAACCCTAGAGTAACAGCTAAAGGTTTGAAGGAATCATTGGAACAGGTTAATATCTCTGTTCATGAGTCTACCATATACATAAAAGATTGAACAGGCATGGTGTGTGTGGAAGAACACACTTCACTATGTATGGCGTAAAAAGGGCATCGCATTCCAACATGAGAACATCATCCCAAAGAAAATCCACCTTTTGGAGTGGCCAGTCAGAGGCCAGACCTGAATCTCAAGAGAGCTGTTCACACCAGACATCCTAAGAATATGGCTTGAAGCAGTTCTGTAAAGAAGAATGGTCCAAAATTCCTCCTGAACGTTGTGCAGGTCTGATCAGAAGCTACCGGAAGTGCTTGGTTGAGGTTATTGCTGCCAAAGGAGGTTCGACTAGTTATTAAATCCAAGGGTTCACTTACTTTTTCCAGCAGCACTATGCGTGTTTAACAGCTGTGTTCAATAAAGACAAGAAATATTCAAAATTTTTGCATGGTATTAGGTTAAGTACATTGTGTTTGTCTATACTTGTGACTTAGATGCAGATCAGATCACATTTTATGACCAATTCATGCAGAAAACTAGGAAATTTCAAAGGGTTCACAAACTTTTTCTTGCCACTGTATACACCATATACACTCTACACTGCAATACAGACTTGAAAATTACATGAGGTCTCCAGAACCACGTCAACTCACATATCTTTTAAGCACATCAAACAATGATTGCAACAATTATTTCATCACTATCAGAGGTATTACCTTGTTTAACAACTTTATTCCCTTTTTAGGTATTACACCTAGAGTGGATAGTAACAACTAGTGTGACCAGGTGTCCTACTTTGTGTGGGACTGTACAGCATTTTTATCCTGTGTCCCCATGTCCCACATATTGAGAGAATTTCCAACATTTTGATTTTGAAGAGAATAGATGGGTTCAGGCAGAAATGTACCCACATTTTCAGAAAATTGTCAAAAGAAAATGTGAATTTCTGCATTTTTCCATCCACTACTGTTATGTGAATATTAGGAGTTGGTTTGGTGGAGATCAGCAGTAGCTGCATATTAGTAGTAGTGTCATATTTTACCTGTTCATTTGACTGAAAAGGCTAGGGCTAAGACTGAAACAATAATTAATAGCTATCAAGCGCCTGTCCTTCAGTGTTTGATTCATCATTACCTTGATGGGATATAAAATGAATCAACTTACTGTTACACTAGCCTACATAAAGTCAGTTTAAAGTGGATTTTAAAACTTTGCCAGTAACATTTAGTATTTCACAAAATAAAATATAACCTGATTTGCTGATTGAGACCTTTTATTCTTACACCAATTCTTAAAACATTAAAAATGTGTGATATTTGAATTTGAGCAAGCAACAGAGAGAATGGGGAGAGTGGGCAGCATAGTGAGGAATACAAGCAGTGAAATAGAAAAATAAAACATTATTTCCTGATTCTGCTACAGCAGTTTTATTCTAAAAACACAAATCAACACACCCACACCTTTGCAAAACTCTCAGGCAATATACAGCCGAAACACAAGCTTCCTCATTTCTGTGTGCGTCATTGATAGGTCTATTAAAGGTGATAGGCTGAAAGGTCTGTGTGTGTACTTTGATTAGAGTTCTGTCTCTTAGACAGAACCGTAATAAGTGAGAAGAGCAGACAGAGAACAGAGCCATATGACCAAAGTCGCTATGATTTTATATTGTTCTGCCCATGCACACTGGCTGAAGGTACAAACTCACTGCCTGAAGACACACACCCAGAAATGTCCTTAACACAGCAAAACAAGAGGAAAATAGAAATACAGGCAGAAGAAAGGGTCTCTGCAGGTAAATACACCACCACACACCAAACACAGAGGGTCACAAGTTATGACTGAGAAGGATTATAATTGTAAGAGTCTATATAGTTTTTTTAAGGTAAATGTTCCATACTTTGCCTTTAAGGCCTAACCTCATGAGTCTATCGTGTGTTTTTAAGTTACAAAAACATTTATCAACAATTGGTACATATCCCACATAAATACACCCTTTGCTCCAAATTTGATTTAATGGGACCTGGTCACCCTAGTTACACCTCTTCTGAATGTGTGCACCCATATTGACCTAAAACCAGTCCTCCCTCATGGACATAGACTTTATGTGCACAAGTGATCTGTCAGGGTAAAAATGGCACGATATTTGGAACAACCAGATAACGGTAACATTTTAAGGGCTGTTCCATTCTCAACGAAGAACTGGAGGAAGCCTTCTCATTCATGGCAAAGAATTGTCAGCTCTCCATTCTCCTGTTTGTTTTCGATGTGCACAATTTTTAATCTGGCGCAATCGGTTAAGGTTTAATTGTTTGCTCCTTCATTCACTCTACAGTTATCAGTGGCAGTTGTATATAAGCTACGTTGGATATTGTGATCTTACTGGTCACTTTACAGGTGAAATGTGGCCCAGCTGCTACGGTGTTCGGATGCCACGTTGTCTGAGTTTTTAGCTAACTTTCAATGTGAAGAACGAGTGTGAATGTCGTCAATCGTTAAATATATCAAACCACAGTATCTAAGACAGTAAATGAGCTAACTGTACAGAACATCACTTACCAACCGAGCACCATGGCGGCGGTAACAACGAAACACAGAGAAACCACACTAATGTAAAACAGTGGGGAGTACTCGTATAAGGTCACTAGGAAAACCGCTGCCATTTCCAATAATTTCTTTGGCAGAGTAAGCCAATTTATTATAAAATTTTCGGGTAAACGTTTTCAGTGACGGCCATAACAGGAAGTTGCCAGCTACAACTACGGTGGCCTAAAAAGTAAATTAATTCTGCAACAAACATCACCTCAATTAAAAACATTTAAACCATTGATTTTAACCGTGAATTGGGTTAATAGTGACTTTATTTTTTATTTTTTATTTTAAACATTTACAGAATAAACGTAGAGTGAATATTTGTTATACATGTTTAAACTAGTAAACTAAACGAGTAGCGAGTTAATACAGCTTTATTGCCTTCAAAATAAAAGTAATTTAAAATCGAAGGACAGCTTTAAGATGAGGAGGTATAGAATTGAAATGGTTAACTTTCTGTTACAGTATTGTGTCTTTATTCATTATAATTTGATTACTAGGATCAAAAGATCCTTTTGACCCTTAGAACCTAGATAGAGGATCCTCGCTATGACTAATTTTAATCCGCGAATGGAATTTATTTTGAACAGGTCGTGCAGGAAGTTCTGTGTGTTGTCCTTAACTTGACTTATAATGAAGCTGCTCCATCCTAGCTAGTACAGATCAGTCATTATTGCAACAGTAATCACGAAAAATGGCAATGAACGAGACTGTGAACAGGCTGGAAACCAGGAGGATTGCTGTCGTATAAATTGTTAGGACTGATATTTAAAATCTATATCTATGATGTGCAGAGGTTTTGTTTGGAGCAGGGCAGTTCAGCATACAGATGTTGCGAGATGGGGAAAAGAAATCGTTAATGTGATATTTGGTATAATAGTCTGACATTCGGGACATTGTATTGGATTTTTATTGGACTGTTATGTGTTGAGTCTAATAATTTGCGGCAGAATCATGAGCAGTATGAAGGATACAGCGACTATCCGCCAGCAGAGCTCAGAGAATAACTCTGTCAGCAGTAATGAATGGGATATGGCAAACGATGTGTTTGTGACAGCGTTCGACGAGAATCCGATGGGAGACAGTGTTGCTGCCGTGGACAGGGACTCGGACAGGCACCTTCCGCTGATGCGAGGAGACTCGCACCATTTAGCCCAGGATGATATGATGCTGGGCCTGCCTCGGGATGAGTACTCAGGCTCGTCGTATCTAGACATTGACCCAAACTACACCGAAAGTGATGGGAATGTCACCACCAAGAAACGCATCCGATCCAACAGCTCCAGGCACCGGGGTGAGATCGTCACCGAGCTG
The DNA here is from genome assembly GCA_037367275.1 of Coranthus polyacanthus. Lineage (NCBI taxonomy): Eukaryota > Metazoa > Chordata > Actinopteri > Kurtiformes > Apogonidae > Coranthus > Coranthus polyacanthus. The sequence goes on along the minus strand of JAPQRN010000017.1, from coordinate 16,590,817 downwards.
GGACCAGAGGAGGTCCGCTGGTTCTACAAAGAGGACAAGCGGACGTGGAAGCCATTCGTCGGACACGACTCTTTAAAAATTGAACTCGTCTATCTGAGATTTTGTGAGCAGAACCCTGACAAGGTCAAACACTCCGTTGATCCCGCTGAGGCCGAGGGGAAAGAGGCTGGCCGGTCCAGTGAGGTCCAGTCAGACAGCTGGGCGGCAGACGCTGGAAGCGGACGGGCGGAGCCGGCGTTGCAGCGGAGCGAAGGGCAGCGGGGCTCGATGACGGAGGAGCCGAGGGACCCGGACAACGTCAGCATCAGTGTGGAGGCAGTGTGTGTCAGAGGAGGGCTTTATGAAGTGGACATCAGGGAGAAAGAATGCTACCCCGTTTACTGGAACCGTGAGCACATAATTTATCACAACAGCATCTACTGCATTTCTTTTTGTACTACCACTACTCTTACTTATTGTTAGGACTGGGCCACGTGGCCCAAAATATTGTATATACGTTTTTATATATATGATTAAAATGTTTTCAGTCAATTATTATTTATCGCGAGAAATGGCAAATAATTTTTTGTTTCCAGTGTAAAGGCTGGTTTTTGGTCCTGAGTGAAAGCTGAAGAATCCAGACGGTTCTTTGTGGGTTTAAACCATTCTTTATGTAGAGTAGGACAATGTGGCAAAAATGTTATCATGATAAAAGTTTTAGTACCAGTCGATATAATAATCATCACGACAAATGTATTAGTATTATGTATTTACATTTTTAAGGCTGATTTTTTTATCTTGTTGTTTTAAATGTTTTTTTATATAGTCAGAACAACAAATCCAGAGGAACAAAAAATACAATTATCACGATATCATATTATATCATGAAAATTATCATGATACGATATAAAAAAAATATTGTGATATGATATAAAAGGATATCACATTGATTGATGATTGATTGATTCATTATCGTTTTACTGCCAAGCCCTATCACAAACTAGGACTGAGTGATTACACAATAATAACTGTATTTGATACTGCGATAATTAGTCATTTTCATTTTCATGTCATCAAATAAATGTTTTCTTTTCTCCTTAATATTTATTTTGGTTACATTATAGGACAAAACACTTTAAAGTCAATGTTTTGTTGGTTTATTTCAAACTGCAGGAGGCAGAAATCAGGGAAAAAAGTGCTCAGATTTGAAAATACACACACACACACACACACACACACACACCATAACCATTTTCTTGCTCTTTCATTTTGTTCATTATAGTCTTTTCAGTATTACATCATTAGAATTTTTTGGTTAAAATGTAACAAATAAATGTTGATTTATTTATTTACCTTATTAATTCACCCCAGTCTCACTTTTTACAGTGAACTGGATCATGATTGGGTCCAAACAATTTTTTGACCTGCAGCTCTGCTCCATTAAATTCAGGTTTTTGGTGAGCACAGTGACAAGGTCAATTTAAAGTATTAATCTGAGGTAGTTGAGAAATCAGTTTCAGCTTGTCATAACTGTTTATGAGTTTAATGATTTTCAGGAGGAGTTTGCTCTGTTCATTTGTGAGCACTTTTAAAAGGGATAGTGGTAATGGACAAAGTTTATGAAATTATTCAGCTTCATTTCCCTCATTTGTCTGTCTTTCTTTTCTAAGTATGTATTTTTATTGTATTTTGTACCACAAATAAAGTAACCCTGACCTGTAGAGTGATTTAAACACTGTGTGATGTTCCTCAGAACAAGACCGTATTCCTGTGATGAGGGGTCAGTGGTTCATTGATGGAACGTGGCTTCCTCTGGAGGAGGACGAGAGTGACCTCATTGAGCTGGAGCACCTCGCCTGTTTCCGGGGGCAACAGATGAGGGACACTTATGAGATGGAGACAGTGACCACCATCGTGGACAGCAAAGATGGTAATGATTGAGTTATAGAATGAATTAATGAGTATGTTTATGTTTGCAGCCATGTATTCCTTACATCATGGGGATGTAAATGTGTTTATACAGTAATTTACTCCCAAATGGACAGAAAATTCATGTCCCCTAACATAAATCAATAAATTTGAGGGTTAAATCTGTAATGTATGCACTAAGAAAAAAGCAATACAATTTTTTTTTCTTTGCACTTTTTGTGCATTCATATTTTTTATATTTGCATTTGAAGTAACAATCATTATGTTGTTTCAATGTTCATGTATTATTTGTAAAACAGAGAGAAACATACTGTTATAATGTTTGTAGATGAACATATGTCAATTTGTTGCCATTTAATTAGTATTATTATAATATGGTTAATATGATCATATTTAAAGTAGTTTGAAAACACCTCAGAAATGGTGAAAAATTATACTGAAATATTTTTTCTTCAAATTTATAATGGAATAACTTCAGTTATATGACAATAACAATAGTTCATGTTTTTTTAATTTAATACAAACTATAAGTTTATTGTTTTAATTTCACTACTTTTTCCACTTTTAAAAAAGAGTAGATAGAGTAGATTCACTACTTTTACCATAAAAAACAGTCAACTGCAGCAGTCAACTTGGTTCTCGACTCCATCCTGTCCAGTGTTTCCTCCTTTGTATCGTCCTGTCTGTGTTAATGTTGTGTTATACTTAGCGTTTCGCTGTTTATCATTGTCCGTACCACTGTTGCCATTGTCTGTACACACAACACCTATTGCACTGT
>JAPQRN010000017.1:16561313-16588031 GCA_037367275.1 Coranthus polyacanthus | reverse complement strand
TGTAAAGCCCTTTGAGGCAAATCTTGATTTGTGATATTGGGCTATATAAATAAAATTGAATTGAATTGAATTGAATGTGCTTAGAAAAGTATTTGGCCCTTATTAGACTGTTAGGCTTTCATTGTATCAAGTTCCCAGGACCGAGATATGGGACAGACCTACCTTGTAAAATTCAAGTTAAAATGTGCTGTAGTTTTTGAGTTACAGGTGTGGACAGACAGACGACAGATGGGCATGATTGCAATACCATCATGGGAGTGAGGGTAATAAGATACAGTGACCCAAGGTGTGCTCAAATGGGTTGAGAGGATGTGCAAGGGATGTTAAAAAGTTGTTTTAGGGTTAGGATAGGTTTAGGCATGTTGGCATGCACATGGAAAAATGTGTGCGTGTTTGTGTGTGTCTGTGTGTGTGTGTGTGTGTGTGTGTGTGTGGTAACTCCTCCATTTAGAGCAAGGCTCCAGAATAATTCACACAGACTTTCACTCACATTCTAAACAGCCACACGGGGAATGAGAAATTAATTATACTGGAAATAGTGTGTCATTTATATTTAATTACTTTGTGACTCTCTCTCAGCAATTCACAGTCTGAAGTTGAGCCGGAGTCATGTGGACTGGCACAACGTGGACGAGGTATACCTGTATAGTGACGCCACCACCTCCAAGATCGCCCGCACTGTCACTCAGAAACTCGGCTTCTCCAAAGGTATAAGAACGTATGGCATGTACACAAAAGAGGAAGTTAGGTGGATGTGGGATTTTTGATTAGTTTTTGCCAGACCATCAGCAAATTTGTAAGACAACTGTTTCCAACAGGTGATGGTCAAGTGAGGTAAAGAGAGATAGCTCCGATGGTGAGAAGAAAGGAGTGAATCAGAGAAATAAAATGTTAAAAAGTTTTTAAAGGCTGTTATTGTTTTTAAACACAAATAAACACACTCACACCTTTGCACAACCTGCAAGTAACACTGTCTAACACTGATTATAGGTCAGCTGGCGTGTGTTGCATTTGTAGAAAAGTGCATTGCAGTACTTTTAAGATTGCAAAGGGGAGCAAATCAAAACACTAATTACAACCATTTCTACTTAAAATGATATTGTCTGCTTTTTCCTGCTCTTAACATATCGGTCTTTGAAAATCCACTATTGGTCGACCTCCTGTCGTTATATATTTGGCTACATTACTGATGTAAGAAGAAAAAGGACATAAACACTACAAGAAATAGAAGACTAACAGCAGAAAAATAAATAATCTAGGACAGCACTGACTTGGCATATCAGGCATACACACTCTGAGTTTGACTAAATGAACACAGTCCTTCATTTCCTCACCGCTGCTGTTGGCATTACTGTTTGTGATACTTTATCCAAAAATAATTACATTAATGCTGACAACACGACCTCAACCTGCTAATACTGCAGCTCTGTTTGGCTTATTGTTGCATGTTCAGCTTCTTATGCTCATCCAATGTGCTTCACCACTTGACACACATTATATCTCCAGCTAATGCAACAAACCAGCAGGTGGTGGCATGTGACATATGATATATTAATTATCCAATAATATTTCTATGATCAGCTGGTAGATCACAATCCACTGTTTGGTTTTCTTTCAAATAGGTCTGAAGTCAAAATCAACAAATTCACATAAAGACTATATAGGCTAACATTTTCAGTTTTGTATTGTAGTTGTTCAGTTTACAAATGTTGCAAATGTTGTGACATTGTAGATATGTAGCTCATCTGATCTGAGACCGAACACATTTTTCCAATTGAGAAATGATAGAATGGGCTGATTTAATTCAATTCAATTCAATTCAATTTTATTTATATAGCCCAATAATCACAAATCAAGATTTGCCTCAAAGGGCTTTACAGTGCCAAAAGAGGATTAAACACAATAAGTTTAACAGTATTGTTGGAGCTACGTATGTAAGTTTTGCATATTGATACTGTATGTGGCAATCAGTGCATTTTCATCCAACTGTTTTTATTTGCTTTTTCAATTTGTTGAGTAGAAATACTGAAAATTCTAAAAACCTTGAAATATCACAAAAATAAATTATGCTTGGGAAAGGTGCAAAAAATTGTTAAAATTGTTAAAAGGTAAATGCAAATAAGTTCTGATGATAATGATTAGATGGAAATGCGTATAAATTAATATTTTCTTTTGCAGATTTTCTGCAATTCGGTTAAAATTTGCAGTACATTTGGATGGTAACCTGCCATTTGTCATTATTGCTATTATCATTGTTGTAACTTTCCAAGCAGTAGAAAAGTCACTCACAAAATCATTTTGAGGCAGTGTTGTAAGATCAGGATCATGTGTAATGGTGGTTTATATGTAGAGAGGTTTCAGATAGAGTGTTGATACTGGTCATCGATAAATACAATAAATGTCAAACCATTATTTCTTTTCAGTTTAAAGGTGGATTTTTGGTCCTGAGTGGAAGTCAAAGAAGCCAGGTTGTTTTAAATTATTCATTATGGTCAGAACATGACACACCCTAGTTTCACAATAAGGTTTGTTTTATTGCTGGGAAAGTAATTTCAGCACTTTGATTGAACACTGGGAACCATTTACTGCATGGTGTTGCTAGTGAAGAAACACAGACAGTAGTAATGTTTGTATGTGCAGCCTCCAGCAGTGGGACCCGTCTCCACCGGGGCTACGTGGAGGAGGCAGCACCTGAGGACACCCCACCCGAAACCACCCACATCGTCTTTGTGGTGCATGGTATTGGCCAGAAGATGGACCAGGGCCGCATCATCAGGAACACCAGCATGTGAGCACACAGCAGTCAGTGTCAATGTGGTAACACGTGGACTGTACATTCACAGTCATTCGGGCTAATAAAGGTTTGTTTTTTGGTTTGGGCTGGTGAACAGGATGAGAGATGCTGCCAGGAAGATGGAGGAGAAGCACTTCTCTGACCGCACCACAGAGCATGTGGAGTTTCTTCCAGTGGAGTGGAGGTCAAAGTTGGCCCTGGATGGAGGTATGCTGCCCCTCAGCTCACACTCACCCAAAACACATTGCCATTACTAAGGATTACAGCGTTTATATCACACCTGTCTGCTTTTTGTGTTATTTTACTAATAACTGTTCCCACAATGATCTAATTTGTCCCTGTACAGTTTCATAATGAATGTAAAATATTTTTGAGTTTCTCAGATTGACATAAAACATCTTGAATATTGTGTTTTGTGCCATTGCTTTGGCAAAGCATCTGTGTAAAACCATGCATGGTGACGGTCATATAAAGCCACCAGCAGCTCGTGATCATAACATGTTTCCTGATTTCTTCGTCATGTCTACATTCCCTCAGCAGCAACAAAACAACACATTGTACAAACTCCTGCATGGTTTTTCACGATAATTATCATTATGGCAATATACATCTTTCTTTTCTTACATAGCCAGCTAAAACACAGTGTTTCAGTGTCTTATTGTTTACTTAAAGGTCCCGTACTGTGAAAATGCACTTTTATTGTGTTTTTAGGTTTATATAAGTTCTGTGGTATAAAATAAAAACTGTAAAAATATGAACTTGCTCAGTACTGCCAGTTCTGTGTCTGTTCAGTGTCCCCACCAAAGATTATCTAACTAAAAGAATCAAGATTGCAATCTGGCCAGTGATGTGGAACAGTGGTCCCAATCATGGGCCAAAGTTGAAGTCTTGTATTAATTTATCAGTTTGAAAAAAAATCTCTATTAGTTGTCAAAAATCACCAGGAGAAGTCAGCATTCAAGGCAACAGAGTTTTATTGTCGACAACAAAGCTCGTGAGCAGTTCAGCATGTCACAAAGCCACATCAGAACTCATACCCTATACAGAGTTATTCTCCCCATTTATACCTTTCTGGGCAACTTTGTAAGTCTTATATATTTTACACACACGGTTTACATACAGCACACACTACTATTATCCTAATTAGCTAGCATATCAGGTCCCTGATGTCGAACTAGTAACATGTTTGGTGAGTTTGGTTAATTTTAGCTTTGGTTTTGATGATGTAAAGAAGAAAGGAGATATGAAAATGCATGTGTGTTTGGTCCATGGCTCAGCTTCATGACAGATTGTAGAGCTGCTGTAAATGGACCTTGTCTGTCACAACACCTCAAACTGTCATTTGTCTGACAAAACAATCATTTAGTTAATGTTAGCTCTAATCAGGTGGCGTTGTGATTTACAAGTGTACAGATAAGATTTTAAAGATCATCACAGAGGTCGTCTGATTGTTATGAAACCACAAAATAGTTGTTTGTTCAGTGAACTGAGCCACTTCTCCCATAGGACTCTGGTCTCCCTTCTAAGACCCCAAGGCTGTGACATGTTTACACCTGAACATTGCAATCTATATTCTTTAGTTCTAGAATCTTTGTCCCCATCACAAATTGGCCTCCTGATAAAACAAGCCAATTAGAAAATCCTTTGTTTGTGATATAGTAAGGAAGAACCATATCCATAACCAATCACATTCAAGGTATTTTTAAAAATGTGTTAGCCCTGCCCCCTTCACTTAGGAGCAACAGAACAGTGTCCATGTCAGGAACTCTAGTTATGAAAAGTGTATTATTCCTGCTTCAGTGACTCAAAAGTACTACGCAGCCTCCAAAGGAGAGAAATGTTACAGACCAGTGGATGGATTTTGCTTTTGGAGACTTATTTTGACTTATCTCCAGTCTTTTTGGATGTGTACAGCACATTAATAACTGATAACTGTTAACACCTCTTGAGAATTCTGCTGTTGCTAACATTTGCTGAGGGATCTGTGGTTAGCCAATCAGAACGTATGCTGATAAAAAGTGGGTGGTGACATTTTCCTCCCAGTGCAATATGAGCCATTTGTGGTAGAGACAGAGAGACGCTCTCATAAAAGTGAGGAAAAATCAGATCTATATTCTTTTTTTTGTCAACGCCATTACAGAAGTATTTAATATACACATATATATGGTAGAGATAGAACTTAAGGGTTAAGATATGGGACCTTTAATTTTTCGAAAATGACAAACAAATGATTTATCGAGTGTTTTGTTTTACCTCTAGATTTCTGAAATGTTCTGCTGCTTGGAAAGTGCTTGTCATGTTCTGACAGTAAGAAAATCTTCTGACATATTCACAGTGTGATCACGTGAAGCTTGTGTGTGTGTGTTCTCTGTTGCAGACACGGTGGACTCGATCACTCCAGACAAAGTGCGTGGTCTCAGAGACATGCTGAACAGCAGTGCCATGGACATCATGTACTACACCAGCCCTCTCTACAGAGATGAGGTGAAACCAGGGGCTGCACTTTGTCCTGTGCTGCCAGTTGAGTCTGTAAAACTGCCTTCAGTCACAGAATGTTTCCATCCACGAGAGCAGTGAATTATACTCTATAATGGATCATTAAACAGTGATGACAGAACCTCTGCACTCACTCAGTACCATATTTAAATCAATAAACCTTTTAAGAATGTTGTTATGTTCCCTGGTTAGTCCAGGGGACGAGGAAAGTAAAAATAAAAATTAACCCAGATGAAACAGAACAAAGGGAAACAGAAGTAAGGTTAAGTAGTAAGTAAGTAAAGTTTGCTTGTTGTATAACAAAAGAACTCAAATCACTAAGAACAATAAACTCGAAAACCATCAACTCAACAAATAGAGTATTCTTTAATCCATATATATATATATATATAATTTAATTTAATTTAATTAGCTATTTAAGTACATAAGCCACGTAAAGGTATGGTAGTTCAATTTATATAAACTGTCACAGTTAAGTTAGCATCGCACCTTTGCTTACCTGTTCCATTCAGCTTCCGTCAAGAATCGGCCTGACAGTCGTTGTGTGCACCCAGCTTAATGTGAGTACAGAGCTGAGTCATGATGTGGTCATCCTAGCTTAGTGTAAAGAGTGAAAGCTCATACACACATACCTACAAGCATCTCTGAAGCTGACTGAATTATTTTAATTTTATGGTTTTGTGTTGGAAAGCTAGCTAAACAAACTAATACATCTGTGCTGCATGTCTTTGTTGCAAAAAAAATTAAATGACTTTAAATTTGGATTGCCAAAAGTGAAAGTATTGCTTTTTGTATTGTTTTGTCGCATCAACTTCCCTTCACTAATGTGTGTATATGCAGATAACCAGGGGTCTGACTCTGGAGCTGAACCGGCTCTACTCTCTGTTCTGCTCGCGGAATCCAGACTTTGAGAAAAACGGGAAGGTGTCCATTGTGTCGCACTCGCTGGGCTGTGTCATCACCTTTGACATCATGACAGGCTGGGACCCTGTGCGCTTTCATCATCAAGAAGTGCCTGACCCGGAGGAGACCAAGGCCCGCTGGCCCAGTGATGAGGAGCGCCACCTTCAGGAGCAACTGAGACTCACACACCTCAGGTACTGTATCTGCTGGTTTGATTCATTCTACCAATCATTTTTCTTTGAAATGAGCTCATATTTATGTGTGAATATGCTTTTTCAGAATCAAATTCAGACACATAAACCATAGTAAGATCAGTTCATACTGAATATTGTCATTCTTTACTCACATTACCAAAAAAGTGATGAGACAAAAAGCTGAAGCAAAGCCACAGCAGATCCACACAAACACTCCTCTTTAAATGGAGGTGTCTTTTGGAGCCCAGTTCAGACCAAAGAATTACAAGACAAAACCCTTTTATGAAGTTCATTGAGAAGTTGCAGTGGTGTGAATCGGACCATCTCAGCTTGACCCAAGCTGGCTGATGGCATCGCCTGGGACTCAGCTTGTCAAATCATCAGTGGCTGGTGTTGTGTTATATAGTGTGTGTCTTATGGGCTGTATTGCATAGGGTACTGTGTTTCTCACACTCCTCTATCACTCGTATCATCTCCACCCTTTCCTTCAGGCTCAGGGACTTGGAGGATCAGTTTCAGGGTCTGCAGACCTCGTCTTGCCAGCCAGCCTTAAAATTTAAGGTAATGTTGACAAATGTCCTGTAATGTATGTGTAGTCAGTGCTCAACGTCTACACCAAACATCATAAACTGCACATCCTCTGAATGATTCATTTCAGTCTGTATGTCTCCAGTTGTATCAATCATGATTATTATTATTATTATTATTATTAGTATTATTAGTATTATTATTATTATCAATATCAATGAGCTTTAAAGGAATGAAAACAGAATGTTTTTTATAGAACAAACCCTTTATTAAAAATTTGTTGTTGTTATATTGAAATAAAAACAAGTTGTACATTTTCCATTTAAACAGAATAAATTAGGAGGAAAAAAGCAGGGGCAGGACCTTTAAAAAAGTAATCTCCCTAGAAATAAATATATCAAACTGTACTTCCCAAGTGGAGGAGCAGCATTAGCAGTGATGTGGACAATGTACTGGTCTGGTCAGCAGCTGAGCCGAAAGGCGAAACTGTTGAATTACCAGTCGATCTACATTCAACCTCATTCTTTTGAATGAGGTTGCAGATATAAACAGAGGAAATCAGTTTCTTCTGCAGGGCATCTGGGCTCTCCATTAGAGATAGGGTGAGGAGCTCAGCCATCTGGGAGGAGTTCATAGGAACCAGCTGAGGAGATTCATGTGATTAAGATGCCTCTTGGACACCTGCCTGGTGAGGTGTTTCATGTCCAGCCAGGGGGAGACCCAGGACATGCTAGAGGGGTACATATTAGCTGGTTAGGGAACACCTTGGTGTTCCCCCTTAGATTTAGTGCATACTATTTTACTAAATCTTATTTTGCAGTCTTATCACAAAGAAACATTTTCTTTTCTTTTCTTTTCTTTTCTTTTCTTTTCTTTTCTTTTCTTTTCTTTTCTTTTCTTTTCTTTTCTTTTCTTTTCTCTGTCATGTCTTCACTGATGATGAAGCTGCTCATGTGTTTTGTGTGGAGTGCAGGTGGAGAATTTCTTCTGCATGGGCTCTCCTCTGGCTGTTTTCTTGGCGTTGCGAGGAATCCGGCCTGGAAACAACGGTGTACAGGACCACATCCTTCCAACATCCATCTGCAAACGGCTCTTCAACATATTCCATCCAACTGACCCTGTGGTGAGCTCTCTGATTTCACAGAAATCACTGATATCTCATGTAACAGTTTTAGATCAAGTCAAAACAAATGAAGAAATATGAGCATGTAGCTCAGAGAGGTTTGCATCTTTAGTTTCAGAGCAGCAATAGTGTGTATGCAGAGCCAGTGTTAAATGGATTGTTGAGCCTGTTCATTATGAACTGTGTGAAACTTTCCTTCACCAACCATCTTAGCTTACAATAACATGAAACTCATCACCAGAGGTGGCAAAAGTCCACAAATCCTTTACTCCAGTAGAGGTACAGATACTTGAATAAAAACAGACTGTGTTAAAAGGCAAGTACTGATTCAAATTCAGTAAAAATGTCCAGGCTCTGAAATGTCCTCAAAGTATAAAAGTCAGCCTTTGAAGGACATTTCTAGTGGCTGTATAATGTAACATCAATCAAAAACAATAAACTGAAAATAATGAACATCACTCACTTCACTCCAATGTGCAAATCAGTTTTCAATGTCAGCAACAGAACTCCAAACATTATGATGCCTTTCTTTTCTCTGCGATCCAGTCTCCCTTTCATGTCTGTTTTTGTCTTATTATGCCTTTTACATCATTTTTATTTTATGTTTTTTACATAATTATCTTGTTACACCTTTTACATCATTTTTATTTCATGTTTTTTATATAATTATCTTGTTACGTCTTTTACATTTTTGCCTAGTTGCATCTTCTCATTTTTGTTGTGTTTGTTGTGTTGTGTCTTTTTATGTTGTTTTCAACAATACCTTTTTTTATGTTGTATTTGTCTGTTTGTGTGTTAAACATAATTTTTGTTGTTTTATGTCTTTTACATTGTTTTTGTCTTATTGCCTCTTATTTTTATTTTGTTTTCATTTTGTTTGTCATTTGTGTGTATGAACCAATTGATTGTCTTACCTATGTGTTATTTCTTCCATTTAAGTTGAAATTGGTTTTAATGTAGGGACAATTCAAAATAAAAGTAATGGACAATCCCCCTCATAGGTATCCAAACTAAAGTAATGAACCTGTTTTGAAATGTAAGGAGTAGAAAGTCCACATATTTGTGTTCAAATGTAGGGAGTAAAAGGAAAAAGTTGTCAGAAAAATAAATACTCAAGTCTCATTTCATTAAGTTGATTATTTTACCAGCTCCAGTTCAGTTTGAGTAACAAGCCTAAAGGACAGATTTGGAATCGTTGTTGGAAAGAATGGCCATCAAAGTAAAAGAAAGTGTGAAGCTCCATTTCACTCATTGTCTGCTCTGTAAAAAATTCCCATTATGTTAATTAGAGACTTAGACCGTCTTACTGTATTTCCTCAAATAGTGACTGGTGACTGCAGGAGATACCAGGCCTTTATTTGAAGCAGGCTTGTATTAGAGGCAGGCTCTCTGTTGAGAAGTAGAATTGGTCATATTTAGTACAACATAGACTGGGCTGCCCCCTGACAGTGGACGATTCAAATCATGTCACGAGACCCCTCAGTAGACTGAGAAGTGTGTACGAAAGCCTCTAGTTCCGCCTCTCGATAAGAGCAGAGGCTACAAGGAACATCTTTTAAATCAAGCAAATGCTCTGTAACAGTAGGTGGTTTCCCATCGAAATGTATTACACAAAAGGAAATGCACATTTATTTGTGCTTCCATCCACTACTGTTATGCAAATATTAAGAGCTTGTGCTTCATCATCATTTAACATTTATTTCTGCAGCTCTTCATATATGGTGGCATTTCCATTTGTTTCTTGTATTAATTCAGTGAAAGTTGCAGTCTTCCTATTGATCCACACATAGAATTATTATCTCTTTCTTTCTGTTATTCATTCTTTCGTTTTGCAGGCGTACCGATTGGAGCCTCTGATCTTAAAGCACTACAGTAACATTGCACCTGTTCAAATCCATTGGTGAGTCATAGAGTTGGATGTGAGAGAGAATGCACAAAAAATCCTGTGACTTTTTAAAGGTTGTCTACATTGATCAGTTTACTGTGAGAGCAATGCTTAAAAATAACAGTAATAATTTTTATGATGTATGTATCATATATACGCCCGCTGTTTTATGGTATCAGACCTGAGGACAGAATCAGGACCACATGTATCTCTGACCCAGCTTCACTGTTGGTGTGACATATAGGTATAACACCAGCAGCCCCACACCGTATGATCAGATCCGGCCCACAATGTTGCACCCACTGAAGGAGAGTGCGTCAGTTTCGGACTCAGAGAGCATCCCAAGCCCCTGCACCTCCCCCCCGCAGACCAGACGCCACTATGGAGAGTCCATCACCAACCTGGGCAAGGCCAGCATCATGGGTGAGGACTTCCTCTGCTGTCTCACTCTGTCCCTTTGCCTACATTCTAACAACAGGCACATTATACATTCTGCTGGATTTACTGAGGTCACACAATTTGTGACCTTTGAAAAATCCTGGTTGCAGGGTGCAGTGCTGCAAGGAATATTCTCCACCATTAATTTGGCCCATTATTGATACCTGAAATAAAAACATATCATATCAGCACCAACTATTAACAAATGAAAGTTGATGATACTGACAGCAGGATGTGACCTGTGACCTGCAGTGTCAGTAGGTTTCACTGTGTGCACATGTGTCCCTGTGTGCATGTATTAGACAAAGAAAACAGGGACGCCACTCATGGAAACATGGCTCTGTAGTGTTACTGGGCTCAGCACATTCCACAGGGCAGCTGTGGTGCCATGATATTTTTAGTAAATGTTCTAAAGAAAATGGCAGACATCACACAGGGACCCTGCACTCATTGTCATTTATTGGAAGCAATTCCATTCAACTTCATTTATATAGTGGCAATCATAATACATTATTATCTCAAGGCACTTCACAAATAAAGGCCAAAGCCTTAAAATTCTATACAGAGAAGAAACCCAACAAAACCTCAGAGACCAAGCCCATGGCAACAGCAGGGAGGAAAAAAAACTCCAACAGAGGCCATCTGCCTCGACAGTTTGGGGTGAGTGGAAAGAGGAGAGAGAAAAGAGAAAAGAAAAGCACAGAGAAAGAGCAACAAGAAACAGACACCGGAGGACATACAGTTTGGAGTCGAAAACCACACATCAGGAATGTACAGATCCAGAGAAACCTGTAGACAGAAGCAGGAAGAGAGAGGACAGAGAGGAAAAAACTACGAGAAAAGGAATACACAAAGTTAGTAACATATAATGGTGACATACACCAATCAGCCGTCACATTATATCCACTGACATGACAATGGTAATAATGTTGATTATCTCATTCCAGTGACACCTGTGAGTGGGTGGGATATATTAGGCAGCAAGTGAACATTTAGTCCTTGAAGTTGATGTGTCTTGTTGAAATATGCACAATGCAAAACTGCATTCTGCACACATTACTAAAACCTGGCTGAGGAAGAAGAGGATGTAGGTGCTGGACTGGCCTGATGCAGTCCACACTTAGTCCCCCATAGAGAATGTGTGGTGCATTTTGAAACAAAATGCGACAAGCAAGGTGTCGTTAGTCCCTAGATGTCTTTTAAGTGTTGTGAAAAGAAATGGCAACATTACAAAGTGGTAAATGCTTTACTGTCCCAACTTTTTCTTGAATGTGTTTCAGCCTGAATGTGATGAATGGATGTATTTTTACAAATGAAATGAAGTTGATCATGAAGTTGTTCATACTGTCTACAATGAAATATAAGTCAAAGTACATTTTAATATCAATGCTTTCTCTTTTAATTTGCATTTTTAATATTGTTTCAACTTTTTCTTATGTGGGGTTGTAAAAGGCAGGCTGGAAACAATGAGAGAACAGTATGTTCAACAGAGGTCTGCACTGAGAGTGAAAGCATTGCAGTTACTGTATGTGGCATATGATGTAACTCTTGCACTATCAGGACACTCCATCCTGTACTCATTCCTCCGGATAACCTACTGTAGAAAGACTTTAGATGCATCAAGTGCATATATCATTTTTTTCCCCCTTTTTTGCAAGAACTGCTAACGTTTGCTAACTTGACATAATGTTACTGAAATGCAGGATTAGTGCAACACATCAAATGGTCGAATGTACCTTTGTAGATATATTTCTTTGCAATGCAGAATGCCAAAGTGTTTGACTCCAGAGATACAGTCAGGTCACAGAGTAAAGCTTTGTATTAGAACACAAATTAGTTTTTACATCCATTTATCCACATTAGTTTTCAATTTTAATACACTTTCACAGGTTATTCAGGTTTTGTCTCATTTATTTCATACTGTTATCTTGTTTTAGTTTTTACTGACAACAGTAACACTGCAGACAGGATCATGGCTGGACATTTATTTATTAGGATAAACCCCTTGAGATGTTCCATCCCGTTTTCAAGGGGTCCCATCATACATCACAAATAACAATAAAGGAGTGACAAATGAAAGTAAGTAGTGAAACAAAAGACAAAAAAGGAAGGAAAAAAATCACAACAAACAAAAAAACATATCTACATTACTAACACTGAAACACAAGGTGGACAAACTGGCCATCAATAAATTATTTATAGAGTTTGAGCAGATCACCAACTACTTTCAGGTGTAAGCATAACCATAACCATAAGATATGCCACAGTAACAAATTAATTTGTAACAAGAACATGCCATTTTAAAAAAGAAGCCACGCCATTTTAAATAAGAAGCATTGCTACCTGTCAGTAAAGAACCAGTGGAAGAACTGAAACAGAACACTTTTGGCCTTGTCATTTGCAAACTCATGGTGGACCTTACCCAATCCACTATGGACCTGATCCAATCTGTAACACACAACACCTGCCCTAGCAAAGCAAGCACTGGACACTTAGCCCGGTCTGAACAAATCAATAAAAGCAATTATGTCCTGTTCGCTGGATGTACAGTGTAATGGTACTTTTTCTTTATGCATCAGATAGAGAACAGACTAAAAGCACTGCAGGACACATCACTCTGCTGATGTTATGCTGAGCAGCAGATGTTGAATGACTGCAGTCTATCCTTCATTCAGCTCCTACTATACTACGATATGACAAATTAACAATAAAATACTCCCACGTGTAGCTTAAGGTACAAAAGCTGTTATCATTTAAGAATAGTATTTTGAGTTTATCTAACCTATTGATCCTGATCAGAGTCATGAGCTGGAGACTATTTCAGCACTGAACACCTTTTCCACAGGACTAACACACACAAACATGCAACCAGGACCATCTCACTGTGAAGCAGCCATATTAACCAATAAGCCATCATGTCCTTGTTTTAGCAGAAATAAATATGTTTGGCGGCGTGGTCTACAATTAGTGCTTATTATATCTTAACTGATATTTTTAACTTAATTGACTGAGCACCACTAGTAAATGATTATTAGACATATTAGTTCACTGTAGTCAATGGTTAATTATTGTTAATTATCTGTTATTGCATTAACTAATGTTAATTAATGTACCTTTTTAAAGTGTTAACAGTAAATCCAAATAGAAAACGGTCGGTATTGTCTCTGCCAACACTAAAACACTTTCAAAAAATGAAAGTTTCTTTTAAACTTTTTATTTATTTTTTCTTTAATCAGTTGACAGCAGGTAGTAAAAACATTAAAATGAAAAGCTGCCCACTTAACTGCCTGCACTCCATTTAGATAGCAAGCTTCTTAGCACATCCATAAGAAATGCTATTTAACAGAGGTGAAACAGACATGACATTTTAAAACAGCAGTGGTTTTGCAGCTGTGATTTTGTTCCTCTATGAATGTCATCAGTTTGCACAATATTTTTAATTCAAGTCTCCAATCATTTTTTTTGTTTTTCTGCTGCTCAGGTGCTGCAAGTCTTGGGAAAGGAATTGGCGGAATTCTGTTTTCCCGTTTCTCTCGTTCCAGTGGTCAGGTGGGCGGGGTGGAGGAAGAGCCGTCTGACTCTGAGGGCGGAGCCTCTGAAGTGGAGGAAGTAACGACAATGGCTGAAAGCGAGGAAAAGGACAAACAAATGGAAGAGGAGAGGAGGGAGGTGGAGCCTGCCATGTCTCAGTCCACCTCCGCTGTGATGGACAACACCTCCTGTAAGCACACTTAGTGGAGAAAGTCAGGAAAATGTGCCTTCATCTATAGATCAGTGAAGACTTTATGGATTGTTATGGATGTTGCCTTGTGCGAATTGTGTGAACAATTTACCAAATTTGTGTGAAGTAACTTTTTTACCTGTTTTGATCTAGCTGACTTCTACTAGTGGTAGTTTGGACCTCTCTGCAGTGATGTAGAGGTTTACACTCCCATCAGGCCTGTGGTCACTGCACTTTAGCATCAGTCACTGTGTTTCCATAAAATTTCAAGTAAATTTGAAGCAAACTTTTGAAAACTAGAGAGAAAATAAGAATTATATGTGCTTTCATAAACTGTTTGTAGCAAATAAACTTGTTTGTATAATAACATCAGAAGGCGGCAGTGTAGGCTACATTACACAGGGCTCTAATAAACAGAGTAGAAGAAGTAGAGCATTCCGTTGCTGTTTTCCATCTAAAATGGCTGTGTTTTTTTTCACGGATGAGACGACGAATAATTTGGTCTCTTCATCAGGCCACCCTACCTGTTGTACTACCAGATATGTTTTCACACATTATTGGACACCTAAACAGCTGATCAGTCAACTGATTAATCACGTGACTTAAATATTTGCTACATCATACCAGACATTGTACCAGACAGAATTTCACAGGTGATCAGATTATCTGGGAAGATGCTGTAAACAGCTGATCGAACAGCTGATCAATCACCTCATGCAAATGGAAAAACTTTTTTCCGAAATTTGGGAAGTTTGGAAAGTCGAATTTTGCAGTATCCATATGCATTTTCTAATGACAAACTTCAAAATATGCATTATTATAGAAATAGACCTACTGTTAAGTGCTGCTACATTTTGGTTAATAGACATCAGTAGTCACTGGTTAAATCAAATGTCCAGACCGCATCTGACTTAACAGGCGTGTTTGAAGAATGTCTGCCACTGCGTCAGGCTGCTAACTTCACCAGAATTTTCCTTGATAATTAATAACAATAATAATGAAAAGAACAAAAGTACGGACTTTAGTGCAAATATAGAGTAAGTTTTTTTTATTGTCAATGTAATGTACATGTGTATCTTCATTTCCCTACTCAAAAGTGAAACATCTGAATATCAGTCTGTCCTTAATCTATTTTTTTCCTTTACCAAAATGAAACTTTCATGCAAAATATTGGATGGTTTTATCATGGTATATATGGTCCACCTGAGCACTGAAAAAATTGTTAGGCAAAAAAAAAATATTTACAATCAATTTAACAAAATAGGAAATGATCAGGAAATGAAATGGACTGTTCTCCATTTTAATATTTTTTTTTGGCATAAACAAAAGTGACAATATACAATAGTCTATTTTACTAAATGATTGATGTGCATGGCTGCACTATGGTATCAGGAGAATAGGAAATCTACAAAAAAACAAAATCAGGAAATCTGAGCTATGCTAACATTCATCCATATCTGACTGTTATACTAATAAACATAAGATTGCGTACCTCTGAAATTTGGACAGTGGTTGTTACTTGGCACTTGCAGTGTGACATCAGAAATCAGCACGCTCACATAATTTTTGGGACAATACCAACAGATGTTTTTCACAGCAGTTACAGCAGAGCATTACTGTCCCCAAAATGTCTGCTGAGAAAAAGGTCTATTACACCAGATATCATAACTAAGGATGCTTTCACACCTGCATTGCTTGGTCCAGACTATTGGACTATCTACTTTAATCCAAACCAAATTTGCAGGTGTGAAACCCCCCCAGACCACGGTGTGGACCAAACAGCTGATCTGTAGTCCACTTCAAATTGAACCCTGTTCGGTTCATTTGTATCGTGAAAACACTTTTTGGATAGTTTACACTTTTGGACCAATCACAAGAAGTTATGCAAAGCTTTCTTTGCGAAAAACAAAAGAAGAAAAACAAACGGAAGACTAGAGAAGTTATAAAATGCTGAAAACAGACACACAGATGTCTATAAAGGGAGACGCAGCCACACATGATGACAAAAGGACATATTAGTCCATTACCAAAATTGGCCAAATGTATCCAATGTAAAAAAAAAAATACTGACCCACCATTGGCCCTTGGTTCAGACTTTCAGGTGTGAAAATGCCCTTACACACCCTGGCTTTCAGGTAATACTATAGTAGCTAAATATTCAAGCTTGAGGTGACCCCTAAATATTTATAGAATCACAAAATATTTTGCATAGCTGTCTACTTTAATAATTAGAACAAAATTAGACCAAGGACAGATTAAGTGTAAAGACTTGAGGGAAATGATGCTCCCTAAACCTACATACATACATACTTACCTACCTATCTACAAATACATTTTGTCAAACTACCTTTTGAAAACCATGTCATCTGGATGCTAAAGTGTCATTTTCTCTGTTGCAGTGGAACTGGAGAGACGCATTGACTTTGAGCTGCCAGAGGGCTTAGTGGAGAGCCGCTATTGGTCAGCAGTGACCTCTCACACTGCCTACTGGTGTTCTTATAATGTGGCTCTGTTCCTCCTCACCTTCATGTACAGACCACAAGAGCCACCTGAACCTGCAGAAGATAACCCCGACACCTCCTAACAGAAATGCAATCTGCTACATGGCACCATAATGGCTGGGCTCAATTCACTTTCTGTTCACGCCACTGGACAGTTTTCTAATTTCATTACAATTCAGATTTCAATATTCATTAAACACACAAATACAAGAGGTATCGGAATG
Source organism: Coranthus polyacanthus (assembly GCA_037367275.1). Lineage (NCBI taxonomy): Eukaryota > Metazoa > Chordata > Actinopteri > Kurtiformes > Apogonidae > Coranthus > Coranthus polyacanthus. The sequence continues at coordinate 16,571,224 of JAPQRN010000017.1, read as the reverse complement.
TGGAGTTTATTTTGAAAGTAATAGGTTTCCAAACATGAAAGTGACATTTTGTATTGCATGTTGTTTTACACAACACATTATTAATTAGATAATTTCATTTTATTTTTGATTTTCATATGAAATGACTGTTAGAATAAACAGAATGGAAAATGAATTGACCCAATACAAACCCAAGCACACACAATCTGTAATGTAACTCCCCCCACTTTACATGCTCAAACCTCCATGTGACCTCCATGTGACCTTTGCTGCAGACTGAGAAGACATATTTTGTGCCCAGAGCCTCTGCTTCCTGCTCCTTTCAGCCACACAGCTATTTCAGTGCTTGACTGGATCAGTGGCACTCCCACTGACCTCCTACACATTTCCTGTTTAACCTCAAAGCTCTGTCGGCCAGTCTCCAGCTGTGAGTGTTCATGTGCTACTGTGTTGCCATAGCAAAACCCTGATGCTTCTTCCAGGTCGAACCTCATGAGAAACAAGTCTCCTGATTTTTCTCACAATCTTGTTGTGAATCAGATCAGAACCTACAAACAGTAAGTTATCATAGTAGTTGACTGTCTCAGGGTTTGTGAAGAGGAGTTTTTTTGCACTACAGAGAATCTTCCATACTTTACACATCCTCATAAACAGCCTGAGTTAAAGCAGCATTAAGTGATGTCTGACCACTAGAGTGCAGCCAACAATAGTTCCATGAGACACAGCCTCAGGTTTGCAACTGTTAAAGAGAGGTGCAAAGTGTAGCTAATACCATGCTGAACTAAAACTACAGCATACCCAACTGTGTTGTATGTTATCACTGCCCCACAGGAAGCAGAGAAACACTCATCCACAGAAGAAAAACAGAGGGAACAGTTCTGCCTTTTAAAGGCTTTACCAAGGGCTCTTTTAATGGCCATAATTACAGCCAAATATATGGACCTTTATATGAAAGAATCTCTTAATGGGGCTTTAACTCTCTCCTCAAATCAACATACTGTATGTGTCATATTGTCATGTTTACACTGATTGTCAGAACTCTGGTTCTGGAATGAAGGACTGTAACAGTGCACACATTTAGAGGTAATAATACTTCTATAGTACATTTACACTTAATTATGTAATAACATCTACAATTTGTAGTAATCTGCTGCATTTCTTAATAACAGCCTAAATGCAACTGTAACAAGTTTAATCATATTTCATTGTAAATTAGTACATATTGCAGTGGTTATTACAAAACACAGGAGTTGCACTTTTTTCATGAACCATATTCACACAGCAGCCATTTCCCTCTGACATCATGCTCTAATTCTGTTATTAAAAGGATAATGTGATACTGTTGCATTCCAGGTTATAAAGGAAGGGAATCTGACAAATTGTGATCATTTCCCCACTTCCTGATTGATCAGCAACTGAAAAGACAATAGATAGATGCAGTGACATCGGACCACATTTCCGTGTAAAATAACATATTTAATAACCCAATAACTGTTAGACTACAGTAATATTCATTCACATATTACGATACGATAGGAATGGCCGAAGTGAATTCAGTGCTTATAACACAACACATGCAATATATGCTCCAGTTAGCATAATGTATACTGTATAATGTTACTGACTTTTCCAGAACATTTTGCTTTACATAGACTTTACATTGTGAGCTTGATCACCTCCAGATAGATATTTTCAGAAATACGGTTGATTGCTTTTCTGTAGTATCATGTAACTTGTTAATGTTAGCTAAGAAGTTGATGAATGCAAACATGTAGCTAGTTTCTGATCAATCGGGAAACAGTGAAATGATAACGTAACGCTTTCATGTGACTAGATGGTGACGGTTAGATTAAGATCAGAGTCAACTATAGACATCCATTTTGGTTGTTTGCAACATAATGTAACTCCTGCATTTTGTAATAACCATGTCAGTGTGTAATAATTTATCACAAAATGTGGGTATTTCATATGCATTGTGTTCAAGCCATTGAGTTATTACAAAAAACAGGGCATTATTACAATATGTGGGTGTTCTTACATAATGAAGTCAAAATATTCTACATTTTGTTGAGTTATTACATAATGCTATGTTTTTACACAATGCGCTGTTACAAAGACATCACACTGACTTAGGTGATTCAAAAGTAGTGGCCAAATAGTTGTGTGTGCCAACAAATAATGGTTCTGTAATTGTTACACCATTTACTCATCACAGATTGATGGCAGGAGGCCTGACTATAGTCTCAGTCCAGGTTAAGGTCTACTGCTACACTGAAAAATCATGTTGCACCGGATTTTACATTTTTTGCACTTTGTACTGAAATGACTCACCAAATTATGAATTTGACTATGGTCAGTCTAAATGAAAAGGTAAAAAAAAGGGTTTATTTGGAGAATGATAGGGATGTATAGGAAAATGATTTAAAATGTGGTTTTAAAAATGAATGACTTTTTGTCTTAGAAATAGCCTAAAACAGAATCATGCTAGTGCTATTAGCACCTCTCACACCCCTTTTCCACCAACACCAACCTGGTGCTAGGGCTGCTTTGGCGTTGGTTCAGCTTGTGGACCTTCTAAGAACCAGTTTGCTTTTGCATGGTCTTGGAGCCACCAAAGAGTCATGTCATCATTTCACTGTATACATTCGTAGGTGAGCCAGTGGCAATGTTAGAAGCACACTAATGTTCCCAAGCTGGCTAGCTGTAGCCATGTAGTACATTTTGAAATACCACTGTTGGTGATTCATGATATTTTTGGAGATATACGGTCCATTAGTGGATAGCTAGCAGCCTCACCAGCCATCAACATACATGACCAGGTCGACAGCGTTCTGTGCCAAGAACAGCCTTATCTTGTGAAGTCCTTTTAAAATGTATTTTATGCTACATTGTGTTAGAGTGCAGTGAGATAGTTTGTCTTCTCCACAGTCCTCTGCTGCTTTGATTTCACTTCCATACTGAAGCTTTTTTTTACACTGCTCTAGCTATGGTTATTCATCCCCCAGAATGTAATGTGGGGGATATAGCAATCAGCATGCCCGTCCATACTTTTGTCTGCCTGTTGCCATTTTGTTTCCGGAATATAACTGGAAACCCATTCAATATATTTTCCACCAAACTTGTTTACTACGGTTTATTATTACGTGCTGGAGGTGCCTTTTGCTATTTAACAACCTATGAACCACAAGGGGGATAAGAATAAACGTGAACACATTTGATTGTCTAGAGCAGAACTGGAAAACCAATTCAATATATATTCAGCAAACTTCAAATTTATCAGTTATGTGTTGGAGTGGTGCCTTTTGCTATTTGGTCTGTCGTATATCTGAGTTATCTAGACAGAGCACAACTAAAAAAAATGATTCGATATTTTTCTAGTAAAGTACTCAAGAATTTACTTGAGTCCTCTGCTGTCAATTGGCAAAGTCAATGAAACTAGGCTAGCATCACTAACCAAATAACCAATCAAAGTCTTCAATCTCACCTCCAGCCTCTGGCATAAGGTCTTGGTTCTTGTTCTTGATGTAAGTTCTTGTTTATAACATAGCAAAGTGTTGGTACTGCTCCGTAGCCAGTTTTCTAAGCCGAGAGCTGGTTCAAGAATTAGAAGTAGTTCGAGATCAGGTACTGGCTCCGAACTGGTCCTGGAACTGCCTTGGTGGAGAGGGGTACCATTTGGTCCTTTCTGTTGTATAACAAACAGAGTAAGAAGAGTTTGGAGGAACGGCAGGTTTGGCATCCATAAAAAGCAAAACAGACTTACATCAGAGAATATTTTGAATACATTTACTTATTGAGCTTTGTGCATTTTGAATATGTGGAAGAACTTAGTATTTAACTTAGACACTGGCAGTACAAAGTGCTCAACCAGGGATTTGTAGTGTACAATGGGTTAAAATGTTACATGTCTGTAATGGCATTAGGAACACATTGGGGGGACAACAATCATATTATGAGAATAAAGTTATATTTTGAGAAACAATATGAGTCACAATATTACAAGAATGAAGTTGTAATTTTAATGATGATGTTGAATTCAGACTGCAGCATTTGGTTAATCCGGGAACACTCAGAATATTAAGCCTATTTCCTCCTAAAAGATAACTTTTTCTCTCATAATATTAAGCCTTTTTCCTCATTGACTCTTTTCCTGGAAATAGTATGATTTTATTCTCGTAATATTACTTACTTTTCTCTTTAAATATTACAACTTTATTCTTGTAATATTTAGAATTATATCTTGAAATAATAGATGTTGTGTTACTTCTCAGTGTGTCCCTAATACTCCTTCGTATATACTGACTGAACAGCCTCAATTCTCATAATCAGACAACTCCTGAAGTTGAAATTCCAGCTCAAACGAAGCAGGATAAGTTCATGTGCCATGTACACAGCTCAGAGGCTTTATCTTTTTTCGTTCTTTTGGACTGACATGTAGAGACATGAAGCTACAGACAAACATTTATAAAATACTGATGCTTTAAGCTGTGGCATTACTGAAAAACTGAACCTCCTCCTGGCCTGTCATGAATGAAGTTTGCCATTTCTATTTTTACATGTTTGTTGTTTTTGTGAGACATGTTTACACTACTGGAATGACGTCTGTTTGATAGAGGCAGACACGCTTTTGGAGAAATGTGTTGCAGGAGTTTCTATGACTGTGTGTGACCCACATTCACTGTCTGACATTTTCATTTACTGTCAACTGCAATAAACTGTCATATAAAGGAAGCACATTTGGGTGTGCAGGGTCATAGACAGCTGCTTAAGAGCTACTTGAAGACAAAGTTTGTCTTGACTGTGAAAAGAGATATTTACAGACACAAATCACCTAAAGACACTAAAGCACTGGTTACAAGCAATTTTTCTGACTTTCTGATGATGCTTTATGGTAAGAGCAATGGGCAATTTGAACTGACAGAATGTTTTGTTTGTTTTAATTTGCTTGTTCCACAATAAATGTCTGAATTCCAGAGAAGACAATTATCATTTGACTGATGCAAGATAGGACAGAAGGATATGGTTACTTTATTTGAAAACAGTAAATTTAAAATATTTGCTTAACTGTTAAATAGACTGTAATGGAAAGAAACAAATATTTTTTTCCACCCCATCCTTTGACAAACATTTGAACAGTTGCATGAAACTGCTGTTCTGTAGTGACAAAGAGAATTCTTTATAGGATTTATAAAGATATAAGGTAATGGATTATTTGACTCAGTTTGAAAACACTTTAGTGTAATAGCTGTTTGTCAAACATGGTTACATGATAACAACCTTACTGATTTCGGTATACAAAGAGATCAAATATTCTCCATTAATAATAGAAACAGCAGAGGTGAGGCTTTATATGAAGACACAGCCCTTAACTATCTCTGTAATAGGGGTGTTGTTGATCAGTGACCTGTGTGTGGTCACTTGCCTATTTACTTTCCTTTAAAGGTTAGAGATATTGGGAAATAATTATGAAACCTACACAGTCCTGTTTTCATATTACAAAAAGAGCAGTAAGAATGAACTATTACCAAATCTGATGCCAACTACTCTCCTGTTTTTGAAATGACATAATAAACTGCAATGATTTTATACATTATAGCAGAGGTTCCTAAAAGGACCCAAATGTACCTGTGTTTTATGAACTGCCATAAAAATCATTTTTACTGAGCACTTCCACTGTCAAAACACTGCACAACATCTGAGATGAACAGATCAGTGAAACAAAAAAAGAAAACTCATACTCATACAAAACTCAAACATAACCAGCTGAACTAAACAAGATATGAAACAGAAAAAAAATTCAAAAGGAAAAAAATGGACAAGGAAACAACCAGTCTTATACACCCTCACATAATTGGCCAATGGAGTACCTGCAAAGATGGGTTGGGCATATGAATAGGAGGCTCTGGGCCATTCATTGTCTCAGGTTAGCAGAGAGGCAAGGGGAGTGTCTCATTAGAGACATGGCTGATGCCATATTACAACAACAAACTTAAAGGGTGCAGTTAGGAGGTGGAACTTAAGTTTGTAGAGAAAAAGAGAAGATATGCATATTTGGTCGATTTGAGAAGTCATCATCAATCATCAGATCCTTTACTTCAGTAAAAGTAGATATGCCACAGTGTATAAATACTCATACCAATATATACTCCATACTAAAAGTCCTGAATTCAAAATAGCACTGGCAAAGCAAATGTACTTTACATTATTGAAAGGAAAATTAGGGCGTTATGCAGAATGACTCTGACTTGAATGGATGAATGGTCATTTTTACATTTCATTTGGACTGATTTTATTCTTTTACTGGGGTCTGTATCAAACAAGCAGGTACAGTACACCACAGTGACTCATTTATATTGGTATGTTTTGACACAGTTACCTTTATCAGAAAACTTGGCAATAATGACATTTCAGTAACATATTTTAGATATTGTGTAAAATTATGAAAAGGGAATGATTGCAACACTTGTTAAAGATGTGTTACACTCACCCCATCCCTTTCAGTCATTGTTTAGCTGCTATATTAGCATAGTTGTTTGAAATAAGCAGGGGGACCACAATTTCATCTAATACTGTATAAAGGTTAAGGTTTAAGGTAGTCTTGGGCAGAAAATGTTCTTTCTTACCTCAAAATCATTTGTTTTTCTCTATAGGATATGCATGTGCCTGTTTTATATATATATATCTATAGCATATATTTCTGACTTCTGTGGTACATTATGTGGCCCATTGCACATGCAGACTAGGACCAGTGTACTAGTGCTTTGCCGGCTGCTGTGCATGTGGACTAGTGCCTCACCCACTGTCCGCACCTTTCCACTCAGACTAATTGGGGTTCAAACAGTACAGTGACATCATGGACTTCAAAATCTATACATCCATGGTTTAAAGCCTTGATATAGGGAAGGGGCATGTGATATCATCAAGAGTGAGTCAGTCATGTTTGGAAGGTACCGCCCGTACACATCACTACCCACCTCCTTAACATGGCCGGAAAATCCTGCTGTGTAGTTGGCTGTCACAGTCAATCTCACAACCAACAAACAAAATTAAATAAAGGGATTACTTTTCATACTCACTAGAGAAGGTGAACTTGACCTGGGGAGGTGAGCCCCAAGTGGGTTCTCTTTTCTGGTGTCAGTTCCCAGCCCCACTGGAGCGATACTGGAGTGACACAGATCTTAATTCAGTTAATCATTAGTTAATTGGTCGGGGAGGTGGCTTCAGTCAGTGAGCACAGCTGTTTGTAACAGGACTGTATGAATCATATGCAGCTGTCTTTGACTTAGACTCTGTGGCATTAAATGTGGTTGAAACATGCCAATGGATTTTCTTATTACCAGATATTAAAAAAAAGAATAAATGAATCAGAATAAATAGTCAGCTTGGTATTGAACAGCCAAATCTGATTGACTGACACAATTCTGAGTTGACCATAGCCCTATTAAAGATGCACCTTTCATCGTGTTAAGTTGTTCTGTGTTCTTTTCTATCATGTTTACAGTCCATTTCATTGTTATGTATTACTTACTTTTATGTTGGATTTGCTAAGCTCTAACACCGTGAGTGAGTGCTGGACTGAAGACAACCGCTCTAATTGCTCAAAACCAAAAGCTCCACATTGAAAGACATCCAAATTGTCTTGCTGTCTCTTTGGTTCTTTATGAGACTGTGGTGGGACAAATTCCACTACGACAGGCCAGCCCAGTCTAAATGATTAATGGGGAACACTGTGAACTAACAGTGACAGCTGCGAGGTACACTATACTTCAAAGCTAGTAGCACTGACCTATAATGCTCCATGATTCCCATTCCCTATTGTGGTATTAGAACTCAACATGTCACATGTTACAAGCATGCATCCAGTTTCCCCTATTTATTCATTTATTAAGGGATTATTTTTTGGAACACTTAGAACACTTCGGTGAATAGAAGGCATCATAGCCTATCTACACCAGTGCCCCCACCCCCACCCCCGGGTGCCCCCTGGCCGCCCCTGGAGGTCTGTTGGAGCTCAGGCTCTGCTCCGTGACAGACTCTTGTTCCACGTGCCTGTCAACCTCTTCAAATGGGACAGACTGTGGTTTGTTTGCTCTTTCACAGCTAGGCATGCCGTACGGTATGCCCAGCTATAAATGAATGACAGAAGTGTGCGATCACACACTAATAGGACACTAATTTAACTTCTACTAACAACACAGAAACTACAGGAGGCAGAAAAGCACAACAACAGGTAAGACTCACTTTGACATACTGTTTTTTTTAGTCTTACGACTGAAAATAGGAATATAATGTTTGAATTAAGACTTTTAAGCTATTTTGCGTGTCCTTAGAATTCAGATATAGGTGCTACTGTAGCGAAAAAAATGCAATTTATAGGCCAACAGTGAAAAGAATATTGGGTCTTAAATTCCACGTTGGCCAGTACATAAAAGTATAAGTGCTTTAACCTAAATTTTAGGCCTATGTAAAGCATTCATCATTAAGGCCAATATATATTTCAGTTTAAAGCAGTGGTATTTTTTGTTCATATCTTTAAACATGAATGAACAGACAGCTTTGATAACTAGCTAGATAGCTTTTGGATTTTATAAATTATGAGACCAAGATAACTAACTTGTCAGTGTTCTCAAACTATTTAACTCAAGATTTACAATGACAATTTCTGACATTTCTGTTATGTGACTGAACCTACAATGTAAGCTGGTCTCTGCAATAAACACTTTTCATTGAATTAAATATTTAGATAGATAGACTCGTTGGTAGAAAACAGTTGGACACTGGTCCAGTGTCTACAGTACAATTATCCATCACCTGTGTAGGTCTCAGGACTACAATGAACATTCAGTCTGCCATCAACAAAGAGCTTTTCATCCCTCATGATGAGCGGATGCTGGTGACAGTGGAGGTGCAGAGGAGAAAGAGGAAGAGGATGTCCTTCCTACCCACTAGAGCCAAGGGAGACTACACCACATTCATCTGTCTTTCAGGTAAAATCTCACTGTTAGGCTGTCAGTCCAGTGGGAATGAGCAGATCATCTTTTTATCTGCTATTACAACCCACAGAATAGTAACAGGAGTTGATCCAACCAGAATGCCTATGGTTAGCATGTGACACTAAAATGTACTCTTCCTTGAGTTTTATAGAAGATGTAATGAGGGCTAGGAAAGACATGAAGAAGAATTCAAAAGGTCTTACAACCCCAAATGGGAAAATGTTGGGATGGGATGGAAAATGCAGATTAAAAATGAGAGCAGTGATATTAAAATGTAGTTTGACTTGTTGTGGACAGTACGAACACAACATATTTCATGTTTTAAGGCTTTCTTTGTTTTTAAGGCTTTAAGACTTCCATTTGGCTTAATAAAGTTTGAACTGGCATTTGTGGATGTAACTCCATACTGTAGAGCTTGACAAAGTAATCCTGAGCCCCTGTGGTTCTGTCAGCTATAGATGAATGATGGTTCTTGATGCGGTGTCATCACAGTTTTCATTTTAGGCATAGGCTGGATGCCGCTTTTGTACCAAATCATGATTGTTGTTCACATCACCTGTCCCAACTTTTCTTGATTGTGTTGCAGGTCTGAATGTCAGGAATGGATATATATTCACAAATGAAATGAAGTTGGCCAGACAAAACAGGAAATATTAATCTTTAAATTTGCATTTTCCATACAGTCCCAACTTTTTCTTATTTAGGGTTGGAGGAAAAGACAACTGCGGAGCTGAGAGAATCTGACTGCACTTACATTAGGTGGATGTTACTGATGTGGGTCTGCTGTGGTGAAACTATAATGTTCTGAAGGTGGACTACTATATCTTGAATACTTGGATATACATACATAACATACCCTGTGGGGCGGCACGGTGGTGCAGTGGTTAGCACTGTCGCCTCACAGCAAGGAGGTCCTGGGTTCGAATCCAGGGCCGGCCG
>JAPQRN010000017.1:16518993-16556006 GCA_037367275.1 Coranthus polyacanthus | reverse complement strand
ACACACACACACACACACACACACACACACACACACACACACACCCTCACACACACACTTGGTTGTAGTTCCATTTGTTTAGAGAACATTACATTGACTTACATTCATTTCCTGGAAACTTATAAACTTGTCCTAACCCTAATCTACAAACTCTTTGCTTAAAAATGTAATGATTCACATTAAGGGGACATCAACTTTGTCCCCAAAAGTGACTATATAAACAGATTTTGCCCCCATAGTGTAAGGAATACATGGCCACATGCATGCGCATGTATCCAGTGGTTTTACATGAGAAACTTGCAGATCTGTTCTCTTTGTGGCCTGGCTTGACTCTCCCTAACAAAACTGAGTCAGCGAGTCACTCTAACACTAAACTGACTGGCTGGACTGTATGAATTCTGTGCCTGAGTAGCAATACTCACCACTGCAACACTAACTGGTGGTGGTTAAACTTAATGTACACATAATAAGCCTGTCTGCAAGTCCACACTTCTCTTGCCTGTGCTTTTCTTATGAAATGTTCTTCCTGTCAGTGCAGAAGGCAGCTGAAACGCTGATCTACAGTACATGCAGCCTATGTGGTGAAACATCTGTAGTCGTGCCAACACTTGATTCCACTTCTAAGGAGTGTGTGGGCTTTTACTGAGGTGCTTTCTCTTCTCTCTGTGTGTTTGTGTATGTGTGTTTCTGTGTGCTCTTGTATGACCATCGCTGTTAGAACCAATTTGAAGTTTTTAGCCATTGAAAGCTGAGGATGAAGACTTTATTTTTGGGTTAAGGTTAGGCATTCAGCTGTGATGGTTGAGGTCAGGGTAAGGGGCTAGGGAATACGTTATGTCAGGTAGTGCCTTCACATTGCTATTTTTGATTGATAGATCTGTCCCTGTTGATTTGTTTTAGGTGTGTGCTTTCCATATACATAAGTTGCTTGAATATCAGCTATTTAATAAAAGATTCCTCTTCAGATTTAGCAATGCATTTCCATGATCATGAAAAATAATATACAATAATGTTTAATACTTGCCTATGATCAAAAGCCAAATCTCTAATAATACTAAAAGTTTGAACATGTGTGTACTTTAATGTGTAATAAGAAATAAAGGTGCCAACTAGAAGCATATATGATCCTTCAGCTGTCCCCATAGGAAAACCCTTTTTGGTTCAGGATAGAACATTTTCTAAATGTACCACCTTAAACCCTTTCATAGGGCTTTACCTAGAAATCAACACAAATGATTATACTTAGAACCATCTGTGGAAGGTTCCACCTAGACAGGTTCTATAGAGAACCCTTCTGTGGTTCCACTCAGAACCTTACCTGGGGATTCTCTTCATGAGCAAAAAAAGGTGATGCAAATTATTTTCATTTCCATAAAAATGAATAAACCAGTCTGGGTAGTATTGTCAGAAGGTAGTGGTGCTATGTTATGCATGGCTGTAATAGTGTAGAAGTATAGCATTCTGTTGTTATTTTCTATTAAAATGTGATGGTTTTCTGGAAAACGCTGAAGTTTGCGAGTTAAATGTTAGACTGACTCCCTTTCAGAATAGATTTCAATGTGCTTTCGATTTTAAATGTCAGTGCACCTTCATATTTGTCTGATTTCACTTTAATTAAACTTACTGTTCCTTCATGCACTTCACTTAGATTCTTGTCCCTCATCTCCTTTCTACCCCACTCTCTATCTCTTCTCTCTGTATCATCTCTCTTTTCGTTTTACTCAAGATGCTTCTTGCTGGATCAAAGGCTGTTCTAGGTCTCTCCTGGCTGTTGGTACCTCTTTCCAGATGTTGGATTTGGATTTCAGCCTCTGTTCCTCTTTCTCTCTCGTGTCTTCTCCTGTGTGTTTGTTACTCTGTGCAGATGGGATGCTGTGTGGTGAGTATCCTGTCCTTTTTTGTCCAGGTTCCCATGAAAGAGATGTGTGTGTCTTAGATCACCTCTGTTGTGGGGTGACAGGTGATCTGGTCCTATACAGTGCGTCTTTCCATTCTTCATTAATTCCCCTTAAAGATGTTTGGACAGAGTTTTTTCTGAATTTGAGTCCTGTGTAGTGAAGCTCCTTAAAGCAAATTTGATTTGGGCATATAGAAATAAAACTGACCTGATCTGACTTTACTCGATGGGTGTGCACAATTATTAGGGCTACATAAATCCATGTGCACCAAGCAAGTAGGAGTGGTGGCATACAACTCAATTTCAACGGAGATGATTGCTGATTCTGACCAACTCACAGCTTAAGATATGTAATAAGTGCTGTACAGAGAAGCAGGAAAGAGGTAGAGTTCAGAGGCCAAGGATATTGTCATGGTTCAGGAGAAAATCCCTCAGTTGTAATGATAAGTGGAGGAGAATCCCCATATTATGCCATTGTAATATCTGACTTTTTACCCATATATGACTGCATAAGACAGTGTCTGCAGAGGTTCCTTCTTCATCTTCACATCATCGCTGCACAATTAACAACACCATATTATATACACGTTGAGGAAAATGAGGATAGAGACAATATTGATGATTATTGGAAAAGCATAGCAGAAGCTTTGGAAAAGGGGCTCAACTGAGCGAATGAACTGAGACACCAGAGGGAGGTCACCTGTACTGATGTTGAAGTCCAACAACCTGCCATGGATAGTGGCTGAGGAAGCCGCCATTAGAGCTGTGAATTACCATGTGAAAGGGAGCCCAGTATGGGAAAACATCAAATAACTGGTGTTAACCAAAACAACAGGCCTGGACAAGAATGCTGGGAGAGGATCACAATGCTTCTCTGGAGAGGGATGGAACAAAACAACTGGAGGAAAATGAAAACTAAGCTAAAGCTAAAAACAGAGGAGATAATCATGAAAATAGAGGATGTTACCCAGGCAAACTCTTCCATCTCTGGTGAGAACAGTGAGAAGATATACAGCTGAAGACAGGCACCAACCCTATAGAGGAACCACTGTGATGACTGAACCTGAGCCAGGATATCAGTCTATGCACATGGTTATGATCAATGATCATGGGGTGCCCCATGTTGACAGGTAATGGGAAAGGCTGCAGTGACACAAAGCCCCAGCCAATCCGGAGCCAGTACAACTCAAAAAGCAAGCAGATCAAAGGATAAGAGTTGGGAGGGAGCTTCCAAAGAGCTGTCCTACGACCAAGCCCTACAGGAGTAGAGACCATACAGGAGCTATGCAGTCATCAACCTCTACAAGCACTCATGGACCACTATTTATTGGCAGTGAATTGGAGAAGTTAAACCCAGAGGATGTATTGGGATTATTGTCCTTAAGGGACAAACTGCCAATAGGAAGGCAACAATCCCTCGTAACCTTGGGATTTTGTACAGTGTTTCTACCGAGGACTCGCCTTCTCGGCAATAGGATTTGGAAAGGATCATACTGGCCACGCAGACTTTCCCTTTCCATATCTAAATTTCAACTCAACAAGAAGTTGATTTAATATCATCATATCAGATTTGAATGTTTATTAGTGAATGAAATTGATTATTGATTAGGCGCTGTTGCTTTAGCCTTACCTTGCTTAATTCCTTGAAAAAAATATCCAAACTGCATTTAAAGAATTATGGACATTCACTTATTATATAGGTGTTCCTCTGGTTATGAAAGGATAGGTCAATGTGTGCATAACATCTACTAAGTTCTTAACAGTTATTCAAGTTTTGCCAAAATATCCTTAGTAATCCTGACCATTAAATCCTGACCATTAAACACATTCCTAGTGATTCACCAAGTGCACAGATCAGTAAGAGGAAAGCTGCCATTAACGTGTGTTGGTGATGGTTAAATCTAGCTAAAAAGGCTCCTCAGCTGGAGTCCACTGTTGGTGAAAGCAGGGTAGGCATCTGGATGTAGGTAGTTAAAATCTAGGCGAGTTTCCTCGACACCAGCTTAAACAGTCTTCAGAAATTCTGTAAGGGTAATACTCCATAGGTCTGGGGATTGGACCCTTTAAACAATACGCTGGTCCAGTAGTCCTGTAAAGCGTCTACCGGAATTGAACTATACTAAGAACTGGGCGCCAAGTTAATCCTCTATTATTTAATCTAAACATTTGAGAGTTGCCATTCCAGAGGTGCAGTTTATTTAGTAATTTTTACACTTTATGGTTCGTACACAATGAATGGCTCAGTGATGCATACAGTCTCTGTCTGTTTTCAGTCTCTCTCTCTTGCACACTGCCTCCTCTGTTCTGTCTCTCTTTTAAACACACAAACACACATCCTGTCTCCCACTCATTCCCATAGTACATTTTAGTTGAGCTTTGAGTTTTTCTGGAGGGTAGTGATGGTAGAGGGTTGACAAACAGAGAGACGGAGACATTTGTTTTGTGACAAAAAAGAGACAAAGCATATTGTAAATATTCAAACTTAATGTGTGTGATCTGTTTGAATAAAAGCATGTAATATTTCACTGTGAAATATTGAGAAAAAGTAACATCACGTAACGTGTTTTGTACATTATTTGGGTAAATGCATTTAGTTACTCTTAAAATACACTTATTTTAAGTGTATTTACATGTGGAGACAGTGACCAAAATACACAAAATTCACATCATATCCCTCTAATTAGAGGCTGCTGAGTAGACATGCAAGTTCAGCTTCTTGCAGTTGGCTGTGACCAGATGTGTAGAGACATTTAATTTGAACTGAAATTGAGTACTTGAGACAGGAATATAGAGAGTATTTTTGTAAGGAATGTTTGAACTGGACCATAAAGCTGAAAAGTCCTAGAAACAGAAATTTAAGTAATTTACACCAGCACTGTACAGAAATGTATGAGGCCTTTTCTGATTTTAGAATGAACATATTATTGATTTAATGTTTATTTTGTTCATTTTGTTGATTTAATGCATCTTTAGTTAATTTTGACTTCTCATTTTGATAGATATGTGTGTGTGTGTGTCTATGTGTGTTCTGTAACTCTTGCAGCATTAGTACAACACAGAGGGGGTTCTTCCTGTTGTTCAGTGGACACCCTCAGAGTGGGGCTGAGGTCTTTGAGTGCAGTGTATGTACATTTCCTCTCTGTTACATGATTACATCCACATTCCCCACTCACATTCAAATAGCTCTCTGTCTTGACTGCAAAGTCTTGGAGATCATGCTGACTAATCAGACTATGTGGACTGAAATGAGGTAATCTAGCTAACCTACTTAAGACCTGAAAGCTGTTGCTACCACTGAATGTAAATCAGCAGCTTTAATCCTGCCTTTTTACTTTATATTTTTTTATATTTAAGTTACAGGTGTTTTTATGAACATTTTTCATTACGAAAATTGAAAGAAATATTGAAAATGAGAAGAACAAGGTGTGATTGCTGAGACTTCAGCATTTGTAATAAGGTCAAATGCTACAAGTGAGTTCTCAAACACCCATATTACTGCTCCTCCTTAGGTTAATCAAATGAAATAAAAAGGATGCTAATTGTTATTGTTGTTGGTATTTTCAAATAATTATGATTATAATTTGAAGAAGTTTTGGCCAAACAGTATTAGGGATCTAATATGTTGTGGAAAACAAATATTCTAAAAGATCAGTTATTTTGATATGATACAAAGGTTTCAAGAAATAAGACTAGAAAAAGTATCGGAAGGCTTTCACACTTTCATATAGCACCAGAAGTATTTTTATCACAGGTAACAGTTGAAATCTACAATTTTAACTTGATTTTTTTTTACTAAAGAGACTAATGGAATAGGGTAACTATAAATATTGGTATTTTTAAGCAATTTTAATCATTGAAAAAATGGAACTTAGGTTTAAACCACTATTGAAAACTATTTTCTACAGATGTTCAACAGGTTGTTTCTAAAAGATTCAGGTGAATTGTTTAGCAATTAGAACAACAGAGCAGCATTATGCAGAATGTAAGAGAATTGTGCTGCATTGGACGTGTTGACTGTACTACTTCTTTTTGAGTAGTGTGATGGATTGAGCTGGTAATGGGTGCAGGCCCTTAGGCAGATGCTGTCATCAGTGTGTGAAAGGATATCATAGCCATACCACATGTACATGTAGACACGGACCATTATGAACTATAATATTACTGACTATTCCAGGAATGAACAGGCCACAGAGAGTTGATGGGTGATTATGAACCCTCCATAACTTTGGTGGACAGACAGTTGTTCACACAACCAAGTCATATTTAATATCTCATCTAATGACACCTAAAGGACTTGAGTTTCCAAAAGAGGATTATCATGACCTGATTAAAAAGTGTGACATAGTTCCAAATAAACCCAACAATTTTAATCACATTAGGTTTACGTAATACCACAGATAAATAAATAAGTTTGCAAACATAAAATGAAAGGAAAATTTTGTTTTGCTGAATCAATTTTATATTGGGTGTCTCTCTTGTAATATGATAAAATTCCACACTAAATGAGACAGTAAAACTAGTTACTTTATCTCTAAAGTTGGGCAAATGTTTGGTTTCAAAACTGAGGTTCATCTTAACTACGTTAGTCCAAACTAACCATAATATTAGTAATCCTCTGTATCTCCTCATGGAAAATGAAAGTGTGAGAGGTCATCATAAATGTCTGAGGGGTGTAATCTAATCTGGAAAACATGTTATAGACACGCTACTTCAATCTTCCTCATCTTCCAAGTTGTCCCATCTTGATGCACCATGATGCGTTGCCTGGAGGACCTAAAGTAGCAATTTCACAGATCTCAATTTTGTTCTCTTTGGAAGCCCCTAGTGGTGACAAGTTGTAATTGCAGGTTTGTTTCTGAACTGCGCTTCATAGAGACCAAAACAGTCGTCTATGTGACGTTATCTGGCATCATCATCATCTTCTGGCAGTTGGTTCAGTGCAGTTCAATTTATTCACAAACAAATAAAATACAAAGCTGGTGATAAAAATATAAAGGAGATTTGTGAAATGGGAATCTACCACAGCACTCTGGTGTCATTAAACGTTTGGCTGCAGAAGAGTTTCTGTTCTTCCTGAACTCACCTTAGGACA
This sequence comes from Coranthus polyacanthus, assembly GCA_037367275.1. Lineage (NCBI taxonomy): Eukaryota > Metazoa > Chordata > Actinopteri > Kurtiformes > Apogonidae > Coranthus > Coranthus polyacanthus. Next base: position 16,549,017 of record JAPQRN010000017.1, on the reverse strand, counting down.
CCTGCGTTACAGTTTGACAGCTAACCCCTAAGCACCTCACTCACACTCCTCACCTGTCACTATCCTGGACCTGGACTTGTGAGAGTGACAGTGAGAGTGTGCACTGTCACTCCCTCCTCAACAACTAAGAGAAAAAGATGGGACTCCCTGTAATTTGAAAGCTGTGTGGAAAGAGATGCAAATTCTGTCACTATTTCTGTTTCCACTGTATTTTTGTCTTATTATGTGTCTGTGGCTGGTGAAGTTAGAGTGAAGTGGGCTTCACTATATAACCCCCTGTATAATCCTTGGCAGAAAAATGTTATTATTACTCACTATAAACTAAATATACTTTGGCGACCGTTAATATCGACGAGGCCAAGTAAAGTCTATGTGTGGGAAACACTGGGACACGCTGCCTGCCTCACCTCTGTGTGACAGCTGCCTAGCTGTGTGTGTTCCAGGACTTGACACACACACAGTGACAGGTCACTATGGTAATGGAACATACGTCACTGCTGCTCACAGATGAGGACTTTTTTTAGGGGAATGTTGCCACAGACACCCAGATCATAAAACTATAAATACAAGGACTTTCATATAATATTGTCAGTAGCTCAATCCCCATTTTTGTTAACTCAATGACTTAACTATTTAAATGAAAATATTCAAGAGTGTTACTTTAAGTTAGAAATAGAATAGTACTAGAAATGTTTTAACTGATGTACAGCTGTAACCTGGTGCACAGCACTAAATTTCAGGCACAGCTTCTTCTGCAGTGGTGCTTTCTGTGATGATATGATCAGTTGTAACCATAGACTGTATAAAAGAAGTGGATGTAGGTACTGTGATGTCACCACTGTGGCTTTATGGAGCCAGAAGTGACTATATTTGGACATAAGTTGGAGCTATGTTAGTGAGGGGGGTATGGGATGGCTAATAGTACCACTAACCTACTGAGTGAAAATAAAAAATGTGTGTGACAGAATTGTTTGACATTGTTTGTCTTGTTATTGTAACGTCTTAACTACAATTGATGTGCTAAGGAAAAAATATGTTTTATTAAGTAGAAACTCCACAAGTCCGACTCAGCAACCAAGTGAGCTGTCAATCACAGCTCACATAGCAGCAAAATGTACTTACTTAGTATATGTAGAGGGAAGTTCAGCAGAAGTCAATTAGAACCAGGCCTTTTTTTTTGGAACCAGCATCTAGTGGCCATCAGTGGTATTACATTTACATTAAACTAGTTTCACATTTTTTTTCAAGAAATGGATGTTGCTCTGTTTGTTTCATTATTTTCCGAGCACAAACTATTCTGGTTCTTTAATAAACAACAAATCTTTAATAAGTATCTCCCACTAACACCATGTTTATACTGTTGAAATCACACCCCACAGATAGAAACACACACACACACACACACACACACCTTTATTTCCCTTTATATCCCTCTATTTTGTAATTATTAATATTATTATTATTCATTCATTCATTTAATCCTCTGGAGGATCATGGGAGGCTGGAGGTGATCCCAGCTAACATCAGGCGAAGGCGGGGTATACCCTGGATATGTCGCCAGTTCATGGCATTGCAAAACAAACAACAATTCATGCTCACATTCACACCTGCAGGCAAGTTAGAGTGATCAATTAACCTGTTAGGGACAAAACTTTATCACAAATACTAGACGAGACTGGGTAAGGGTTGAGATCTAAAAGTAACCTGTGTAGATGAATGTTGAATAGAGTAAATGTGATAATGTGTACTGTATACTGTACCTCCTCTGGCACTTGATACATGTATATGAGACATATATATTATGTATATATACATATATATTAAGATAAGACTTGGTGAATGCAAATATGCTTCAAAAAAGCACATTTTTTTTTCATTATTTGAAATTTTTATTGCAAATTATATAGTTTGCTAATATAATTTTGTTTATATGTGTATGTTATTTGGTTTGACTATCTATATAGAATTTATTTTTATTGATTTTTTTATTGATTCATTTTATTTTTTAATTCATCTAATTATTTATTTATTTTTGTAATAATTCATGTTAAAACTCAATTAACATATTGATGAAAAAAAAGGAAAGAATTATCAATTATGCAATTCTGTGTGTGTTTTATGTAACAGGGGTGTAATTTAAGGTACAGGACCAGTTAGCTAACAGTGCTGTATTCTGCTACCTTGCACTAGCAATAATGCTAAACTAATACTGAGGGTAATATGTTGGAGCGGCTTCACGTCACAACTACAGTAGGCTTCATCAGAATCAGTTTTTGGTAGAAACTAGACACACAATAATGACTGTCAGGCCCATTATGATAATGTAATGTATCAGGTCCAGTCACATCGAGTCAGGCTCAGTCTGTGTTCACAGTTGGCAGATAAAGTCAGTAAAAATGTAATAAAACCACACACAAGATGAGAAAGCGACCAAAAAGTTTGTGATGTGAAGTACACTGGATTTACTGGCAGCGCTAAGTTACCTTGTTAAATTATTTACAGAAATACTGACGTTGTCTATGGCTGCACCAGAGTGACAGCTAAGAATGCCAAGTTCATACAGTAAAGTTTCCAAATGTAAAGGATGTTGTAGACATTAAGTACAAGATACAATACTGGATTAGTGAAGTGGAAGAAAAGCTGGTTGAACACTGGTAAAAGAGTGAATGTCTGTTCAACATACAACATATAAAAGACAAGGAAAGAGACTGAGCTACAGTTGTGGAAGCTTTGAATGTGAAGAATCAGTGTAAAAACTATGTAAGTGCAATTTTCATTTATTAAGTATATCTTTATGATAAAGTATTTTAGTTTTTCAGTTTTAAGACTGAAATTGAGAAAAACTTGAATGTTTAATGAGATATTTTCTGACAGTGTTCTGACTGCCTTTGCAGCTTCCATACACCTATTTTGAAAACAGAGAAGAAGAATGTTGTTTAATGTGTGTGTATGCGGTTGCTAATAAATGAGTGGACGGCAGAACAACGCGGAATTTTTACTGTTGTGCCGATGCCAGTCACTCAACGCGTAAAATAGTCTCCTGTCCCTTGTTTATGAAGTGGTTATACGAAAGGAAAATTATTTTAGAACAATAAGAGGTTTAGAATGACAACAAAAGAACCAAAGATAGCCACTACACACTGGTTTAAAGATGCAGAATAGTTGTTGTGTATGTGTTGTGTTTCTGCTGCATTGCTTTGATTCTTCCTTCACACACTTATTATTAAGAGCTACATGTCATCTAATGTTAGTAACAGATGCTTGTCATATCTTGTAACAGCAGAACAGTGGCAGCCTGTGTGCATCATCTGCTTTAGCTGTTAACTGTATATGTCTCATTCATTCATTCATTCATGTCATGTCTCATTTTATCTATGTCTAAAGGTTGTTGTGGGTCCCGGGTTCTTTGTAGTTTATAGAGGGTTGGGGCTCAGCTCAGGCTAAACTGACTGGACAAACGGCTACATTATCTACTTTTATGTCTTGTTAACTAATGCTAGCTAGCATGCTACTGTGTGTAGAGCAGAATTCTGGGAGACTGAATGGACATGACTAGAGATGGATCATGATAACAGTGTCTCTGAAAACAGTAAAAATTTTAATGATTATTTCTTTAACTACATACTGACATGTCACCTGAACTTGTTGGTCATTTTAACATTCTGCTAATGTTGCAGCCAGAGACATAAACGGACACTGAGATTTACCTGTAGGTGAACAGCTTTTATTTCTGCCGTTCAAACTCAAAGCTAGTCTCATCACAATGCCTTTGCTGCTGAGGATACATGTGTGGCATTCACAGTGCATATACTGTGAAATACTCTCTTCTTCTTCTCCCTATTTAACTGTATATCAAATAATAGTGCAAATAGTACAGTGTAAACAGTATAATTGTCTTATGCTTAAACAGTACAGTAAACATAAACAAAGTATGTTTCTCTCACACTCTCCCCCAGTTCAGAAATGTCATCCCAACTTTAAAATATACCTCACAGTCTTACACATTAATACAGTAATATAACAGTATGGGAAATACAGTATGATAACAAGTTAACCTTGTTTTTTCTTGAAGTTACCCAGACTACCAAACCATGTGTCCTCATTTTTGAAAGGGTGTTTTTCTTCTTTTTTTCCCAATTCATTTGCAATAATTCTGTTTCCCATCTCACAAAACACATAAAGTCGGCCTACAGTCTATGCATGCTATACCACTAAATCAACAAGAGGCATTTTTAATATAATCTGAACAAAAGGATAGAAAGTGTCATTAACCATTTACAGTTCTTTGCCAAGCTTGCCAGTACGCCTTAAGACTTATGCTTTTGGTAGATACTGCTTATGAAACTTGGTTGTCCAAGTGTCATAAGTCGAAGTCTGTGGTTTTCTTCTTTCTCTCTTTAGATACGGTTCTTGCTGCTCTGTTTCCTCAGAGGGTTCATCCTCTGAACTATTCACATTCTCTACAACATCAATCCCTGCATCCTGCTCAGAAGTGTGGACTTGTTCCACCTGTCCCTCTTCAGCTGTTTGAAGAGGCTCACTGTGCTTTGAGATGTTCCTGTTACCCTGCGGAACAAAATCTTAAGCTGTGGGATTGAGTGCATGTGGACTGTGGAGTTCAGGAAAGGACCATATGACTATTACATCAGGCATATCTTCATCTGATTCTTCCTCACTATCCATCTGCAGTGTGTGTCTAGTCACAGGTGTTTGCTTCTTTTTGTCCTTTTGTCTTTTCTTTGGTTTTGTTGCACCTACAGTCTTTTCATTAGAGGTTAGTGGAAGAAAATCACATGGCAACAACATGTTCCTGTGGAGTACTCTGGTTCTGCCTTTGCCATTTTCTGGTTCCACCTCAAACACTGGACTGACATTTTGACGTTTGATGACATAAATCTTCCCAGCATGAGCGGATTTTCCCTGGCCCGCCTCTCTCAGTCACATTTCTCACCCGGACATGGCTTCCCACCTGCAATGGATGACCATAGACCTTCTTGTCATACTGTGTTTTCCCTCGGCCAGCTGACTTGGTGGCATTCCTGAAGGCTATGTCATATGACACAGACATCCTCTGTTGCCACTTCTCCACATAGTCCTGGTAGGAGCCTGGGCTCTCATCATACTCAATCCTGAACAGAAGATTGACAGGGAGTCTTGGTGGACTACCAAACAGTACAAATAATGGAGAACAGCCTATGGCCTCATTAGCTGTGCATGACTTTGGGAAGGTGACATTTGCAGTCAGTTTTTTTTTCTTCAGTGAGTGTTCTTAACATTGAGAGAAGAGTCCTGTGAAGTCCATTTCCCTGGGAGTGGTATGGACTGGTCTGAGACCCTGCTACACCAGAGAGTTTTAAGGTGGTGCAACAGTCTCTTTTCAAACTCTCTCCTCAAGTCATGGTACAACTTTTGTGGAAAACTGAACCTGAAACAAAAGTCATCGAAAAGTCTATCTGCCACAGTCATTGCTGACTTATTAGTAGTAACATATGCTGAGCAAAATGAGTTTAATGGTCCATGACTACAAGAATATATTCATAACCACCTCTACATTCTTCCAGGTGTAGAAAATCAACTGACACTACCTGACATAGGTGAATGGTTTCAATGCTTTGCATTGCCTGTCTGTTTCCTTTTCTTAAGGCACTCACAAACATTAGTAACAAAGTGTTCAATGTCTCTGCATTTTTGGCCAAAAGAAGTAGTTTCTGATCAGGTTTAATGTCCTTTCTGATCCCAAGCGTCCCATTTCTTTGTGCAGTTCATTTAAGATGAGAGGTCGGTACACTTCTGGGAGCACAAGCTGAGTTTTTCTGTACATAGTCCCATCCTCTGTAATCTTTAGATTTTAATTTAACATTTTAATCTGCTCCAGTCGCTGACCAATGCCTGAAACTCTGTTTGAGTTTGTGTGCAGCTGGTCTCTTGTTTCTCAATTTGTGATCATACATTTTGCCAATCACAGGGTCTTGGCACTAGGCTGCACAAATCTCGTCTCTGGGAAATGGTTTAACGGTGTTTGAAAGAGTCTCTGCTCCGATGTGTTCCTGAAGAGCATTAAGGGAAACTGAGTGTAACAGTAGGGCTTGATTCAGATCAGGGTAACCTAGGATTAGAGGATTGGACAGTTTATCAACTAAGTGACATAGTACCTGATGGTGTCTGTCAGTCTAGTTTATAGAGGCTGTCGAGGGCAACTGTCCTCAATTTTGCTTGTCTTTCTTTTTTGTTGTGTTTTTCTGTGCTGTGGAACTTTGTGGAGAAGTCAGAGCAGTGGGCAGAGCTGCCAGCAGTTCATCCAGGGGCTTAGCAAGGCGTGAAAAGTCTATATATAACTTTTTCCTACTTTATAGGATATAGGACCTATAGTAGGACAGGAAACCTAACATTTGTCTCACTTCACCCACTGTACTGGGGTGTCTATCTTTAAGTGACTGCACAGGGGCAACCTCCTCTGAATCCATACTATGACCGTCTTTTGACACAATCCTTCCTAAATATCAACCCTTAGGCTTGAACAGTTCACCCCAAGTTGCTGGTATCTTTGCAGAACTGCTCTAACTTGGTCTACATAGTCCTTAAAGGACTGACTGTGATTGTCATCTAGGTTTGGTAGGCAAATGTCATCACGTAAACCCCACAGGCACTCAGGCCATGCTTCTCTTAAATTCTGCAGGTGCAGGGCTGAGTCCAAAGGAGATTCTCACCCTGGTATAAACCCCACAGTGTAATGAATGCAGTGAGAGGTTGACTGTCCTCATCTAAAAACCCTTGGTGGTATTCCTTCCCCTGGTCTAATACTGAAAACCAAGAGCTCCTGCTGTATCCTTGCAATAGGATGTTGGTCTGGCACTGACTTGCGATTAAGCATATGATAGTCTACACAGAGTCTAAGCTCACCTGATTTTTTTCTGACACACACTATCAGTGATGAATAAGGTGACTTAGATTTGGTGACCCAACCCCTGTTGATCAAATCCTGCAAGTACTCACACTAATGTTTGTCTTCTGGACTGGTGTTTGATCTTTTAGGGTAATATGCATACGAAGAGAAGGAATAAAGCCTATATCAGTCTCATCTCAGGCAAAAGCTTTACCCTCCTCCTTAAGCATTTTCCTCATTTCAGACTGCTGTTTGCTAGGCTAAGGCTATAGGGGAATCCCAAACCTCACTAGAGTCACTGGCAGAAGATTGTGTGGCTGCAAAGTCTGTGTCTTTTTCTGTCATTTTGTCTGTAGTTTTCTATGTCTGTTCTTGTACCTTGGATAAAAGCTTTTGCTGCACCACAGTCAATGTTAAAAGCACTACTCACAATATCAGTATCAATATCACTGGATGTAACACCCTGTTGTTTAAATTGCTCATTGATCACTTCCTCTATAACATTAAAGCCGATGATAATATCTTCAGCTACATTGCGGTCACTTGACACAAGTACTGGCACTAGCAAACAAGAACTAGACATCTCTGAACCAGTTAGTTGCACACTGCCCACAGGCAGCCACCCTATAAATGGTATTTCGGTCTGATTTACACTGAGCCCATTTAGTGGTTCTGATCTTGAATTTATTAGAAATGGGATAACTGTTGACGTTAACATCTAAATCGCAGTAATAAATAAATCTGGGTGATTAAACATCAAATTCAAAGGAATTAATGATTGAATCTGGAACTCAACATGTAACTAACTTTCTAGGAAGAGAAAAGAAGGATTCAGTGTTTGTCTGCTATGCTTTTATTTATTTCTTGATTGTTACTATCAGAAGAAGTTTGTACAGTGTACAGTGTACAGCCTTTACTTGGGTGAATAAAATGTCCATGTGTAGTGTTGTTGAACATATCCTCCCCATGTCCTCTCTGTTGTACAAGTCCTCACAGAACCAATTTCTAAATGGAGGAACGTTCGCAGACACAACCCTGTGATACAGTATTTATCATCTAAAGTCAGTGTTTTTAAGATACAGGCCAGAACCACAAACTGTAGACAGCATCATTTCATAGTGCTCAACAGTGACAGGCAAAAAGACAGGCTGCTGCTGTTCCGGTTCCTTACCTGTTGCTGGTGTACAGACCTGTGTCATAGCTCTGCTACACTATACTTATCTACTATATCTTAACAAACTATAATTTGATTTCATCTAGCGTCAAGTCTAGAGTTGTAGCATCTATTTATGCTATTCTAGCTAACTAGCTACACTGAATTTCACCAGACCTAGCCTAGTTGATAGCTTAGCATATAGCCTAGCTGTTAGCTCAGCCTGCTAGCCAGCCTGGTTTCTCTGTCTTCCTCTGCCTCTCCTTCTGCCTCTCCCTCACTCTGTGCTTTGTGCATTGCTCAATGTGCCACATGTTTAGCTTTTCATCCGCCTGCTTTACCGATAGTTATAGTGCACTTTTTTACAAATAAAATAATTACTATTAGGAAAAAAATTCATAACATCCTTCCAGCTACCGTCATAGATTTATTATCAAATACAATAAGTCCAAAATCACCTTTTCAATACTTAGACTCATTCTCTCCTATAGATCTCTCAGAGCTAACTTCAGCAATTACTTAATCCAATCCATCCACATGTCTGCTAGACCCCATCCCAACTAGATTACTAAAAGATATCTTTCCTCTAATTGACACTTTCATATTAATTCTGATAAATCTATCCTTATTAACAGGTTACGTTCCACAGGTGTTTAAAGTTGTTGTTATTAAACCTATTCTAAAAACCCAGGTGTTCTAGGAAATTATAGACCTATTTCCAATCTCCCCTTTCTCTCCAAAATCCTTGAAAAAGCCATTGTTAATCAGTTATGTCACCACCTATACGTGAATGATCTATTTGAAGAGTTTCAGTCAGGGTTTAGACCACACCATAGCACAGAAACGGCACTGGTGAAAGTCACTAATGATCTTTTAGTAGCATCAGATAATGGGCTTATTTCTATACTTGTCCTTCTTGATCTAAGTGCAGCATTTGATATGATCGATCATAACATAGAGATAACACAGAGATTAGAACATTCCACTGGGATTGAAAGAACTGCACTAGACTGGTTGGTTTAAATCATATTTTTCAGAAAGATCCCAATTTGTACATGTCAACAATCAGTTATCCACCCAAACTAAGGTTAATCATGGCATTCCACAGGGTTCTGTACTTGGACCAATTCTTTTTACGCTCTACATGCTGCCGTTAGGTGATATCATAGGGAAACATGGTATAAGTTTCCACTGTTATGCCGATGATATGCAGCTTTATTTATCTATGAATCCAGATGAAACAAATCAGCTAGTAAAACTCCAAACTTGTCTCAAAGACATTAAAACCTGGATGACACTGAAAAGGGAAACTGAAAAACTTTTTGACATTCATTTAGGTGAACTGACCCTTTAATTACAGCGTAATCTGCCAAGAAAGTTATGTGATTTGTGTGTATAAAGACAAATTGAGGCCTACTTGGGACATAAAGTTTTAAAAAAGACAAGTGAACCATGTACTGGTCCCTGCAGGCTCTGATGGTCCCATTGAGACTGGGACCTGATATAGACCCTGCTGGGAAGTGAGAGTACTTGAACGAGTTCCACATGAAAATTACTCCATTTCCTCGGCGTGACTAACATTTCTCAACCTGATGAGAAACGGTTCTGAAATGTCCTCTGTGTATCTGAAGGGAGCTCCCTAGAAAATATTCAGTCTGTCTGAGGGTGACACCTCAGACTTCAACAACTAGTCGACTTTTGAATTTAGTTTAGCATGCTTTTTGTTACTATTCCCAAATGGCCCTGCAGTCAGCCATCTTGAATGCTATTTTAAAAAAGTTAAAATATAAAAAATGTTAAGCACTATGAAGACAAATTGATGATTGTGAACATACACATTCCATTGAATTCAAGCTATTTTACTGTGTGGTTGTTTGATTAAGACTATATTCATTACTGATGTATTTAAAAGCTTTATAAACTACAATAAACTATAGTTACTTGATAAACTAACATATCACATGTATTGTTCTGAAATCTGTCAATAACCCTGGCACAACACCAATCTGAAGAAACAAAAAGTAAAAATAGAAAACCTGAGACTTTTTCGTGATTCACAAAGTGTATGACAGGTAAGTCGTATCACTGTAAAATATGAAATTAAAGATACAATATGCAACATGAAGAAATTAATGAATGAAGATATTTATTTAAAAACTTTGACCAATGAACAGAACAGAAGTCCATGTAGGTCCAAGGGGAACAGGTCCAAAGTCAACAAAGGACCAGTGGAATCAGCCATGACAGCTCAGGATGAGCAGGTGAATTAATTTCATCTCCAGTGATGGGGACATAGAAGAGAGGGAAGAGACGAAAACTGGTAGTACCATCATGGCAAAGTCTGCCTACTACACCAGATTAATCAAAAGGCATCGAAAACAAAGTAATACAGGGTCCAGTGAGAGCAGTACATATGGGCACATGATAATCTTTGCCTCTCCAGACTGTGTAGTTCATGTCTTCAAATATACAAGGAACAAATGCTAACATTAAGACAGGCTACTACCATAATTAGCATTAGCTAAACTAAGACTTGCAGGAAATAGGGTATAAGATTTATCTTACAGTGGCAACTTGAAGCTTCTGTTATTTACAGCTTTTATATTATTTCATGTCTGTGACCTCAAGTCTCATGGCCTGTGCCATTTTTATATCAGCATTGTCAGCTACATTTTCATTTAACTTGTATTTACATTTTCAGAACAATTAGGCCTGACATTACATTTAAATATTTTGTTTAATTTGCTTTATGTTCTTAACCTATAGCCTAATCGATGCAATGTTTTTGAAATCACTTTCAGTCACATACTGTGGGTCTGTAAGTTATTTATGACATTTGTCATGTACTCTATATTTGATAAATTGGCTAAATAAGTGTTTTCTGACATCTTGTATGGTTTTGTCTACAACTGAATTTTCTACCTGCTTCAGAAAACTACTGGGTAACACGTTCTATGAAGCTCATGTCTATAATGTATTATAAAGCATTAGGAACATACTTATAATGTGCTATGTGTTGTCCATAATCACAAAGCAAATTTATAGAAATAAATGACACTGGGATTTCATTTACCTCACTTAAAACACCCAATGGAAACTTACACTAATAGATTCTAGTCACATTATAACACTGTAATAGTGATTATAATGTATATTCAAATTATAACATATTACAACTAAGAGGAATATTTAGATTCTGATTTTGAATCAGAATCTTTGAACAGTGAGTGAGCAGTAAATATGAAATATTAACACCTGACCTTATAAATCATTTTCAGGGTAACAGGGTAAACAGGGTAAAGAAGCTGCGTGGCATTGATGGTAACAAACATAAAGGCAAAATCTCCAAAGATGAGCGCAGTCTTTCTGGTTCAGTCAGGCCACTGAAGAACCACCACCTGGGCTCTGATGCATTCAGCAGAAACCAACATGCCCCACACCTAGTTTCTGGGTCTGCCCCTTCTCTGCTGACAGGCTTTCTGAAGCCACACAGGAGACCTCTTCGGGGTCCACTGAGTGGTGTACCATGTTTTTCCAGTAGCCAGACGGAGGAGAAGGTGTTTCTCACTCTGTCCGGTTTTGATGATGACAGCAATGAAGACAATATCTCAGTAAAGGAACCCAGTTCTCGCCATTCAGACAGGCAACTGGACAACCATCACCTGGACTGCAATGCACTCAGAGGAGGCTTACATACCCCTGGCCCAGGCCCAGTTTCTGGGTCTGCCCCTTCTCCCCGAACAGGCTTTCTGAGGAGATTTCTTGCGGGTCTTCTGAGTGGTGCAGTAGTCTCCAGTAGCTGGACGGGGGAGAAGGTGTTTCTCATTCAGCCCGGTTTTGATGATGACAGCAATGAAGAAAATTACATCTCAGAGAATAAGCCACTGAGGTGATTCTGTGCATCACAGGATGCATTGCAATAAAACGCAGAAATGACATTAACTATTGCCAGGAAAACAATTCTTCAACACTCAAAATCCAAACAATAACTTCATTTGAATCACTGGACAAAGTGTTCTGAGATTCTAACATTTTGAGTGTATTCCCAGAAGACATACACAGGTCATACATGTCAGCATTCAGCCTTGAGCAAGGAGGCAGGAAATGACTGTGATTCCATGTCTGCTGTGTGTTTACACTGATGTGAGTTACACCCACACACCATGCCATACATCTGTCTCTTTATAAACTATGTAAATTGTAATTATAAGCTATTAAAACATGAACTTTGTTTTTCAGTGGTGGCTGGTGCTAAATAATTTAAATGTACCAGATTTGGTAGGCATGTATGATGTCCAGACTTCCAGAGACAAACCTCTCAGAGCCATGTTATCAGCCCATAGTCAGCTATTTTAAATTTAATGTGCAATTTTTGTGCAGTTTTACATTTTCAGCCATTGTACAACCCCACGTAACCAATAGTTGGCAAAGTATGGAAAATGGCAATCAAGACAGTAGTGATATTAAATTGTCCTTTGACTTGTATTTGTGTGTAGACAGTATGAACACAACATATTTCATGTTTTGTCTGGTCAGCTTCATTTCATATGTAAATATACATCCATTCATCACATTCAGGCTAAACCACATTTAAGAAAAAGCTGGGACAGGAGCAATTTAGGACTAATAATGAGTTAAAATAATGAAATACTGTAACTGTAATTTAAAATAGGTGATTACATTGTCATTGTAAGCTATAGTTTGGCCTGCTTCATTGTATTAATTCAAGTTAGTAGTTTGAATGATTAATTTGATCCAGAGACAAAAAAAGCCCTTTCTAAGGCAAAAGACAAAGGAAAAAGGCATTCCCCAGAGAACTTCAAACCAAACAGATTAAGCAATTTCTTAGTAATCATTTTTGGCTGGCTGTGACACAAGCTGAGGCTTAGAAATGTATTTAATTATGTCTTAAAATTGTAAAAACAATGTGTCATCTATTAAATTATCTTTAAACTTGTAAGCAAATATGTGACAGCACTGTGGTCTCTGATAACTGAGTTTGTTTCCAAACAAAAAAACATTTACTGTTTCACTTTTATCAATAACTGCAGTAACCTTTAATATAGTCGTGATTTAGGGCTGCTTGCTGAGATGCATGTGTGTGCTTGGCCATGTATTTCTTACATTATGGGGACGTAAATATATGTACACATTTACTTATGGTGACTTGGTAACAAAATGTATGCCCCCTTAACATGCATCATAAAGGTTTTAAGATAGGGTTTGGTTTAGTTTGAGGTGTGGTTAAGGTCTCAAGGAAACAAATCTAAATCAATGTCTCTTAAACAAATAGAAAGACAACATGTATGTGTGTGTTACTTGACCTGATACAGCTAGTCCTCTTTTTGGGATTGATTTTTTTGAGGGTTAAGACTTGGTTTTAGCATTAGGGTTAGTACTAGGTTAGTTATGGTCAGGGAAAAGGTTAGGGCTAGGAATTTAATTGAAATAGTTAAGGTTAGTGCTTAGCAATATAACAGATAAACTGGTCTACCAGTTTGAGTTTGATTGTAATGTTTCAATAGGCAGTAAATTATATAACATTTGTTTGATGCTAGAAACACTACTGTATATTGAGAGGGGAGCACTATTAACCGTGCATACCCTTCTCACTAATGGTTATAACTTTATAACAAAGCAATTAATAAAATTAATGTTGTTTTGAAAAGGAAACAATGTTGAAGCTGTTGGCATATGTATTTATTTTTAGGTTCTGTTTTTGCTCCATGCTTACTGATTCCTGGTTATATTGTATCATTTTGTGGTTCATTGGTCAAACTCTAATCAAAGCCTTGATTATATTGATATTATACATCATGAAATTAAAATGGTTTTAGATTCCATTCCTGACAGTAAAATAAGCAACAAACCTGTATAAAGGCCATGTCATGCAAACATGAGTGTGTGTGTATGTGTGTGGGGTGCAGGTTCCTCAGTGTTATTTCAGGCCAGGTGACTGTGGAGCATGTGAGCAGATCTGAGAAAAACATCTTCGAATGGCAGATCACTGTTCCCTGTGTTTGCAGTGAACACGCCTATTATTGCTATAATGGGAATTTTGAGGAGGGGGGGTCATTAGGTCTATGTGAAGTCTGTTCTCCGGCTTCTGAAAAGGGGTCATGACCTATAGGTGTGGTGGAAGCTGCTGTGGATAGGGGTGGAGAAAGTTCAGCCATTTTACTAATGTCTTCAGCATAAACAGCAGCTTTTGAGGTGTCTGCTCTATTATTATAGCACTTCCTCACACACGTATCACAGAAATATGGTGGGAAAATGAGAAGCTTGGGTTGGGCTGACAGATATGTTTGCATGTTTAAATAAATTGGGTGGAATATATAAATTGTTTCATAGGGAGTGAAGTGGCTGTCAGTAAGTACTTCAAAGCAGTTCCCAACTCAAGTGTCATGACCCCTGTAAAGGCCGACCTCCTCCACAACACACTTTTTGGTGGTGAGTTTGAGAGCTGACCATCGTGATATATAATTATACTGTTATATGCATTATATAGGCTATATATATCATGGATGTGTAAATTAAGCATTCAACCCTCAGCTGGAGTTTGCTGAAAGAAACACTGTTGCCTGCAGCAGTGAGTTATTTTCATACTGCAGTTTATTGACTTCCTTTGATGCCTCTCATCAGGTTAATTGGCTCATCTTTGGATTTGCTTAGATACTGTGAGGTTAGAAATGCAGTCCCACCAGCACAAAAGTACAAGCTCTGAAATGCACTCAAAGCGTAAAAGCATATACACATATACAGTCTATACACCAAGGGGTCGTCTTTTCTATGTTTTATTGTCCCATCGTCTTGATGTTGTGAAAGTGTACTATGACACAAAAGAAAATAATCCCCCTCAAATGCATTAAAACTAAAGTAATGAGCCTGTTACACAGATATTTTAATGTAGCGAGTAAAAGTAAAAAGTCAGCAGAAAAATAAATACTTAAAATAAATATTCAAGTAAATTACAGATACCTGAAAATAAATTAAAGTAACAGTGACTCCATTTTCAGAATGTGCAGCTCGTGTAGCTCCAGCTCCCTCCTGTATTTCAGACTGTACGTAAAAAGCACAACCTCTCTTATTTTAATCCTAGCTCTTAAATACAGTGTGAAGCCTGCACAAGATGATAGTCATTTTCTCAATGACTTAAGTGCCACAAAGAACAGAATAATAGACATCTGTCTACAATATAAGCAAGTGAGGATGTCAAATGAGGAAAAAATCATTATTTACAGTCTGATGTCAGGAGCCAACCAGGCACTAAATGAGGGCCTGATGTTTGCACTGACATGTATGCACTCACATAATTACTGCTCCCAGGGTATGATGATACAGCACAGAGATGAACACACTCACTGCAGGTTTTAAAATAAAGATAGACAAGGAAGGAAAAAGGACAGTCTATGCTAGATGGACTACTGCATACGTGAAGACTGATAGTGAGTGCGTGTTGACATTCTTTGGGTAGGCCAGTCACATTTAGTACTCCTCTACGCCTTGCTTATGAGAACAGTAAATGCCGTCATGGGTTGCTTCTTCATGTAATTGTGTTTCCAACTCCCTTTGCACATAAACACACATGCACATATGTGCGTGCACACACACACACACGCACACACAAACCCACGCACCCACCCACACACACACACACACACACACACACACACAAACTTACCCACACATGCACCCACCCACACACAAATAACAGTGCAGACAGGCGTCATTAACAGGGAACAGAGAGCAGAGGAAACCACACTGAGGACAGATGTTTCCAGACAACACTGGTTGTAATTTGGACTCTCTATGGGGGAGTTATTGTCTCAGAGGCCTATCCACTGAGGAAATCCATAAAAATCAACTATCGGCAACAATTGCTGTTCTAATAAAACTTTTTGCTCAAAATAAATTAACATGTGCAAGGTCTTTGAGTGACAAAACTGACGAACCATAAATCCCTTGTGTATTGAAACACAAAGACTGAAGAACAGATTTTATTGTTTTAAAGCTTTTTATAATTTTATACACATTATTTCATGGTCAAATTTAGGAATGCAGATAGCAGATGACTGGGGTGATGAAAGGATTGTAAAAAAATAAACAAAAAAACCTGTAACTAAGTATGTATTGATGTATTGTGTAGATGTATATACTGTATATTTGCATACTGTTTGTTTGTATTTTATGATGTATTTTGAAAGGTTTGAAAAAATACTTAAAATGTCTGAATCTGTATAAGCTTACATTCAGTTTCAAGGGTATTTGATAATGTAGACATCCATATTTGGTGTACAATATTAGAATGTTAACTTTTGTCAAGTCAACTGATATACTTGAATGACTGTAAACACTTCAGTTTTCAGCTCAATTTTAGCACTGTACTACAGATCCAACACACAGTCAATCCTACCTGCACTGCTGCACATGCCTTATTAAATCTAAAGTTCAGTGTGTAATAAATGCACAGTTAATGCACAGTTAGTGATTCCAAGTAACTGTGCATTAAGGGTGTACTCACTTATGTTGCCACTGTTATCAGGAATCTCAAATGTACCCTATTTTTGTTTTGTGGAATATCAGTTTAGTTTGTGTAAATAAATCACACAACGTCTACTCTTTAATGGACTCTTTAATGATCCTCTAATGCAGCTGTGAAATGCATGTTTTGGAATTCTGAAATCATCATAAAAGCTTACAAAACATCAAAATGTAGACTGAAGTGCAAGTCTAAATATGTTCTCTCACACAAACACAAAATCCCAATCCCCAGTGCATACAGAGCATGTGTCCGAGTGTAACAAAAGTAACCCAGTTTGTTGTTAGTCTTCCACATCAGAGAAGTCTCAGGCTCTGCTGGCTTCCCTCCAGACAGAAATACAGAGTTGCTCTTCTGACCTCCTGTGTAACATTCCTGAAGGACATCCTGAAGACAAACAATGGCAGAGAACAAAGGTGGTCAGCGGTTCCCAAGGAGCCCCTCACCCCCACACTCACCCCTGACAATAACAGCAGAATGGACATGACACCACTGGAGTCTGTTTGACAGTGACACCCTCTGACATGTTTCTGCTTCAAACACAAAGAAATTTGAAGGTGACATGATTTACCAATTTGCATCCAACTCTGTTTACTGCAGACAATTATAGAGAGGAATTAATTGCCAAAAGTGGGGTTTGTGGACAACCTGTAAGTAAGTAAATGTACAAATACATTGTTACTGTACTTAGGTAGAGTTTCAGGTATATGTTCTTTACTTAAGTTTTTATTTTTCTGACAACTTTTCACTTTTAGTCCCTTCATTTTAACACAACTTTCTGTACTTTCTACTCTTCACATTTTCAAAACTGATTCTTTACTTTAGTTTTAATGCACTCAAAGGGAATTATCCAACACATAGGAAAGTCGATCCATTGGTGTTTCCATTGGTGCAAATCATGCACAACATACTTAACAAGACAAAAACGATGTAAAAAACGAGTAACGTGACAAAAGTGACATAAAAGATGTAATGAGAAATAATAAGATATAATAAGACAAAGACACACCTCTTTTTAGTCTTTGTGCTTATTTTGTTTATTGTGATGTAATGTTGCATATGCTGAATTAAATCTTTTGAGAAAGAGTGTAATCTGAGTATTTAACATGACGAATGTGACATAAAAGAAATGAAACAGACATGAAAGGGAGCACAGAGAAAAGGCATCATAATGTTTCTAGTTCTGTTGCTGACTTTATATTAATATGACATGAGATTCAGTTCACTTTGTACGCAAACAGCCAGCAGAAATGTCCTTCAAATGTTTTTTTTCACTTTTATACTTTGAGTACATTTCAGATTCTGTGCTTTTCTACTTCTTTATAAAGCAGTTGAATAAGTACTTTTTTAAAGTAAGTGTTCATAAAGAAAGTGTGTGCTTTTATTAACAGTAACATAGAGTATTTTGTTGATGCTAACCCAGTTTTGCAGTATATATTACAGTATTGTTGATGTTTTTATGGTTAGGCCTAGACAGTGGTAGCACCTTGGTAGGGTAATTTAAAGATGCCAGGGAACGTCAGCAAAAGATGCAAACAAAACACAATAAATTAATTATCATTTTTTCCTCACCCTTAAAACCATCCTGGATGTGAGAAGTTATTTGTAACTTCTCTCTCACTGCTTTTTTGGTGGTTTTCAGTTGAGTTCACTTTCAGTTTGTAGTTTTAGAGCTTTAGACTGATATCCCTCTCTGCTTGGAGCAAACTTTGGCTTTGTTTTCATTCATACTGATTATGCAATTGTGGTGGAGGCTACAGCCTGCTAACTTGTCTCTGTGGTGATTATTCAATTACTTGGGCGATTATTCTCTAGCTACGTGTCATTAGGTGTGATTCCATACATTTAATGTTTAATGCACATTTTGAAGTTTCGCCTTAGAAAATATTTTACAGAAACAGCAAAATTAAAAAAAAACTTCTCAAATTTTGCATAACATTTACCACTTGCTTGAGGTGGTTTTAGCCTCTTTTTTTCGAAAAAATATAAATGCACATAAAGGGAAATGGAAACACCTTTTTCAAATATATTCTGATGTGGCAAACATTTAACTCGCGTGACTGATTGAGTTTTCTTTCCAGATAGTCCAATAATGAACTAAAACATGTCTGGAAGTGCAACAGACTGATGAGACTAAATTATATCTCAGCCTCATTCATGAAAAAAAAAAACATCACAGCCATTTTAGATGGAAAACAGCAACGCAGGACTCTCCTTCTTCTACTCTGTTTATTAGAGCCATGTGTAATGTCACCAACACATTGACGACATTACGCAGTTTATGGAAACTCATGTATTTCACATTTTATTTTCATAAGTTTGCTTTAAATTTGCTTGACATTTTATGGAAACACAACTTCTGACTCTGGTGAACACACCATCAGTTGTGTTCCATTTTCTTTCTCCAATGCTGTTTTGTCTGAAACTGATTCCTGTTCTGCTGCTTCCTCTGTTGATTTTCTACATTTGGCAATGTGATTATTTGAAATACCTAGTATCGAGATGACTTCAGCTCAATCAACATGCTAATCCTGGATGTTACAACATCTTAAAAGCCCTTGGTTTCTCACAGCCACGATGTGCACAGAGGTTCTTAACGCCAGTGTGTTTACTCTGGCACATTCTATCCCCTCTCTGGTCTGATGCAGATAGTGGCTCTGCAATTACATCATCATAACAAAGAGTTGATCAGCTAATATTGATAGAGCTGACATCAAGGTGAAAACCATACTTGCTCATAATGTGTTGCTTTCACACTGATCCTATAGTTCTCCAGGTTAACATTTTCTACTGTCCCACCAAACTCTCCACAACGTTCCTGTCAGTCACCATCTACAGTGCTTCAACATTCATGTGGGCTCCAGAAGTTTTTCACTTCCTGCTGACTTACTGTCCATATTGACCTTTTTTAAAGTTCAATCAGCATGCCCATAGCCCCACAAATTTAGGCCTCACCCTAAAGATGGCTGTTTCTTTCACTGATCACCTTATCATCTCCGTCAGCATAAACCTCCCTCCTCTTAGGCTTCATCAGAAGTGTACCATCACTTACAGGACCTTAACGAACATCTCTCCAGTGTCTCACTGTCTGTTTTCCCATCCTGCACTCAGAACTCTTTTCCATGAAATCCACTGGTTAGCAGCTTCAGGGGCTCTACAAAAAATGTAGCCTCACTGTCCACTCTGAGGCCTTCAAAGAACACTTGAGAAACTACATGACAGCTCTTGGATTGATATTACTGCTGCATTAATGTGTATGTTACATTCTACTGTTGTACATGTTTATGGTTGAGCTCAGCCACTTCAGAGTTTCTACTGGCAGTGCGAATTCAAAGCCCTTGAAGGTCTGTTGCTCTCAGGCCACTCCCCCGTAGGCTGCTCCCCCTCACAAAGTCCCCAGAATTGTTCGGTCCAAGAGCGCCTATGAAAATGGATGACATCCAATATGCTCAACCTCAACTCTAACAAAGTAGAACTCATTGTGGCTTCAAGAGGGTTGGTGATGTTCTGTTGACTGCAATATATCTCCCACCTTTTAGGGCCATAACCTGGGTGTTCATCTTTGATTCAATCCATTCAGAACTGTGCAGCCAGCATCTTCACTCACTCCATCCTCCAAGTTCCATGTGACATTGACAGCTCATACAAATGTCTCTGTAAATGAGCTCCACCACACCTCTGTGATCTCCATTCCTAACTCACCCCCCTTTTTTTGGTCATTCCTCTGAATTCAGATTCAGATTCAGAAAGCTTTATTCTCTATCATGACAAAAAAATCATCTTAGGCACGACTCACTTATACAATACAAAACATACCAGACAGTTGAAAAAATAATGCACTTCTAAAATCAGAGTAAAAAAGCTAGTGCTATATCAAACAGACTAGTAGTCTAAAATAAGAATAAATAAAACATCCTCTCATGTGTCTACTGCTGCTCTACAACTCTGGAATATTCTCCCTGCCTCACTCTGCAATGCCAAGTACATCTTTTAAAGCTAGTTTAAAACTATATTATTATTATTATTAATAATATTATTATTATTAGTAGTAGTAGTAGTAGTACTACTAGTAGTATAACCTTAACTATACTAAAGTAGAAATGCGGAGTGACCAGTCAGAACAGTAGTATTACTTATTACAGACAGTATTACTTTTGTAAAACACTGAATTCTAGTTAAAGCGTGTAGAAAGAATGATAATTCCCTCTGAAACTGATATGAACAATATACATTAGAAAAAAAAACACCTACCTACATTGAAAAATGGTCTTTGAAGTACTTCCTCTAAAGTAACACTATTTGGACATAACTAAAAATATGTTTCCTATTTTGCACTTCAGCACCTGTTGCTACTCACAGAGAAGATCTGGATTTAATGGAGTAAAGTCTCTGTTTATTTGACTTGACACATCTGCTCAAACAGCCATGTTTAACAAAGATCAGACATTGTTTATTGACAGAGACAGTCAACTACCCTGCTGGAGAGTTTTGTTACCTCCCTCCCACCAGCTTTCAGAGGGCCCTCTGATATGGCAATAATAACAATAAGGTGAATCCTTTCACTTGACTTGAATAACAATGCAACTATCACTAGCTCAAACTCTATGCAGTTACACCCACTAAGCCAGCAGATGCTGAGATCTAGATGAAAATAACACCAGCTAAACTTTCAAGGTAAACTTTAAACAGAATTTCATGTGTACCATGTACATAGCCTATGTTAATACAGCTCCTGATAGTACTGGTCTAAACTCTGTAAATAGATTATAAAACAAAGCACTATAGAACAATGCAAAGGGTGTACTCACTTTTGGGAGCTACGTTAATTATCATGAAAAATGTCAAGTCATTACTTGTCTGAAGTTTAAAGGCTGATTTTTGGTCCTGAATGAAAAATGAAGAAAGCAGATGTGTGGTTAGAACGTGACAAACACTTCAGAACATTTCAGTACATTCAACATCAGAACAAGATGAGAAGAGTTAAAAAAAGTAGAATTAAGTAAAATAATAATATCCAATAATCATTGAAACATTTTGTTTATTTGACAACGTAAACAAAATAAACCATAAAGATAAAAAAGTATATCACATGAATGACAATTACCACAATATGAAATTATATTGCATTAATCACAGCTGCTGATCTCTATAAAATTACATGACACCAGTCATGTTATTAACTTTGCTTCTTCTCTCTCCCTGTACCTTTTTTAAAAAATGTTTTTTATGTAAGAGGGACCATGTACAATAATAAATATAAATGTTACCATTTGATGCATTGTACCTTGTACCAGAGTTAGCCTAAGGCAGTCCCCTGGCTTTCTGCAGGTATCTCTGGCTCCAGAGCTGAATAGTTCTGATGTGCAGTTGCCGGCCCTCCAACCTGCCCATTGTTTATTTGTCGTTTCTCTATGCTTTTCTTTTCTCTTCCGCTTTTCACCCACCCCCACCGGTCGAGGTAGATGGCAGCAGTTTCTTCTGTTAAAGGGAATTTTTCCTTCCTGTTGTCACCAAGTGCTTGCTCACTGTGGTTTTTCTCTGTATCATAAGGTCTTTTCCTTACTATGTGCCTTGAGATGATTTTTTGTTGTGATTTGGCATATAAATAAAATTGAAATGAAATGAATTAAACTGAATGAACTGTGCCAAGCAATTATGTTGCAATAATAATTTCTTTTTTAGCTCTGTTGGTACTCCATCTCTCAGGCTTGCCTCGGTGTGTCTAATCTATAAACACAGGGATAAGTGAGACAATTCTTTGCAGCAGGCAACAAGGATGTGCCACCAAAGCAGTCAAATGTAAGTCAGCACCACACCCTTTTAGACTGTCATTTAACCTTTAAATAAACCCTCTGTCTACTGCTCTGCAAACCGAATGGCTGTACTTGGATTCACTGTGTGTTTTACTAATCTGCTGTATGGAAGCAAACAACACTGGGAAGCAGATAAATGAGCTGAGGAGAGGCAGGAAGGATAAGAGAGTTAATTTGCTTCCTTTCTGGTCAGATGTGGTGGGAAGAGAGAGAAAGGCAAAGACAGAGAGAAGCGGACACGTTCAATGTTTTCTCAGGAGGACACACGTTTGCACCAAATAGCATTGTGAGGACATTTGTTACCATAATGCATTCCCTAGCAAACCTAATTCTACCCATAACCCTGAAACCAAGCCTTAACATCAAACAGCCCTTTGAAGGACTGGCCGAAATGTCCTCACTTTGTAGATCAGGTCCTCACTTCAATGGTTAAAAATTCAAAGTGGTTCACACAAAGATACCCATACAGTCTCTCTCTCTCTCTCTCTCTCTCTCTCTCTTTCTCTCTCTCTCTCACACACACACACACAGAGAATCCTGCTGACCACAGATATGTTATGAAATGAATCCTCAGGTGGGAAAGCAGTTCTCACCAGTATTACCACTGCCAACATTTCTTGGGATGATAGGGTAGCTCTTCATCCATATTGTGTGGGAGCTGGTGTTTTACTTTAATATACTGTTATCCTCCACTGTCTTCAGCTGGCAGGGATCCATTCCTTAGTATCCTCCCACACAATGACCAATAGGCAGGCCAATGGAAAAGCTAACAGAGAACCTGAGACTGAGCTCTGTTTTTCCACAAAACCTTCCTGTTGTATTGCTCTCTCCTAAAACAAAAGCTCACATGAAAATACTCAACACAAGGTCCACTTTTCTAACCTCAAGTGTGAAACACAATAACAGGTGATTGTATTTGGGGGAAATTTTCTGTGGTGTCATTCCGATTTGTGTCAAAAAGAAAACACCGGAAATTGGAAATTGTATCTATATGACTAAGCAGCTCCCTCCACTGAACTGTAACTGTGGCTGTACACTCCAGAAAAACCATGTCAATATTTGTCAAACTTATTTCAAACTCACTCACCCAATATCAGATATTTCATTTTGAATGTTTGTAGATGTTGAAATAATTTTGTTTTTTATTGCAACAACCATCTTGGGCAGAGGCGGAGCCAGAAATTGTAAACATTGGTCCATGCTCCACTAGATTTTTAAAAATGTTTCCTGTTTACAGCAGCTTAATGATATAATTGTGCATAATGTTATTATACAAAAAAACATCTGGTGTCAGACCTCCAGTGTAACAGTTACACATTGTGATAACCTGATCTTACTAAAACTGAAAATAAAAGCACCAGAGAAATTACTTGGGCTGCATGTTCATACAAGAGACATGGGAATTCATGATTACAAATTCAGTTCTAATCTCATATAATTTAAATAAATAAAAATAGTGTTTAATAAATACCATTTTTACCATTGGCATAACTTATATACTTTTTTAATAATCTAACTTAGTTTTCCTCAGTATGGACAGTAGGACAGTAACATTAAGAAGATTTTATCTTAAAATGAGAATAACTTCACTGTCATATACAAGGTTCATCACATTCACAGCAAAATATTATTTTAGAAAATAAATTCACACCTGTGAAGTGTTATATAGTTTCTCAGTTTTACTTGAATAATTTACCCTTGAGATTAAGAATGTACTGTATCTAAATGGTATTATTATTATTAGGTTCAGTTTGTACTAGTAGCTGTAGCCACATACATTTCAAGAAGATTTTGTCAGACCACCACACTTTGATTTAGTAGTGATTTGCATTTTGTTGTATCTCTACTGAACCTTAAAAACTCCAAGTAAAAATTCAGAGATATAATCTTTTTCATTTTGTTTGTTTTCCATTATATCCCCCAACTCTGTCTTCTTATATGCACTTTATTTATTTTTTAATTTTGTATTTCACTCTCCCACTCATGCTTAATTAGATTTATTTGCTGCCTACAGACACTGAAATCGTGTATGTATCTAGTACTTGGCTATGGATAAATTACTATTGATTAGCTTGGTTGGTGATAGTTGTGCTCACTATTTGGGAACTGTGTGTTGAGAGCAACTTCTTCTGGGATTTACACATTAAACTCCTGAATTCATATTTTCTCTGTTGTTTCAGTTAAACTCAATTCCTCTCCATCCTCAGTATTACAGGTTCTGTCATGTTTCCATCATATAAACTCCAGTTCTACATCTGTTTTCCTCTACTCTCCTGTTTCTCCTTTTCCTGTCTTCTTTACTGTCCTGACTCTCAACAGGGATTAGTCCATGATGTTTCACATCTGTATATGTTGGTAGCATCACTTACTTGTCCTTTGTCCTGTTTCACAAACTCTGGTGTGCTTGAGCTGCATTCAGGATCACTTGGAAAAATGTAACTTTTGTGGATGCTACCATGCTACCTGGCCAATAAAGGAGCTTAACTACTGAAAAGCTATTTGATTTAGAAAACAGTGACATTACTGTCTCCTTACTGAGAAATGTAGTTAAACTACTAACATCACTATTTGTAGTGACGCTACTGCCCAACACTGGAAACAACAAGGGTGAAAAATTAGTCTCCAGCTTGACAATTATGTAAACTTTATTTACAATATCTTTTTCTACTTCAACATCACTTTTCTGCACTTTTCAGTTGTCATTAAGCAGGTTCTGCAGAAGCTGGCCAATCAGAACAGAATGAGCTTTTTGTGTGGAGGCTGGACTTAAAAACAGCTGTTTCAAAAAGAGGCTGCACAGTGGAGCTACATAACAGGTCAGTATGAGATTGCTGTTATGAGAACGATTAAACTGCAAGAGACAAGGTTGTTTCACTTCATCACCAGCCTAAAAAAATGAAAAGATGTCAGCTTATTAATCTTTGTATATTCATTTTTAACAGCTTATTACCAAAATGAAAATTATCTCAACTTACTTTATCGTGAACACACACAAATATCGGTCTACATTCATACACTGATCAAAAAGCCTTGCCTTTGGTCTGCTTTCTTAGGAGCCTGTCTCACACCTTTGTGGTTGCAGAAGGTATGTTTTGACTGAGTCCAAAAGAATGTGCTGATGGCCCGTGGCTCAAGGGCTCCACCACAATAACAGCCACATTCCTTCTGGCTACTGACCAGCGAGGATGGAATGCAATTAGCACATATTAGAGAGAGCCTGGAGGAGGCCTGTCAGGCCCACTGGCATACCCGAACTACCAGCCCAGGACAAACCTGGGCAGAAGCACTACCTCTTGGGATCTACAGTAAGACCAAGTCTACTTCCATAGTTTACAATCATTAGCAATATATGAGCAGCTAAAGTTAAAGGAGCTGAAGGAAAGGAATGACGATGGAGGCAGGTGTGTGTGTATTGGCTCTCCTGCCTCACAAAATAACATGCCATAGACCAAGTTTTTATAGAGATACAGATTAACCTTATTAAGCAGGAAATTCATATGTCCATCATCTCCATAAAAAAGAAAGAAAAATAAAATGAAAACAAGTAATGAGTGAATTATTTACACAACATTCATTCTATCTTCACTTTAGTCTCCAGTCTATGTTCCACCTAGTGTCCTTTTGTTTGATGATGCGTCCCCAGCAAACTGCAGCATAGAACAGCACACTCATCACCACCGACTGGTAAAACATGTGCAGCATCTTAGTGCAGATGTCAAAGGACCTGAGCCTCCTTCGGAAAAATAACAGACTCTGTTCCTTTCAATAGAGTGCATCTGTGTTCTGGTACCAGTCCATCTTGTTGTCCAGATGCATGTTAAACTTTGTATAGAGCCACAGCGAGATCACTCCAGTACAAAGGTCAGTGTGCTCTGTGTTAGCAGATCTCTTCAAGCTTATGGAGTAAATTACCCCTGGAAACAAATATCCAACATCCAAAGTGTTTTCTTTTTTTTCTCCAGTACACCAAACCTACTGTCAAAGTTATTGTTGAAGAGGCAAAAAATGTTTGCCCATGATTCATGAAGTAGAAAGAAGCAGTATAATCACATCAGACCATTGTACAGTACTTGAGAAGCTTCCAGATATGTCACCACCATACATGGCACCTTAACTCAACAGGGAGAAAAACTATATGCAATAAACACAAACCTAGCCCTATTTATCCAATCTAATTCATATTCATATTATGGGAAACCATGAAAGCTATTACAAGCAATTAGCAATTACACTGTACATCACTCCCTGAGGATCTATACAGACACAGGATTTCACTCTAGACAGAATTTCAGTTAAATTCAAATTTTATTCCAGACACAAAACAGGATCCATAGGAGTAAAAGAAAAAGACAATATACAAAAGACATACAGATAAAACCAAAACAATTTATCATTCAATTTTAAAACAGCAGAATATCTCTCCTTTCCATGTGATGGGATATAGTGATGTAGCAGCTGGTGGGGGGCACAAGAGAATATGAACACAGCAGTTATAAATTTGTGTGAAGAGCTGATAATGAGTGTGTTGACATGACAAAAGCCTCTAATTTTAATGTTTGACTTAACTCTGCATGCATTTCAGTGTTTTCTGTAATGGAAAACAAAAACGTTCTAGTTACTCACAAGAACCACAGTCTCCCAGATGACAACCCCTCAAACTATCCATTAACCCACAGGAGCCTGACATTACCTATATGACCAAATACCCATGTGGGGATTTGACTCCTAAACCACTGTCCCTGTGTAAAATACAGACATGCAGAGGACTAAATGGAGGTGTAATGGGTTGAATGGGGACATAATTCGATTGTTTTGATACCTAAATCTAACCAAACCATGACATTGTCAAGACATCTGTTGGACCACCCCATGCATTGCCTCCCACAAAGTGAATATTACCATACCTAATTGTAAATTATGACTTGTCTGTATTTAAAGCTTTTAGAGCAAAGTACTTTTCAACCATTAATATCTATGTACACATTTACAGATCTCAACATGCTTGCAAATAGAATAGAGTGTGCATATAGACATTGTTTTACACATTTACAAACCTGGGGATAGTTACAACAACAGGGCTTTCGCCTGGTCTTAAGCTAAGTTGGTCGTAACACGGCATTCTCAGTTCAACCCAATAGCTGCACCAGCTGATCTTAAGCCTTCTATTCACTGAAGAAACCAGGCATAAATCTTATGCCTAGTCAGGAGCAGGCGTAAAGTCAAAGGCCGTGGAGTCTAGGCCGTTTCTATAGTAAAAACACCTTGTACCATAAAGACAACAGCATATATAGACTTAACAACAAGTAGCTTTTAGACAAGAAAGAGTTATTAGGGACAAGTTTGCTGTGCATATCGTCTAATTGTCTGATCTCTGGGCCTTTTAGACCAGGCATTCTGAACAGTACAGTGGGAGAAGGAAGCAAGAAGGTGTGTCTGTCTGTTGGTCCCCATTACATTTAAAACACAATATCTAAGACACAAATGTCAAAATTTGGCACTAATGTTCTCTTGGATGCAAGGATGAGCTAAAACAATTTTGGTGGCCAAAGGTCATTCTAATGTCCATTCTAATGAAAGTGATAGCTCAGGAACGGCTGGAGAATTTTTCTCCTAATTTGGCACAAACATTCAAACAAATTGCATGAGCAGATTAGTGGTGATAGTTTTTTTAGTGCCACTGGGCAAAAAGGCCATATTTATATTTCAACATATTGTTATTAATTGTAATTGTAAGTGGTCTGAGAGGACACAACACTTCTGTATCCACTTCTTGCCTGTTTTCAGGCTGTAGAAAATCAGCTCTCAGCTGATGGAAAAGCAAACCACATTTTAACAGGCCCACAAGAAGAACCAACACTGAACCAGCACTAGTGCAAGCCCAGAACCAGCACCAGGTTTGTGTTCTCTCAAGTTCTCCTGTAATTACACCAAAGAACAGCTGTGCAGAAAATTCAAAATAATTAACATTT
The DNA here is from genome assembly GCA_037367275.1 of Coranthus polyacanthus. Lineage (NCBI taxonomy): Eukaryota > Metazoa > Chordata > Actinopteri > Kurtiformes > Apogonidae > Coranthus > Coranthus polyacanthus. The sequence continues at coordinate 16,520,660 of JAPQRN010000017.1, read as the reverse complement.
TACATCAACACAGAACAGTGTCCTGTGCATATAGTTTATAGCACTGTCAATAAATACCTCTTCTATCAATCAAATCATCAAGGAATTTTATTTATTTTTATTTGATTTCCTCTTCTTTATGCTTGCTCCTATGCAACTGTGTCAGTGTCTTGCTTCTGATCCTCGTGCTGACAAATGTCTCACTTCTCCAAAAAGCTGACTCATCACTAGTCTGAGCCTCAACTAAAACATTTACATTCATATCATCATTTTACTGTCACTTCTCACCCAATGAAATACTAGACTGCAAGTTCAGAATAAGCCATATGCTTTACTGTATACACAAAGGACTGTTAAAGTTAACCCAGGCGGTACATTTGTGATTCATATATCTTACAATGTTTCTGATGTCTATTTTTTTATATGCAAGTATTTAAAGATGTGGTTGTAACTCCACAGTATATGTATATACTAAAGGTCACTATATTTATGTAAGACTATAATAAAACATCACTAAGATTCAGTAATCAAAGCACAGAGGTGGAATTTATTTTAAGTCCCATATTTCAGTATTTGATGTGACAATATGAAATTCATACATCAGAATAAGTCTGAAAGTAAGCAGTAATGTAATAATAAGTTCCACTCATCTGATGTTTTCCACATAAACAGGAGTCAGTCTAAACACAGCTTGGCAGAATACCAAGAAGTGTAAGCCTTGGCCATTTACATGTGATATTCTATACTGTGACACATTCAGATAAAGTCTAGACGTTGAAACTATACAACTACTACAACTATATTGAAAGTATGTTGTGTAAAATATTGCTGGTATGATGTTGATTTGACAATCAACAGAGCTTTTCTCAGTCTAACACATCACATGTTTCACCTATGAGGTACGCAAGCTATACAGGCACGTCCTATTTTCTAGATGATGCACTGCTCAGCGACACTTGATACATGCCTCACACACACCTCTCATGCAGCCTTTTGTGGCAGCTCTAATCTGTTAACATGGGTGCTGTAATAAAAATCAACAGGTAATGCAAACACCACCCACAGGTGAGGTTGACAGTGTGTTCCAGGCCTGAGTCTTTTACAGTCTTTTATTAAAGGACACTTCTATTACATTCCATGTTGTCTATGCTGCTGGGATCTACAAGCTGCTCACTGACTCTACTTTTAAATTATGGATATTCATTTGGATATTCATCCAAACCACTTGAAAACTAAAATCAGCAGTTTTTATCGATCTATTATATTCTATACTCATACATCTTATATAAATGTAGCTTTGTATTGCCTACTGAATTTCATAGTATTTCTCTAATTTCCTTGTTCAGTCAATTATTTTACTTATTTTATTACTTAATTATTTTACTCGACTTATAATAACTAATAATTAATAATTTTGGAACAATGCTTATGTCTCACTAAAAGAAGCTCAAATGTTTATGAGAGCGGAGATTGCTGCTTTTCTGTACCAAAATTAGTCTGGATGAAGTACTGGAGGGCAATGTTACCATTGGTGGTGGATGGAAAAAGTATTTACAAAATAATTTGCACTGGGTGAATATAATATCCGGAGGGAGGCGTCCCAAAGGCATGCAGAACAGATGTCCAAGCCACCTCAGCTGGTTCCTCTCGACGTGGAGAAGTAGCGGCTCTACTCCGAGCTCCTCCCT
>JAPQRN010000017.1:16505814-16518893 GCA_037367275.1 Coranthus polyacanthus | reverse complement strand
GAGCACAGCCTTGTGTGTTACTGTGCTCACTGGGACTTGCTCCTTGGACAGACATTCTGTGGGTGACAAGAAAGAAAACCTCTAATCCCATGTTTCTCAAATGATAGTGTGCATACCACTGGTGGTACACATGTTCCTTCTAGTGGTATGCAGAGGAATCTGTGAAATATTATTAAATAATATATATATATACATCCAAACACATCCATCCAAAAAAGCCTCCTTCTTACTTTGATTGGTGATAAAAAAAACAAAAAACTTTGCAAATCTTTCAGTTCACCCATCCCTCAGGGGCAAATTACATTGCCTTGGAACATAATGTGGCCACTGATTACATTACTCAGAGGAATGTAATTGCTGATACTGTTGAGTTCACTTATATAAACAAATTAGGGGACAGGTTTGGGTTGTCAGCTTACTGACAAGAACATTTGATAACTAAGTTTTTAATGAAATTTTGACATCACTTCTCACTCACTCTTTTCTAACTTTGAGCCACATTGTGCTTTTCAAGCTGCAGTTTGGCTCTCTGCACACATGTGGTTTGATTTTGTTCTGTGGAAAGATTAAATAGGAAACTTGGAGAAGCGAAAAAGAGCTGTGTCTGTTTATATTATGAAAATTTCACTGTGTCTCTTGAAAGCCTTTATCAAACAGTATATTTTAGATCTGAATAACTCAGGAGCCCAAATCCTCTCTTTTATCTGCTTCATAAGTTTGATTTTTGGTTAAAACTGTATGTGTAATTTAGGACTAAAACTGTAACTTAAACAAGTTTTGCAATAAAAGTTCTTTAGAGTTAGGAATGGATACAGTATATGGAGATACGAGGTTCTCACAAGAACAGTGCAACACAACAAGACTGGTTGTCAGTAGTAGAATGGTAGGTCACAGTCTAAATATATGTATGATGAAACAAAATGGACACTGTTTAGGTCTTACACGTTACCACCAAACTAACAAGGTTTATTCTCTTAGTGTTTAGCAGTAGTACAATGCCAAATGGAATACATGGCCTATATCCTGTACTTGTCTGTGACCTTGACCTCTGACCTTTGACCACCAAAATCTAACCATGTCCAAAGTGAACTGTTCCTGAGATATCATGTTTCTAAATGTAATGAGAACCAATCAACAGAAAAACCTTCTTATAGATGTGTGTACTCTCCCAACAAAAAGAGACAATGTGCATCACCCCTTCAGTTCTTATTTTTCATGATAAAAGCTTGAAACATATATATATATATATATATATATATACGTATATGTACAGTATACACTGCCCAACTGACGTTAGTCCCTTAGAGCATTTCACTAAGAGGTAACTCTAAGTAATAAAATAGTTTACAGCTTTATTCACATCATGTTTATTCATGTTATATCATTTAATTCTAGTGAAATACCCATAAGTAACATTAAACATTAATGTTAAGGTTAAATCTTAATATTGAAAGTCGATCAAATGAAAAAATTTATAATTACAGTGAATACGTTTGGATTTCTCCACATTTGAACATCACTGGAAAAATTTGATTTATTGTAAACAAGTTAGCATAATATAGAACACAGGACTTGCCACTTTTACATATTTTAATTGGGAAATGCTACATACTGGGTGTTTAATTAGTGTTGCGATTTTAGTAGTATATTCTGCGCTCTTTCTGCAGTAAAATTTATGTTAAGTTAAAGAAAAAATTCTTCTACAGCAGCCACACTGACAATGCTGCCTGAAACATATTCATTTTTGTTTACTGGCCTCATGAAATAATTCACAGTCAACACTGTTACAAAAATCGGCCAGTGCCAATTATCTCAAAATGGTATTAATCAGTGAGTTTGATTGGGCAATCAATGAATCCATATATCACTACCTGTTTTATTGGCTGATGAGTCATTAAAGCCACTGGAACCACACCAATGAAACCAATCAATCTGCTAATTACGAAAGAAAAACATTTATTGGTTAAAATAGCTTTTCACAAATACAATTAAGGAGTTTTTGTATTGCTATCATGCACTTACACTGTACAACAGTGGATCCCCATGGATAAGCATTGAATAACTGCAGCAAATGACTATTGCTCCTGTTGTGAATGTGGAAGAAATGTCTCACAGAGCCCTTCAGTGTGAAATTGAATATTATGCACTGCAGTGATATCTGAGTTATAAAATAAATTAGTAACATGTACATCAGAGAACTCTTGGCACTTATTGTGTGCATCATATTACATCTTTATTACCAAGATCTCAGTGCAAATGCCATTGTAGCTGTAAGATCCATGACACATGTAAGTACCGACAAAATAATGAATTATTGATATTTTTAAAAATTCCAATATAAAGAAAAAAAGCCCAAATTGGGATGCAACCTAGTGTTTGGTAGTTGTGGAGCTACATTGGCATATATTTTTTATATAACTGACTAAATATTAGTCCAGATCTATAAGCAGTCTTCTAAAAACTCACATTTTTGTAGTGACACAGTTAGCTTGATTTACAGTACTAAATATCTATTTCTCAAGCAGCAATGGTTACATTGAGTCTGGAAAACAAAACAATACCTACAGTACAAAAAAAAATCACTCACTCAAATATGTAAAACACATATAATCACTCTACAGTTTTTTCCTACAGCCCACAAAGATGAAAAAAGAGAAAACACTTGTCAAATGAATGTCAGTAATAAAGTTCTCCGGTCTTTAAGGAACCTACATGAAACAGATTCCAATTTGCTGCGTTGATGCAGCCTGCACCCTAAGCCCTGTTACTTTCATACACACCCTTGAAAAGACAAAACCACAAAATGAAAACATAAATTGACACTACATAAATTCAAAGTTTATCAGGAAACAACACTCCACTGACTGACTGGAAAGAAATGCAAATTTTAAAGTGGACAATGTCAATAAATATGCCGTTTGGGGGGATGTCTTCTGTGATTAAGTGATATGGGATAGTAGTCACATTTTCTTAGTGGTAGGTGTCCCTCAGATGCCAAGCAATAAATATTCACTTCAACTGATAAAATGTATGCCCCCCAAAACTCTGTTTTACTGGAAGTGACTTGCAGAGTCAAGTGGTTAACATTTTACATATAGTTGCTCTTTATCTGTTTCTAACAGCTCTGGACAGCGACGCCTGTCTTTGTTGTGCCTGACTGGAACTGAGAACTAGGATAAGATATGAATGAATAGAAGAAAATGTATTTCTTTTTTATTATTTATTAATTTTCTGATTACACAAAATCAGCTTTTTTACATAAGTGTAATCTGTAAGAGCAACTCAGTGCAAGTGTGTGTGACTTCACCAAAGTGTGTGTGTGTCAACAACTTCACCTGTCTCAGTGAAGGAAAATTCTGCTTCATTACAATCTGGGTTTTCTCATTTCATACATTCAACCATCAGTTCTGTTGGTTATCACAATTCACCAGCTTCATCCTGTCCCTACCAAACTCATTGTTGTTTTTGAACCCAATGTTAACAAGGAACATTTAGTCAAATCTATGTATCAGAAAGCACTGATAACACTGGAGGCAATTTAGTAACAGTCAAACAGGGCACTTTGGAATGTAGAAATGTGGGACGAGCTAAGGAAAGCTAAGGGGATTTTTTCTCTGAACTACGGCAGGGTCATCAAATTATTGTCATATAATTTCATATCATATCGTGATATAATTTTTATATTGTACTGTGATAATTTGCCTTGGAGATCAGTAGCTAGTTTGTCACATTCTAACCATAAAGAATAGATTAAATCCACAAATAAGCATCTTTTATGTTGTTTTCATCTTGTTGAATAAGAGCTGACTCACTCATTTTCTTTATTTTAATGTAATGTTGCAAAAGCCAGCATTAAATTACAATAAAGAAATTACAATAAACAAAATGAACAAAATAAGAACTAAATCTCGTTACATATTTTACTTCATTTCCATCTTGTTGTGTCTTTTACAAATAATTTAAAAACACATATTATATTATGTTCGGTTTCTCCAACTTTCACCCAGGACCAAAAATCAGGATTTAAACTTGAAAGAAATAAAGATTTGCCATTTATCGCATGATAATTATTGATATTGACTGATATGAATATTTTTTTTCATAATACGTTTGGCCGTATCGCCCAGCCCTACTCTGGACTTTTATATATAGTTTGTTTGTTTGGGGACATGCTCATTGATCAGCAGAAAAACACTAAATAAGCCAGAGTCAGAGGTTCATTTTATCTGGTCCCAGGCCAGACGTTACAAAGGCACAGCTCTGAAGTCAATCTGATATAAGCACTGACAAAGATTAGCAAGCTGAGAAAAATTGTAAATAGATATGGAAGCACATCTGAATGTAACCTTAACAAATAAAAACAAGCTCACTTTGACCAGTTTGACCAGCTCTTGAGGCGATATCATTTTGTTTAATAATAATTATCATTATCTCAATAATGATAATTCTTGTTTTACTGAATTTGACATATTTTGATGTTGAAGAAATCACAGTAGTTTTCTGGAATGTTTCACTGTTTGGTGTTTGTCATGTTCTGACCATAAAGAGTTTCTTCAACTGTCACTCTGGACCAAAAATCAGCCTTTAAACTGGAAAGAAATAATGATTTGACATTTATCCCAATAATTATCGATGTGGACCGATATGAAAATCTATATCATGGTAACATTTTTGGCAGTATTGCCCAGCCCTACTTAAAACCAGGGACTAGTTTTAGAAGGACTGCTTCAGTTAAGACACTTGTACTATTATATTCCTGTTTTGTTCTGTTAATGCTGGGTTAGTGCCACTAAAAACATTATGGTAAAAGTTATCTTTTTTCAACTTGTACCTTTGACAGTGTTACATAACAAGTTTTAAAGTGTCTTTAATTGACTAAGAGTCTCTATGTTGAAGACAGTGATTGAGGTTAGCCCCACCTCCTACATGAACATATGTGAGCTTGTGTTCTCTCAATCTCTCGCTCGTGGCCACACATCTCTCTAGCCAGGTCAGAGGTGGGGAGGGGAGGGGTGTGGAGCAAGGTTTACACATCCAGGTCATCTGGTCTGGCTCGGCTGCTCATGCGGCTGCTGGCCCGGCTGCAGGGCCTGGCATCCATCAGCGCCAGCGGCTGCAACTCGTGTCCTGCTGATGAGGACAGTTTCTTATGCTCATGAGTATCATCAGGGAAGTCAAAGGCTTGGGCGTGGGAGTTTGAAATAGTGCTTCCTCCACCGTTCTGACCAAGTCGGTTCTGCTCTGTGGAGTAGTTGGCCCAGTTTTGCTCATTTGCCTGCTTATTATAATTACGACATGAGCCAGTTCCCCGCTCCCCCGTAGCCAGCTTGTAACCTGGAGGAGACATGGGTGAGAGTGGTGCAGTAGGGGAAGAACAGCCATTATAGTAGGCATACTTGGTGGTGGACAGTTCTTTCGGTGTGGGACTCAGAGTGCCCCCGGTGGGGTAAAGAGTGGACTGCTGTTTGCCCTTCACACGATCTTTGATCCTCTTAAAAAACACATAGAAGAGCTCAATGACATTGAGCAGCAGGGAGACCAGAGAGACCACCAGCATGAAGATGATGAAGACTGTCTTCTCTGTGGGACGAGATAAGAAACAGTCCACTCTGTGTGGACATGGGGATCTCTCACAGGTGTAGACTGCAGCCAAGCTGAAACCATACATGTACCACTGAATAACCAAGAAGCCAACTTCAAACATAGACTTGAAGAAAATGCTAAATATATATGTTCTCAGCAGAGCCCCCTTCATCTTCACTTTTCCATGCTCCTCAATGCCATATTTAAGCTTTTTCATCTCAATTTTCTTCAGCGGGATGTCAACATCACCTCCATCATTTTGAACCGCTTTAAGCTCCTCCTCCTTCCTGTTGAGTTTCTGTTCCTTCCTATTTAGATAGAAGACATGAGCCAGGTAGAGGAGCGTGGGTGTTGACACAAAGATGATCTGGAGGACCCAGAAGCGAACGTGAGAGATGGGGAAGGATTTATCATAGCAAACATTCTCACAACCAGGCTGCTGGGTATTACATTTGAAGGCAGACTGCTCATCTCCCCAGGCCGATTCTACTGCAGTACCGAGGACCAGGATTCTGAAGATGAAGAGGACAGACAGCCAGACCTTTCCTCCTGCAGTAGAGTAGGCCTGGACCTTGTCCAGCAGACGACCCAAAGCACTCCAGTCTCCCATCCTCAGGAAGCGTCAACTGGTGAAACACAAAGGGAAACGTTAAATTGGAAAGAGACAAGATTTAGTATGGAAACATACATCCAAAATTAAACACTGGATAAAGTGGAACAGGGTCATTCCATGTCAAGTCACCAGGACTCTCCCAGTGCATGTGAGGGGTTCTGGCAAAATCCTAGAACTTTACTCCAAATACTTTTTTTAATTTTTAATTTTTGAAGTTTGGCCCTTTTCATCAAGTTTGTGACTCTGAGCCTCACCACCTGCTGATTTTTTTTTTTTTTTTGTAGAAATCAGTACTGAAAATCCAAGAATAACGTAAATCTAATGTATTCCTTTAAATAGTTGTTATGTAATCAAATATTTTTTATATATCTGCAATCAACAAAACCATTTTCCCATAAAAGTTCAAAGACCAATTTACAGTCAGCATATGTGGGTTCTCAGTTCTACAGCTACATTTAGTGACAGTTGTACATTATGCTTGGTTCAAGGATTTTTCAAAATAGCCCTTAAAAATGGTGCTGTAGATTGGAGTACCATCCAAATTTCTTCAGCTAAATCATGGACCAGCAATCATTCTTGTTGAGCACCTTAATAAAATTCAAAGAAAATGTAAAGGATGAGGGTGTTACAACTGTTTGTGTAAATATTTCAACATCATATGTGACAATTAGTATCTCAAAAGACAACAGAGATGAGAAAAAACAGCCCTGGGAAAAACAGACTTTTCTTGGTCTCAAGCTGAGTCTCAATGTTTTTCTCCAACACCCCAGGAGAGAATCAGAGTGACAATGAGTGCACTCTTCTGTATTTGTCTAAACCGCTTTCTCAGGACTTCAAATGTGTAAGAAAACCTGCAACAGTTTTGAGACCAGATGTAACAAACAGCTTGACAAAAGGCTGTACATCTTAAGAAGTCATTACAAGAGGCTTTATTCTTTAACCTCCTACATCTTAATCTAACTGTACAGAACAGCCAACTTTTCAAGTACTCTTAAAGTTCTGAACTCAGCTGTAAGCCTCAGTAGAATTGCTTGTCTGAAGATCACTAGCACACTGAGCTTGTCTGCAGGAGAGACGTAACCAAGCACAAATCGGTACATTTCACACAACACAACAAACAAAACAAGATTGAAATAACACAAGTCACATATGACATTGATAACAAGATAAAAATGAAAGAAAATGGGCCCATTACAAAGGTCTGGGAACAGTCATGTTGATCCTTTGTGACATAATTCTGTCCAAATCTTTATCTGTGGACTGGCTACACTGTCCCACTAAAAACAATCCAGGATTAAAATAATGTTTGTCCTATAGCTGTGACTCACACTCATTTGTTCCCCAGCACTGTGCAGATTATCCACCTAAACATAGCGCCCTCTATGGCAACAACTAATAACAACTGTTTCTAGCTTCAAGGTGAAAAATAATGGAAAAGCAAAAAACACAGCTGAGCTTCTAGTAAAAGCATTTTTTTTTACAATTTACATAGTTATGAAAAAATTTCATATGTTGATATCAATAATTATTACAATAAATGTCAAATCAATATTTTTTTCCAAGTTTAAGGGCAGATTTTTGGTCCTGAGTGAAAGTTGAAGAAACCAGATGGTTATTTTTGGCTTTAAATTATTTGTAAAAGACATAACAAGATGGCAATGTTGTAAAAGATAAGATAAATAAAAAAGTCATAAAAGACATGAGACCAAAATGGCAGAAAACATGTAACAAGTTAAAAACAAAAACTTTATAAAAGACACAACAAGACAAAATGACATAAAACATGAAAATGACATAAAAGGCCTGACAAGAGAAATGAAGACACAAGATGAAAACTTTGTAAAAGATGTAACAAGAATAAAACAACGTAGACGACGCAACAAGATTAAAAATGACATAAAGACATAATAACATGTAACAAGACAAAAACTGATTTTGTAATTTAGTTTTTATTTAGTTCATTTTCTAAATTTTAATTCAATGTTGCGAAAGCCAGTGTACAAAAGAAAATGAATCCAATCTGAGCTCTTATTCAGCAAGATGAAAACAACATAAAAGATGCTTACTTGTGATTTTAAACTATTCCAACAAACTGTTGATCTCCAAGGCAAATTATAACAAAACCATAGAAAAATGATATCAGAATATGATATAAAATGATATTGCAATAATTATGATTATTGTTTTATCGCTCAGTCCTAGATAGAATACAAGAAATGGTTAAACATTACATTTGTTCTATGCAGTGGCCTGCATACATCCAAAAAGAGATCCTTCAATGAGTTGTAGGAGTCTTTTGGGGATTTTCAGAGGGACTATTAGGGCTATTAGTGTCCTCATCCAAACCATTAATTTTCCGTTCTGTTTATCTGTAGGTTTAATGATAATTTTCATCCGGTTGCCGCTCTAACATCTCCAGTAGTTTAGTTTTCAGTATGAAATCTATTTATGTGTACCCAAATCCAGTGGAGGTTCATGGATTCCAAACTGTGTCTGAAACATCCTGTGAGATTCTTGATTAGATTTTGGTTCTACTTCTTAAGTAAATTAATCTGGATAAGTAGAAGCCTTCAGTCTCCACATGGTCCTAAACTAACTGCATGTGCTCTTACTTACATCATAATAACCCCTACACATACATACACACACACTGTCCTACACACTGTATTGTCATTCTGTAGAAATCACCCAAAATTTTCAGCTTTCAGGCAAGTCAAACATAAAGAGCAACATTCATTAAGTGGAGGAATAAAGTTTCCAAATCCCGCCACTTTCTACATGAGTGAGTTTGTCTGGTGGAAAACCACTAAGACGGAGTAGAACAATAGAGTTCAACACAATGAGCCACTCAGCAGTTGAAAAATTTACAGAAATACTGGAGCCTACAGTTGTTGTTAATGCAGCGTCCCTGAAACTGAATGGAAAAACAGTCAAACTAAATTAGCTTTCTCTTGTTTTTTTAAAAATAAGACATGAGACAACTCAGCAGTGTGTTTCAAGTAAAGTAGTGTCTGGGTTCTGGGAGAAGAGTCTTTAAATAGAAAACAGAGCCTCAGGAGCAGAGGAGCTTTATGATCCACTGCAACAGAGCCCTAGGCATGGAAACATAGAAAATACATAAATACATAAGAAACGCTCAGATTTCTATCACACCTCGTCTGATAACTGAAGCGGAAATTAATCCAAAGATCTTCTTCTTTATTTCGATGGTTGTATGCTAGCCTATTTTCTTAACTCTATATTTGCCAAAACCAAAAAAAAACAAACAAACAGAAAACCACGGCAAGGGTTAGGGAAAATCAACCCGTGCGGTTTTTAAAATCACGGAAAAATCTGAAACTTTCTCTGCGGTGCGGTCCTGAAGCTGAATGCGCACCGCAGCGCTCTGACTGCAAGTAAGAACTTCAAGTAAGAAGTTCAGAACTGTCAGAAGAAAAGTTTCTTCACGGCTGTTCTTTTTCAAATCAAAGTGGAGTAGGCTTACCCGTAAAGTGACGGAGGAGAAAAAGTGGGGCCCAGAGGGACTTTCTCCGCAACTTGTGGAAAGGCACTCTGTGGCGAAGTTGAATCCAAGTTTGGGACCAGGAGGGAAACTGAGTCCAAACTCTGTAACTTCCCTTATAACAGTCCCGTCTGAGAAGTTACAGTCACCTGATCTCTACGTCAAGACCGGAGCCGCTGACTGGAGAAGAGATTCCTGCTGACAGGCGGTGTTTGGAGTTCAGGACTTCATATAGAGTAGATTTAGAGAAATCACATACTCATAGAAAAATGGCTTAAAGTGATTTTTTTCTTCAGGGCGCAGATGAATTAAGTTTAGATCTATTGTGATCAGTGGACACTTATAGTTACATACACATACTCAAATAAGTTACAAGCTAGTCATTATGATACCTTTATTTTTAGAGTATAATGATCTTACCCTTACATACTGTTCGGGTCACATGACCCGTTTTGACATTTGAAATTCAGACTTCAAAACAACTATCATTCAGAGTGTTCCAGGTCAAATTTGACCCTATCTGAAATTGACTTTAGGTTTCATTTTCAGTAAAATCATCATGACCGATTTGTTTTTATGTCTTAGGTTAGAATAAGACATTATATAGTGTGTCAGGAGAGGCTTTTTCTCCATAGAGGAGTGCAGTAAAAACACACTCTCCCTGCTTTAAAAAAAAAAAATCAATAGGCTATTATTATACAGATATAGGCTAGTTATACATCCTAAATAGATATGTAGTTCAAATTTGAAATAGACACTGTTTTGAGGGGATTCTTGGGTCAGATCAAACTTGAACTGGACCATACATTCAAAGTAACAGTATGTAAAGGTTGAGTATTTCCCTATAACGTCTTCAGGCCTGTTACTGACAGCTACTGTAACCTGTTCACATATACATACATCTGCGCCATATGGTCGATATCAGTCAATATCGATGATTATCACGATAAATGTCAAATCATTATTTCTTTCCACTTTAAAGGCTGATTTTTTTGTCCTAAGTGAGAGTTGAGAAAACCAGACAGTTATTTGTGTAAAAGATGCAGCAAGATGACGTGCAATCTGAATTCTTATTCAGATTGCACATAGATGAAACATTGTAAAAGACGACATAAAAGGTTTGTGATTTTAAAGGTTAAAGAACATTTCACAAATCTAGAGGAAGAACACTCCAAATTGTTCTAATGATAAAATGTTTATCATCAAAATATACATGAATAAAATGAAATAACACAACACAGCACAACACAGAAACCATGTGTTTTAGCTGAGAATGTGAACAAAATAAACCCTAAAGACAAAAGCAAAAAAATATATATAACTCTAAATATAATCACAATATAAAAATATTTCAAGATAATTAATGCCTAATTCTCACACATTAATAAGTAAAACTTAAATCAAAGAATGTCAATAAAATAAATGTCTGGACCAAATGTTTTGAGAAACTGATTGAGAACTACTGTAAAAGAAAACTCTAGTTAGGACATTTGTTTTTGCATTGTTGACACATTAAATGCATTAGGAACACTTTTATATTAAAATATTTCAATGTGACTATGCATCACTGTTCATATGTATGTTCATACATATAGTTCATGTCATGACTGTTTTGCAGAATTTGTTAATAAAAAGGAAACATGTTTTTTGTATTTAGATTTAATAAGCTATTGTAAGAACATTGTGTTTTAAGAGTTTCTTTTCTTCCAGAAAGAATGTTTTAAACTCATATCTAGTGGTGCTGTTTTAATGGCTTATGATAAAATGTCATGTGACTGCATAGTTGTTAAAGGAATTATACTTAAGATGTTAAAGGGTTTTAACAGTTAATCATTTAAATGCTCCCTCAAAGCATTGCTCCTGAAGTCACCTGTTAACATTTGACCTTAGTTTATTTATTTGCACCGGCAATAAAAAGCAAACACTTAACACAAATGAAAAATGTTATTAGATAAAATTATATATCCCAGACAGGCTTATGATGAGACCTCAGCAAAGAAAAAGAAATTAATGTAAAAACAATACCGTCGAAATTGTGACCAGTTCACTTTGCAACGAACGGCTTAGGTCTCCCATAATGCAGTAGAGCAGCACCATGTAGTGGTAGAAGTGTTGCATTGCAGGGGGTTGTGGCATAACAACGAATACTTCCTGCTCTGCTTACATTTTGTGCAGGGTTAAATAATAATACACTAGTGGGAAAGTGATGAAAACAAAGATTTCCCTTAAATTTTATTCATAGCAAAATAAAACAGGAGTCTTTAAAGATCTGTGGTAGGATGGTTGCTGCTGAAATGCATGCTGGGAGTTGTAGTCTAACACAGTTCTTAATGTTTTGATGGTAACTGACTCAGAGTTTGAGTTAACCTCTGTTTCTGGAGCTGAAAATCCAACAGTAAAACTCAACTAAATCTAGAGAATTCCTCAACATAAAACCAACACTATTTATGCATTTGTAAAACGAACTAAAACTAAACTGAACATAAAAAACAAATGTAATAATAATGTTAATTTGTTAACTTTAGTTGTGATTATATTTTCTTATAATTACAGCAGTGCACGGCATTTTAACCGTGTTAAGTTATATTTTTAACAGGGGGACATGTTGAGAATATTTGAATACTGGGGCAATGTGTCCCCCTGGTATTACATTATTATAATTACAGCCTTGACTTAAGAAATAAAATGAAGCAAAAATATAGCAAGAGCAAACAAAACATTGGCATGTATGACTTAGGTATCGGTGTCCTTGTCCTTACAGAGAGTCAGGGAGCTTTTCATTACAGCAGAGAGCTGTCTGACTATTAGCAGACACACCATGCTGACTTTCACAACATTTAAACATGAACTAAAGGAAAAAACAAAATTAACAGAATGAGCACTTAAACAACAAAATGAACAAAAGAAAAAAATAAGCACAAAAATTTAAATTAAAGTTAGTAAAAATAACTTAAATCAAGAACATTTTCCTCAGCAGAAAAGGCCTCTATCATTACTATACAATGTTGGTTTCAATGAAAGTTTTTTGGACTGTTCAGCTTTATAGTCAATTTTAAAACATTTGTTAAAAAATGTATCAAACTCGTAATGAGTTACATTGTGATGAAGTCATTCAAATAGTTATTACTTATTACAATTAACTGTAACCTGTTAAATTTCAAAAGAAACATTCACAACACTCTTTGTCATATTCACATAAGAGTAGTGGAGGGTAATACACATCACAATTTAGTTTTTTCTTTTACAGACTTTCTGAAAATTTAAATTCTGAAATTCTGAGGCACATTTGGATGGAAACCTGACTCTATTCAATTCAATTCAATTCAATTTTATTTATATAGCCCAATATCACAAATCAAGATTTGCCTCAAAGGGCTTTAC
>JAPQRN010000017.1:16480133-16505714 GCA_037367275.1 Coranthus polyacanthus | reverse complement strand
CTCCAAAACAGTGAATTTTCTCATAAAACACACGTTTCAGTCACAAAGTGTTAAAAATGCCTTCTTTTGGCCTGAAACGCAGAGAAAATGCGTTTTTGACCATAAAAACTTGAATGTGCAACAGAATGCAGTAATGAGTCCTAGAAGTATTTTGTGTTGTATTCTTGCTTAGAACAGCTCATACAATCAATGTATGTTAATCTCTGACTGTAATAACACAACAGTGATTCATTTTGAGCATAAGCAAAGCATTTACACTAACTGTTGGTGACACAAGGATGACTAATCCTAACCTTTATAGTTTGTTTTCAAGAAGTACTTAAGACCATCACTCCATATATGTTTTCAGACAAACAGGCAAAGCTGATTTTACAGCAAGTGAATTGAAAAATATCATTCTGTACAAAACATTGCATTAGTCTGTACATTACAATATTGACAAAATACAAGAACTGAAAAGATGTGACTACTGCCAGACTAATATTTTACGTGCAGTGCAAAAACAAACAGCAAGACATAAAACTGGAGAAACCAAAGTAAATCCTACAGCGTCAAGTCTATTGAAGATTCCAGCTTTAGATTTAGGACAAATGTATTTGCATAAACAGCTTGTTTACCTCTATTTCTTCACAATTCTTCATGTATGTTAACAAAGTACCAACTGAGACACACACACACACACACACACACACACACACACACACACACACACACACACACAGAAAGCAACAGTGAACAGACCTCCCCTTATGCACTCTACAAATGTTAGTCCAGAGACAATCTGATATTTATAGCCTCAATAACTCACTGTGTTTCATTAGATCTCAATTCCACTGGAGGGGCCTTTAACAGAACCACAGAAGAAGAGCCCATTGTTGAGTTCTTTTGAATCTGGGGCCCTGCAGCGGCGTTCACCGACCCATCATGCTTCAGCCATGTTACTCTGGCTGTAAAGGTCCATCACAGTAAATGGCAATGATTAAGTAACAATGGTTTTCTGCTCATGGAGTGTGTGTGTGTGTGTGTGTGTATATGTGCACACATCTTTGTATAGTTGGGGCAAATGTTTCTGTCTTTTGGAGGACACTGCAGTGTTGGGAAGACAATTTGAGTGATCCTCACAAATTTAAATGGTTTTCTGAGGATTCATCCTTGGTAGAGGTGATGGCAGGTTGACATTGGCCCAATTCCAATTACCCTCTTGGCTCTCGTCCTAGTTTTGGAGCACCCCCTGCTGGTAGAGCCCCTTCAGAATGGAGCCACATGGAAGAGGTTTTCAAATTTAACACCACTTGTTACACTTGTGGCTCTTCATTTTATATTAACATCTATTATAGTAACAAATCTGCAGGTGAGAAGGAGACATACTGGTCTATTGATTATAGCCAGGCAGCAGGTTATCACACCGGATATTTCAGTGTAGTCCTGCTCCAAAAATGTTTTTTGTTTTTAAACACATAACTTCTGCTATGTTTACACTTAATGTCCATATGTTCGAAATTTTAGGATCCATAAAATGGAGACTTTGTGAAATGCTGCTAACCCTGTTTTAGTTTCATATTAGATGACCCTGATTTGTCATATCCCTGTCATGTGATCCTTTCCAAAAGACAACAAGATATCAGCTAAAATAATAATAATAATAAATGGCCTATGACATAAGGGTGACAAACAGCATTCATTAATGTCCAGTTACGGTCAAGTAATGCTATACAGCACAACATGCAAAATAATTAGGCTATAAGTTAAGGAGCATCTACATAAAGTTAAATAAATAAACAAACCTCTGCATGAAGATCATAGTGTTTCCACCATCAACATTTACCAAAAGTAAGCAATAAGTTGGAAGATGGACAAATAAGTGCACAATTATAACCCTTATACAAACAACAAACTGAACACTCTTGATCACATGGTGGTGTTAAAATTAAGGTGTAGAAAGTAGATAGCCAAGACATACACATCCTTGTAGTAAAAATCTTACTGGATGAAGAAACAGGAAAAAGTCTACACATCATGATAGCTCCCATATTAAGGTTTATTTCAACAAAGTGATGTTTCGAGCATCATTGCTCTTCTTCAGACTGAAGTCTGAAGGTCTGAAAATTAAGGTGAACATACTGTATTTTAGCTCACTAACCTTCAGTCACAAATATATATACTACATCCACAGGTTCCGTACATCCACCTGGGATTTCCTGTGTGCACCACACCCATTTCCAGTTTTTTTTAACACTTTGTGTGTTCGTTTACTGACTCATGCGGCGAAGGTGCAGGTCAGACAGGTGACTCCCTTATTTGAGGGAATTTGATGTGGAGTGTTAAAATGGTGACTTTTTCCTCTGAATTTTTGTATTTATGCCTTTTAATAATATATATATATATATATACATATATACATATATATGTATATATATGTATATACATATATATACATATATGTATATATATGTATATACATATATACATATATATATACATATATATATGTGTGTGTTTCCATGTAACATCATGCATAAACAAAGAAAGAAATTTCAACCTGCAACTTGCTGCTGTAAACCCCACAATTGATTGCCTGGGGTGCAGGCTTGGGATGTGTCAGCGGATATTTTAAACTCTGTGGTCTGCAGTCACCAAGGGTACATGGGTTCTTGTTGGGTGAGTGAGTCTTTGGTCTCTAACTTCAATGTGGCATTATTTCCTTTTCCCCATATTTAAAAACCAATCAGCATTCTGACTGAAACTACTTTTCAGAGACTAGAACTTGGCTACAACAATACCCATACTGCAGGTTAGTTTGAAGGGTTGACTTTTCAAGTGTTAAAATGAGTAAATGGTGAAATAGCACATAATGGTAAAAAGAATTGGGTTGATCTTACTCTATGTAAAAGTATACAACTTCCTCCACCAACTTCTGGAAGCATGAATGCACTACACCTGGAGAACGCTTAGTGACAATATTTAATTTTTATTCAACTTATTGCAGATTTGCAGTTGATATAAACAGCATCAGTTTCACCATCAATACTTAAAATCATCATGAAGTTGATTTTCACTATAAGTTGAATTTGGGACCTTATTTTAGTGACACACACACAGTGGCATAGTCCAACAGCAAGTACTATCATCATGGCTGCTAGACTCAAAAGCAACGCTGATTTAAATGATGACAGCTGTAACTCAAGAGTTGAAAAAAACAAACAGATTAACAGATTGCAAAGGGGTCTGGAGCAAACACTGTGTTCAAAGAATAAACAATCACATCAGCGCTTGGAAGAACATTCCTCCAATATGATTGACAGTATGCTTGACTGTGATTAAGCTTGTTATTAACAAGCTGAATTGAAGAGGACAGCAGAAGTGGTCTATCTCACAGGATGTACTCTGCTAGAATAGTCCTGCCATTGGACAACTTATTTCAGTTGGCATTCTCTTTTTCTGGAAAATATTAGGGCTGTACCAGATTTAGAATGTTGTCAATAGATGAAGATTTGGCAGCTCAATATGAAGATTGTTCCTTTTTTCTTAAATCTGGTAATCAGTTTTCCAAATGCTGGGGGACTCCCAGGGAGAAGCCCACATCAGGCCTGTCTCTAACTAGTTGGAAATCACTTTGAATGGGAGCAAGACCAGATCTGCACATGAAACATTTGCTCTGGTAGATGCGCCTGGTTCTCAGACTAAGGTTTGACCACAGTTCAATTTCTGGACTGGGAGGACATGAAGCAGCAAGTGAACCACCTGCTGGGAAAAAGCATGTGATGAGGCCCAGTGTCAACAGTGGTTGGAGCAGAGATGATGTAGCCTAAAGGCCATGGTCTTGTCAAAATGAAGTTCAGCTCTGAAGACATACAGCATGTTGAGTAGTGAATTTTAGATGGATTGGAAGAGCCAAGAAAACTGTTTACATAACTACATACAAACAGTGTTGTATTTATAACACAGATACAACTCATTTCACTCATTAAAGTAACAATAACAATATTCTGTAATTCGCCTAATAATAGTGTAATTGCCACACATGGATGTTGTAAAATTAATTGGTGAAAAAAAGACATTTATTGTTATGAATGTTTTAATTAAGTATAATCTAGGGGTTTTGCAAAAATGTTAGTAACAAACTTTACTCTGAGGAAAGGTTTTCACTTCAAAAAAAGTTCTTCTTCAGTTGGTTTGTATTTAATGTTTACTCTTCTTCCACCATCTGCATGTAGGACTGACCTCATTTCATGCAGTTGATACCACAGCTGTGACTTCAGCCCTCACTAATGATATCCTGTCTTTGTAGTTCCCCACCTGACTGAGCTTACTTTCAATTGGCAGATGACAGAACCCCCCACCCCCACCCCCATTCTCACACACAATCAAAGACACATGCATGCACTACCGCATGAAGAAATTAACCGCCATTATATAACCTCACACCTCTGTGTCCTGGAAATACATTGCATATCCGGTCCAGTGGATGAGCTATGTAGATGTCTAAAAATTTGCCCCTTTAACCACTTGGCTGTCACCTGAGTGTATTAAATGAAAGCAACAGGGTATTATTTCTGTGTTTCCAGTCAGGTACAAAGGATTAGTCAAAACAAAAGGCATAGTTATTATTTAAATGTTTAGAAGGAAAATATTTGGAGCCAACTGGTCTCTCATATGTAATTGCTAATTAAATTGTTTGGTACATGAACTTGACTAACCTGCTAACCATGCTAAGCTGCTTAGAATGCTACAGCTGATACACAACTGGTACATTTCCAAAACTCGGATGATTGAATTTCTGTTCTGCACAGAATAATACGTAGTATTATAGTACGCACCATTACCATGCCACTCACTTTTTACTTTTCACAAAAAATCGTAGCAATTCACAGAGTTAATGTCTGTATTACTTGTGAAACAATAAGCTAGCTTGCAATGCCCGGGGAAATTGGTGAGCAAATCAGCTGGCGAACTTTATACAATTTTTCACAAAGATTGCTGCATACACTGTGGTGTTTAATGTTGGCCAATGTCACACCACATGACTTTAATGCAATTGCTCGCACTAGCTGGCTCACCAGTTAAGAACAGTTTACAAGCTACCATAAACTAATGCGGCTATTATCTAGTGTAAGTAGTACAAATGAATTTTCATGTTATATTATGGTGGTGTAACTTTGTGTATTATTACACAGCATTGTTATATTTGTACTGTTTTGCCATCTCGCTGTTTACAGTGAAATCCTATAGATGGTCAAAGTTCAGGTCTGGTTAAATCATCATCGCATCTTTAATCCAACAGGCTGGGCCATTATTTTTAAACTAATGTCCGGTCAAATCTACCCAACCTATGACGCAACACCCTTAACCCAGCATTTGGATTATTAAAACAACCCAGGATTTTCAGTGTGCAGTTTAGGCCCAGTTTTGAGGAACATGGGGAGTGAGAAAGGGGAAACAATCAGTCACATAGGAGCAGGTTGAGTTAAAGGACAATATGAGCATGAAAATGCATGTTTACATGGACCACAGTAACCACATGTTGAGGCCCTTTCATTTTTAAGTATTTGACTGTTTTATGAGTATTAATGGTCCGATTATGACACTGATAGTCACTGGTCAACGTTTTCGGTTTGCTTAATGGACTCTACAATCTTCCTAACTGCCTCTGGCTGTTATTTTACATTTTTTTCATGTAGGAAGTAAAATGTCAAAAAACTCTCTTTAGTTTGCTAGTTCACTGTGACAAGATCTTACATCTGTGCTCTGTATTAGATTAAGTAGTGTTTGCAACAGTTTCTTGCCAAATTTATAATTTTCAGAAACAGGAAATAACACACAGGTGTTGGGTTCCTGATAGTGGTAACTGCAGCTTTTTAGAGCCTCAGACAAACACAGTTGGAATGTTTGCAGGTGAGAATGGGTGCAAGAGTTCTGATCCCCATGAAGTGTATGCAGCCTGGATGTGCTGGAACAACCCAACATATTTTGAGTTACACATAACTTTAATTAAGTCCAGATCTGCACATTATCACTTCCAACTCGTCACTCATTTTTCAATGCACGAGCTAGTCCGAAAGATGTCTAGACAATGCCATGGTTATACATAAAAACAACTTAGTTAGGGTTACAAATGGTTAAGAAAGGATGGATAAGAAATACATAGAGAAAAAACACAACAGTAAACACAGCATGAAATGGAACATGAACCCTAGTCTCCTGTGTGTAAGTCCACAAACTGTGGTCATAACCACCCCAACCACCTCCAACGAAGGTTTTTGCCTCCTTAACTTTGTCACCAGGCCCATGTCTTCAATTTTCCAATGGCCTTACATTTACCTCTGTTGGGTACCCTGCACATTGAAAATTGCTTCTATAGGAGTATCCCAAGCGTTGAAAACAGACACTCAGGACCAAGTGGTCCTGTCCAGACACAGACACTCAATGCACATTTCTGTTGCAATCTCTCTTCCTTTACGTGTCCCTGTCACTCCTTTTGTTCTTGTTCTACCACCTCTTCTGCCAAGAATTCTCTAATCTCACATAAGTTGTCTTTGTTGTTTGGCTTGCAGGTAGTTCCAAATAATTTCCAAATCTCCATGAGCTTAAAGAAAGGAGGTTAATTTTATGTTCTTTTGGCAAAAGAAACTTCCTGAAAGTAAGAAGTAACAAAGACCAAGAGAAACAACTTTTATAATTTCCAAAAGAACTTCCTAAAGTGAGGAGAAAACTGGGGAGATGTGTTTTATTTCTATGCTACAAAACAAAGGTCTTAAAATCACTGCTTTTATGGTGAGATCATTTAATTTAAATTTTATGTTGGAAGGGGGGCCTTGAAATACAGCACCAGTTAATATAAAAAGACATACCTATTGAGTACACTTAATCAAACATTGTTTAAAAGTAGCTGTAAAATTCATGCGTTGGCAGTCACTGAGGCTTAATACCCGTTTGTCTCTAAAACATATTCATTCATTAGGCTAAAAAATAAAAGTGCTGAGGTCAGCAGTAATGCTGGTCTTTTTTTATTTGGGATCTTTTTTTGTCCTGCAAGAATCAAGTAATGAGAGAGAAACAACAACTATAAAACCAATGTCCAAGTTCTCCATCCAATGGAAAATGTCTGTTCTTTCCAACCACTCTGTGTTCCAGCTCCATAGCACAGTTCAGTATGTAGGCTTTTACCTGTTCTGAAACCAAACACC
Organism: Coranthus polyacanthus; assembly: GCA_037367275.1. Lineage (NCBI taxonomy): Eukaryota > Metazoa > Chordata > Actinopteri > Kurtiformes > Apogonidae > Coranthus > Coranthus polyacanthus. The sequence goes on along the minus strand of JAPQRN010000017.1, from coordinate 16,498,530 downwards.
CACAGGCCAACTTTTGGGTATTAGTCCAGAATGCTTTGGTTTTATGCAAAACGTAATGTGTAACTTCACCCCTGCTCTGAGCCTAACTCCACCTACTGTGTGATTTTGAAAAGTGCTAAAAAGGGGGCAAGTGGGAGGGGGTGTATGTTGATGTGTGAGGCAGGAGTTGTTAAATGATATCACCAGGTCAGAGAAAAAGTGCAGAGAGACAGAGAATCACAAGATACCCATACTGAGCCATATCAGGGTCAGTATGGGTGTCTTTGTTCTTTTGTACTGCTTTGATGTTTTAGCCATCTAAAAAAAACATTTTTTAAGAGTACACTATATTTAGTCACCACTATGTTGTGTACAAAGTGCAATTTGTGCAAATCACTTCACACATCGATGGCCTCTTGTTGGTCATACTATAACACTTCACACCTCCACGGATGACAGATAAAGCCAAAAGTGGAAGTGCCAAACACTGTAGTTCCTTCAATCGCCTATTGAGGCTAGCCCCAAAAGCAACTGATATTCACCAGAAATGTTCACCAATTTTATATGACTCCCCTGTTTAAATTATATTAATGCTTAAAAATATGCAGAATTAAGTGTGTTGCTGGTGTGAGTAATGGGTGGGTGTGGGCTTTTATTGACAGCTAGCTTGTTGATTTTTCTTTTTCCTGACAGTCAGCTCTGCGGTAGCTGTGTTACAGTAACAAGCCTGTTAGAGGATTCTGAAGGGTACTGGTACTTAATTACAATCTCTGCCTTGTTAGTGTAATTGAGCTGCATTAGCTAACATTAGCATTAATTCATGTTGGATCATTTGGTCGGTCAGCTAGCCCACTAATTAGCCCAGCTAATTTAGTGTGTTTGTACATTACAGAAAGTTAACATTACTTTTATCAAACACAAATGTGTGTTAACATTTATCAAGTAGCTGAAATTACTTGGTGGTGTTTAACATAAGTAATTTAAGGCTTTTGTACAGCAAATCTGTATTTTTCACATGCATTTTAAAAATCTGTCATGTGATGAGAAATGTTATGCATAGAACCTTTGCACACTGAATCAAATGCAATAATTATTCAATTAGTTGTTAAAATTCATGAGACAAAATTAATTCATCAAGCAGTGAGAATGATTTTGCTGCCACTCACTGCCCTGTTCTGCATTTGGCACTGTGGCTACTTGAAGGATCTGAGCTGTCCTGTCACAGATGGTGTGGTCAGTGCTAGTAAGTTAACATTAGTGTTAGTAAGTTAGTGAGGAGAGTTTAACTCTTCCCCCCGCTCCACCCTCTTATCCAAATATGGGCACTTATGTTTCCAAAAAAATCAAGATGGCCATGGCAAAAAAAACAAACAAGTCCACCAACCAGTGGGTGAGGTCATAGAGCCTTCATCCACTTACACTTCATACACAGTCTGACTTTAGTAACTAACCCTTTAGTAGTTTTGTAGATATTTTAGTTTTTCATTTAAAGTTTGCTAAGCACCATTTTTAGATGCATCCATAGCTCATTTCCATAAGAGGGTCTGTCTGTCAGTCGGTTCCCATTACATTTAAAATATGATATCTCAGGAAAGGTTGACCAAAACACATTTTTGGCCATAGCTGCTAGTAATTGATTTCAGATTTATTTATTTAAAAAGAAAAGGGACAGTGTAAATTAATAAACTTTCAAACAAATGTAAATACACTCGAGTTAGCTGAGAGGCTAATTTTCATCTGCAGTCCCTTTGTCTGATGTAAATAGGATTGAATTGCATGATAGTGGGCACATCTGACTGAATTTACAGTCATTGTTGGCATGGTGTGTGGCTAAGCTATGCAAAGATTATAGTAGCCATTTACTAGGGTAACATATTTTTATCCATGTACAAGCCAGATATGCAGAAAAAAAAGACAAGTGAAGTGTGTAATTGATTGTCTCCTATTGTTACTGCTCTTTGTTAAGTAATGTTATTCTGCTATTTATCTGTATAACTCCCTACTGCTACTCACTTCTTTACATGTATGCCAGACAGCAGTGTTTTTCGACGTGTTCATGGCACATCTCTGTCCATCAGTCCCCATTGTGTATAATACAAAATGTCTCAAGATCACCTTGACAGAATGTCTAAAATGTGGCACAAACATTCACTTGGACTCAAGGATGAACTGAAAAGATTTTGGTGGTCAAAGGTCAGGGTCATTGTGACCTCATATCTGTTCATTCTTATGAACACAATATCTGAGTAACACCTTGAGGGGATTTCTTCAAATTGGGCTTTGAGCCAAATATGAAGTGATGAGAATTTGGTGACCAACGGTCAAGGTCATTGTGACTTACTCAAGATTTATGATTATGATGCAAGGATAGGGGACGCATCTGATTGAACTTATGGTTCTTGTTATGGTTAAATTACAGTTTTAAGAGGAGAATGTACATTTTATTTTATAAATAAATAAATAAAACACTTGACTTGAAAAACATGATGTATGGTGATGAGCTATGTATAAAAGGTAATATCCTAAAGATTTTTTACTATGGTTATTGGGGGATTTTAAAAGGAACACAATGTTGCTAAGCATTGGTGAAGGAAAGAAAAAAACTGAAGGCAAGTGACGTTTATAATTTATTGTCTTTCACAAGAGTATCTTAATGGTTTGCATGGATAACTTAATGTATAGTTGTATGTGTTTTGTGTTTAAATCACTGTAATTGCATTTCACTAGAGATCTTGGTCCTCAGGAAAACACTTAAAAAACAAGAAAATAGCTAAATGTCTTTGTCATTATTTTCTTTAGTTCTCTGACTCCCTGACTCACAGCCTGACTCTCATGGATCCTCTGCTGCTGCTGCTCTGCACTGCTTTCATCTTCTTATCTCTAATTTAAGCCATTGAAAATTATATTCTGAACATGAAAAGGGATAACAATTAAATAAATTTAAAAAGCTAAATGTTTTAATAGATTGAAATAGATTAATATATTGCAAAACATATATTTAAAGTATGTGTTTAAAAATGTAAAATCAGTACAACCAGGACACACCAGGTTGAGGATTTAAACAGAATGAGCCAAAGGTGTGGGAGAAGTCATTGTGACTAATGTGAACTGCTCCCCAGGAGGGCAACAGCTTCATTTTTTGAAGTGAGTGAATGGAGAGAGGGAGCAAAGAACAAAGCTGTAAAACAGAGAAATAAGAATGCTTGTTTCACAGCAGTTATGCTCTAAAGCAGAAATAAACACAGCCACATCTTCACACAACCATAAGGGGAGGTTCTGTGTGAATAGAGCTAAAGCACACATTTCATCCTGTCTCTTGTGGCCTGTGTGACTCTGCCCCGTGATCTGTCAAACAGACAGAACTGCAGCAGACAGAGCAGAGCAGAAAGACAGAGAGACAGAGACAGCGATCTAACACTCATTATGTTTTTATAGAGTCCCGCCCACACTGGCAGTGTTTGCAACCCTGTTATTGGCTGTGCACACTGCATAATCTCCAGAACATGGCAAATTAAGAAAATACAGACAGAAGGCAGTGTCTCTACAGATCAGATAATTTAGTTTCAGACAAAGACAAAACATTACAATTTCTAAATCAAGTGGCTTGAAATGACATATATGTACAAACTTTGTGGACACAAAATACTGCTGGTAGCATTAAAAAAGACTGTGGCATATAGGCTGTGACAATGTCATGGCTATGGTTTAATCAGGCACAAACACAACTTGGTTAGGACTAGGAAAATGGTCAGGGAAACAGCTAAAAGAAGAAGGTTACATGATGAACATTACAAAAATAAACACAACATTTACCTTTAATGGGACACAAACACTCATCTCCTATGTGTCCACAGAAGGACTGTCAGGACTGTTCCTATTTAATAATGTTACATGACCAATGTCACTACAAATGATTCAAAAACAAGATTTTAGTCAAATAACCACAACAACAAAAAGCCATCACACAAGCCCAAGTCCCCTCCAGAATCTTGGATTGTGATTCTAGGTCAACAAGTTATTATATGATCTTTTGGCCAGATCACCCAGCCCCACTAGTTTTACATTTATATATACATGTATATATGTATATAAGTCTGTACAGAATAGGATACCGTACCAAATATCTTGAATATTTGGTGGTTAAATAAAATAATTATACTTTGAAACTCAAACTAACCATCAAACGTATCACAAAAACATGGTTTGCTATATTTAATACCAATTTTACCCTGCAAAAAGATGAGATGGTGAATCTCTCACTATATAGCAAGTCTAAGTTGGGCAGTGTGAAATGAAACCTCCTTGTATGTGTCACCTGCGTACTTGTAATACACTCTGATTCCTGCTCCTCCATAATCTCCCATGTCCGAGTTAAAGAATGTCCTAATTACAGCCATTTTAAAGGAGCAGGTGACGTCTTTTGATGTAATATTACCATCCAACCCAATTAGCCCAAGACTTGTCAACCTCACTCAGCAGTGATGCCTACTAGCCTGAAACTTAGTCTCAAACACTTCAATTCCCTATGCTCTGTCTGCGCTGAGTACCTACACCAGTCTATCCCTCTGTGTGCAAAAGTTTTAATCAGGTGTGTGAGCTTTTCTAAATACATTGGTGTCCATTTTCCTGCCCAGCTTTTGCCCGGCACTCATAAGCGATGCAGACATATTAACAACCCACAGAGAGCATGTCGAAGACAACTCACATAAAACACAGCAAATATAAATAAAGGAAAACAAAAGAAGAACACAGTCAATCCAGAAACACAAGCATTGAGAAACACAACACAAAGAACACATAAGAAGCAAGCTAATAAGGGATGATGCAGGAATAAAATGCTAAAATCAACTTTACAGATGTGTGCTATTAAGTATGTTACTTTTCTTGCACTGTTAGATGGCTAGTAGATTCTTCTTCTTTGACTATTTATTGGGTTTGCTAAAAAAATGAATAGTTCTCACCTGCACAAATACAATCAAAATGCTGACAACAGACTATATAGTGTAATGCTGGCAGACTTGTCTGTTGTGGACAGTAGTCAAGTTTTACAGTGAGTCAAGGACCCCATCTAGTGGGCAACTGATGATTGAAAGAATCTCAGTGACTTTCCTGAAAAGTTCAAAGTACCTAATCCAAAAGCATAATTTAAAAAAACACTATATAAAACGTGGTTGTACTACAGAAGCGAAATGCTGTGGTCAGAAAAAGAAAAACTGATTAGTAACGTGAAAACAATATGTTTTTCATGTAAGACGAGAAACTTTTTTTTTTTTTCATAAGACGAGAAACTTGTCTTATGAATATGCCAAAGACCAAAGCATTTATACCGAATATGAAGAAACCTCCTCTCATGATAAATTCCAATGATGATACTGCCAGGTACTAATACAATGTCTCTGTCTTACTTCTGTCCAGCATGCATTTAGTCCTCTATTTATCCATTCTCTGTGCACCACTTCCTCAAGCATGAGCATCACATTTTATCAATATGGCAATTAAGTTTTCATGCTTCAACAAGATAATTTATCATGTTTTAACAACATAAGTTATCATGTTATAATGTGATAAGTTTGTATGTAATAATAACACCAAATTACGTTATTTTAACATGAAAATATCTTAACCTATGGTTGGCTATAGACTATGGTTGGCTGTAGTATTACGGGGGTGTGGTCAGACAGCACAACGGCCTCATACTGGATGTTTCTTACTACTGGTAATAATTTAGAATCAATTAGGAAATAATCAATTCTGAAATATGAATGATGTGGCTGTGAGAAAAGAGTTTTCCCATTGATATGGATGAAGATGTCTCCATGGGTCTTTCAAATTAGCCATATTTATAAAATTTAGAATCAATTTGGCTGATTTAGTAAGGGTTTGCTCTTTGTTTAACGATCTATCTAGTACTGGGTCTAGTACAAAATTAAAGTCTCAAAGATTTTTGCAGGATCACTGACAAACTACAAAATTTCCCAGTAACAATGACATATCTGCTGTAAAGATCTGAGATAATATCTGACGGAATAAAAGGTGTATTTTTGTTGATCAGAATAGCCACCCCACATGACTTCAGATTTAAACTTGAGTGAAATATCTGTCCAATCCAATTATTTTGTAAGCAATTGTGATCTCGGTTTTTAAAGTATGTCTCCTGTAGGAACACAACATCTGCGCCCAAACTATGAATGTGTGCTAGTATATTACTTCTTTTTACTGCTCCTTCTCTAATTTTAGGGACCCACTGTAGTTTGGTGTATTATCTGTAATCTGGTTGGCAATCCAGTGAAAATTATCCAATCACAAGGACAAGACAATAAGAACAATTCTCTACTGAGAGCACAGCCACAGGACATCTGTTCACCAGATAAACACTGACCAGGAAGTGTACATATTCACACACAAATTAAGTACATAAAGTTAAAATTAAGTTGCAGTTGGTTGCATTCTCCAACTTCACCACTAAATGTTACTATTCAAGTTCAAATTTATTTGTCATTTACATTATAGTACAGTGCACTCTCTGGGTTCCTTACATCTCTAAAAACAGAATAAAATACATTAAATGGAAATAAAGAACCAAAATAAATAACCAATTGAAACAGCTTATAATAATAAGTCATCATGAGTCATCCATAAATAATCCATTAAAAACATTATCACACACAAAGTGGTACAGTTCATTGAAGCCATAGTTGATTTTTGAAGCCATTTTACTTCCCTCAACTGATGTCTTGTACTGTTATGTTGCTATGTTGCATCTTGCTTCCAGTCAAGATCCTATCTATTGTGGACCTGTAGAAATTGATGAGGGTTTTTGTGGACATTCTATGCTTTTTCAGACACATCAGAAAGTAAGGCCTCGGTTGTGCTTTTTTGGTGGTGCATCTGATGTTCAGAGACCATGAGAGGGTGTCAGAGATCTGGATGCCAAAAACCTGAAATTATTGACAGTTTTTACAGGAGTGTTGTTTATATAAACAGGTAAATGAACAGTTTTGGACTTCCTGAAGTCAATTATGAATTCCTTTGTTTTCTCCACATTAAGGAAGAGATTGTTCTTGTGACACCATACGGAGAGATCCCTAACTTCATTTCTATAAGCAATAGAATGATTACATTACACACTGAACCTATAATACATGGTGGCCTTTCATCCACACATGTATTATTAGAACTGCATTCCGTGCCCATTTTTTTTCCACGAGTAGCCACGAGTAGCCACTGGTGAAAAACTTACGTTGACAGAACTGAAAACTATTGTTCTATTGCAGCAGAATCACACAGACCTACAGACCTACTGTTCAGCCATTTTGGACTGAACATGGTTGTCAAAAAGCATCACAGTTTCATGTTTTTCTTCTAATCTCTTTGTCTACACTTTTTACTTCTGTCAAAAAACGTATAGGCCTAGCCTTTAAGTGCCACAGAAAGCTAAACTGTTGTTCCATGGCATCATCAGTGTGTAGCAATAGAGCTACACCTCTGCCATTTTCGACCAAAAGCTGTTGTCAATTTGGCCTCTTTGTTTCTATACTCTTTGGCCACATCCAGTTCTCTTAATACATCCATGTTTTTAGCCTTGCTTGCAGTCCAGGATCTATGCATCCATGACACAAACACAGATAAATACCCTGTTTGTTCTGGGATGAAGGCGTTCCAGTTATGAATTCTGCTTGTAGCCCTTTATACTTGCCTGCAAGTATAGTTTATTTCTTAATTTGTGTATGAGTGCTTCTGTTTGTGTACAATGTCCACATTCCTGTCTCATCCATGCCCTACCTCCATTTGGATGTGCACCAGAAAAACGTGCCAGCTCTCTTTTTGTTTGCATGGAACTCCACGTGAGGGCGCTTACGTAAAACCATTTTTGGCCAATCCGCTCCCATCCGTCAGAGCCGGAAGTGGCACGCCATTGCAATTTTCCTCTCAACGACAGACCCTCTCAGTTTTTCCTACAGGCTACAAAATAGGGCAAACATTGCGCATATTAAATATAAGTATATTTGTCGTTAAATCGTCGAGATGAAACACAACTCGAACGTCCCGGCTTTCCTAACCAAGCTGTGGACACTGGTAGAAGATGCAGACACCAATGAATTTATTTGCTGGAGTCAGGTAAGCTAACGCTAAAACTGTGCAGCGTTAGCATTTCAGTCATAAAAGCATAATTAGCAGGGTTGTCAGGTTGTTAGACATAAGATATGTAGTGTGGCTTCTTGTCACACTACGCAAATCCCAGTTTGCAGTTGGGGGTCGTCAGCTGTGCATGTTTACCATACCATTTTTTTTAGTATAGAATTTTTTTAGCTAAAGCTAAACAACAACGTTTAGCCAGCCAGTAGCGTTACATTTCTTTCATACTGTACCTGATGGTTAGCATTCAAAGCCAAAAGCAGTTCTTGAGTCATCCCTATATTAGTTCATATTTTAGATTTGGTCACTGAGTCACTGTAAAGCCTTTCGCAAAGCATCGGGTCGCGGACTTAAATAGAGCTCACAGCTGATGTGAGTTGCAGATGTGTGTGTCATGGTGGTGTTCATTGTTTACAGGAGGGCAACAGCTTCATGGTGTTAGACGAACAGCGCTTTGCCAAGGAGATCCTTCCTAAGTTCTTCAAGCACAACAACATGGCCAGCTTCATCAGGCAGCTCAATATGTGTAAGATTCATGACACGTTTTCAGTTTGCACCAGTCAGAGCACATTTTGTGCCTTTAGTTATTACTCTGCTTTAATTTCCCAGGGTCCTCTGGATATGGCTGTTTGTTATTGGCTTTGTTGGGTTATTCACAGTCGTTTTAGAACTCCTAGTTGATTACCGACTCTCTGAAAGTATTAGTTTCAGCTGAAAGCTCTGGATAAGGATAATAAGCAGATATTTGTTTTTTCCTCATGGTAAGGAATTAGGTAGGAAAGTAGGTTTATTTGATGGGTTTTAAGTGAGGGTGCAGTCAGTGATTTTAATTGAATTTCATAACAATGTGGCACATAAATAAAAAAAAAATCTAAATATTCTTTAATTATGATCTAGACTAGGTTAAAGTGCCCCTAGTCATCCATTTAAATCAGATGAAACTATAGTTAGCTTTTACCATTTTCTTTGTGTGTTGAACTCATTTTCCCACTGTTTGTGTGCACTTTCGCTCCCTCTAAAACATTCCACTGAGACTGTTTTCAGAATTTTTTTCTTTAGAGTTCAGCTGTGCTACAGCTAATTTAAAAAAAAAAGTTTTTTAAGTGTTATCCTGCTTGTCACATTCTTAAAGTTAGAATGTTTGTCAGCATATTTTTTAAATAAAACATCTTTGGCATAGTGTAGAAGGTTCGCTCACTAAATGTCAGTTACTCAAAGATGTAAAGCTAAAGGTCTTTCTACACCAGGGGCATTTGTTGTGTGTGATTAATTTCCACATCATATTTTGTCATTTTATCATGACAGGGTTTTCCCTAGTTTTCATCAGCAGTCCCTTTGTCTGATGTAAATGGGCACCCTAGAATAAATAAATCAAAAAAATTATATGACATGTACAACATGTTATAGTAATATATTTTGGTCAAATAAATATGTCCTCCCGCAAGAACCATTTTTCAATAAAAATATTTCACATAATTTTGGACTATTGTTAGTTGAGTAAAAAAATTAGTTGTAGTTATTTTTTTTACAGAGGAAAGTGGATAAATTATAGGTTTTAGCCCAAACATTCTGTATTAATCTAAAGTAAAGTAACAGCTGGTTGACAGTTGTTACTTAACTCTATTTCATTTGTTTATTTAATAGGGACAGTGCAGAGCTGCACATAAACATTGGTATAAGAGTAATACAACATGCAAACATGATTATAGCAGGAAAATGGTAATTTACACCTGTAGTCGCTTGAATTGTTCTTGATCTGGTTCTTGAACTGGTTCCATTCAGGATTCTTGGAACCTTGGTTCCATTTACTGAACTAGCTAGGGCTGTTGCAGTGAAGAAATATCCCCTGCGGTGATGCTGAGTGGCTCATTAGTGCGATATGTGGTATTAGTGCAGTACATGGACTGCAGCAGCTCACCATATTCTAATGTATTCCACCATAATTTCATAACGAGTTGAAAATATTTTTACACTTCTCATAGTAGCATTACAGATCTCTAACGTTTAGTTCTGCACTGTTGCTTCAACAAAGTATCTGTAGCATATAATGTCAAACTTGCTGCCCAATCGGACATCTGTAGCAGCAGGTCTCTGATTTACTGTAGTGAGACAATCTGAATTCCTTTTATTTCCTGAGCGACACTTTTAGTGCTGACAGACTCTAAAGAATCAAGTCAAAAAACTTTTTAGACTCTAATATTGTGTTTTGCACCATTACAATAAAGCAGACTGTGTACATGTCGGAGTCCAGAAGCCGGACCAGCAGCTCACAGACTTACAGAAATTCTTCACTTTCTGAAGTCGTCATTTCAATCGTCATTATTTCTTCAGAGGCAGAAAACACATTACACAAACTCAAACAAAGTAGCTCTGCAGACTAACCGAACATTTTGGTGTGTTTAAAGAATCACTATAAACGGATTTAAATTCACTTGGCCTAGCCTAGCCACATTAATGCTACCAACCCAAAATACCATAACACACTGGTAGTCTGCACATTTAAATTGAATATTAGTGGATGAGGAAAGTTCGCACAACTCTTTATTTATTTCGTGACACAATCTGTACGATCAAAGAGCAGATCAGGTGACAAATCAAGATAACACTGTGGGAAACACTGGTTGTGTAGCCACATAACAAACAGAACTAATGCGTCAGCAATGTCATGGTGGCTTGCTGTGCTCTCCGATTGGCTTGTTAGTACTTTTGCTGTTAATGCAACAGCCCTAGTTCTCAGGTTAGGATTAGGTTGAGGTTAGGGTCTCCAAGTCTCCAGGAAATTAATCTAACTTAATGTATTGTCTTGTGTGTGTTTATGTATGTACGCCCCTGTCCACATGTGCAGATGGATTCCGTAAAGTGATGCACATTGACACAGGCATTGTGAAGCAGGAGAGAGATGGCCCAGTGGAGTTTCAGCATCCATACTTCAAACATGGACAGGACGACCTGCTGGAGAACATCAAGAGGAAGGTGATATGCCTCCCAGTGACCTCAACACACTGCGGTTGCTTTTTTGGGATAATGATAGTTCATATTTATTGACAGAAAGGTCTGGACATGTTTAGCCTCATTAGTACAAAGACTAGAAGCTGCTTTGACAGAAGTTAAGTGTGGAAGAGTATCTGAGGGAGCACCCAGTGATCTGCACAATTTTCTTTACATTATTACCAAGTCAATACTTGTAAGACAGAAAAAAGGGGATGAAATTCATCTGTAACAATTTATGGATTTGGCATCATTTTCTATAAATAAATAAGATTGATACTTAATACTTTTGTCTTTCAGGTTTCTAATGCTCGGCCAGAGGACAATAAGATCAGACAAGAGGACCTGTCTAAGATCTTGGCTAGTGTTCAGAGTGTTCACAGCAAGCAGGAGAACATTGATGCCAGACTGGCAACACTGAAGAGGTCAGTCTAAAGCTTGTACAGTTCATCCCAGAAAACCCAGCCAACAACTTCAGAAAAGTTGGGTGTCAAAAATGCAATCACTAAAGTAAAAGCAAGAGTAAAAGTACAACCTGTAAATTTCATGAAAAAATGTTAATGTACAATCTTATAGATTAACGTTGAACAATGTAATCCAGATGCTGAAAAGTGTTTATGCCTATCACAAGTGAAGTTGCCAGAAAAACTTTTAAGTGTGGTTATTCTAGTGGTTAAAATAACAGGGATCCTCCAGTATGACCCCAAATAGGAAAAAGGTCGGATGGTATGGAAAATCTATGAAGCATTTTGTGATTTGAAACAGGTGATGTGAACATGTAATTGTAATCACGATTAGGTCCAAAAGCAGCATCCAGGAAAGGTCTAGTCTTTCAGGCGCAAAGATGGGCTGAGGATCAGCAGTTTGTCAAGTTTTGAATAAGTCATGAAATGTAATTTTGTCTGTTATGAAATTCAAAAGATTAGAGAAGAAACAGATTTAGACATAGACACAGAAGAGAAATCTGAGTGAGACAGTAGACCTGAGAGTTCAACATTTGTACTTTTGTTGCCAGTATGGGCCTTAAGCTGATTTCATAATGGTCTTAAAAATTCAACTTGTTGAAACCCTGTGTTATCAGTGTCTCTCTGCCTGTAAAGTTATGTTTGTAATGAAGAGTGATATAATGACAGTGACTGGAATGTTTGGAATATAAAAAAAACAATTAGAAAATTTTAAAGTCTACTGTTAAATCTTCTTACAGTAATGAACTAAAGTACACTTCTATGAACAGTCATGGAAATCATATTATTGACCCATGAAAAGCTTGGTTAAGATTGTGAAACACCGCTGTCATGGTTGAGCACTGTTTACAAAAACAACAGCATCATGTGATCCAGCAGACACACAGTGCATTCTCCACACTGTCTGTTTTGTTTTGTTGTTTTTAGGGAGAATGAAGCACTTTGGCGGGAGATCTCAGATCTAAGGCAGAAACATGTGCACCAACAACAACTCATAAAGAAGGTGAGCATTATTCACCAATTTCTAGAGCTGTCACCATATGCAAATTTGAGTTGATGGTTACTTGTCACACAAATAATTGCAATTAACAATATTATTGTCTATTCTGTTAACTTTATGCCACCACTGTAATACAAGTAGTAGTATAATAGTAGATTCTTTATCCACATATGGCTTATGAAGAAGAGCCATTTATTGCCATAGAATTTTGAAATATATAAAATGAATTATATTTCTGTTTGCCTTTTGTTAATAAAAACTGAACATGGCAGATATGACAGGACTTAAATATACAAAGCCCATTACTGCAGTATTCAACCAAGGTACAAAATAAACCATATACTATGGCCAAAACAGGTCATAATTAAAAAAGTGAATTGGGCAGATATGATATAACTTAAATATCCAAAGCCCATTACTGAAATATTGAACCAAGGTATAAAATCAAAATAAACTGGTTCTCACAGCAGAAGAAGAATGGGATGCAATAAGATGACGTAATTAAAAGAATGCTCGTCAAACAATGATAAACAATGTGGAAATAATTATAAAATATACACACGTGAACAAAATTTTTGGTACCCCTCTGTTAATGACAGAAAAACCCATAATGGTGACAGCAATAACTAGAATCTGACAAAAGTAATAATAAATAAAAATTGTATGAAAATTAACCAATGAAAATCAGACATTGCTTTTGAATTGTAGTTCAACAGAATTATTTATATTTTTTGTATTAATTATATAAAAAACAAACTCACGAAACAGGCCTGGACAGAAATGATGGTACCCCTAGAAAAGACTGAAAATAATTTGACCATAAGGACATGTTCAACCAAAGTGTGTCCCCTAATTAACATCACAGGTGTCTTTAAACTTGTAAGCAGTCAGTCGGCCTATTTAAAGTGTGACACGTAGTCACTGTGCTGTTTGGTGACATTTAACATGGACCAGAAGAAGCGAAGGAGAGAGTTGTCTCAGGAGATTAGAAAGAAAATTATAGATAAGCATGTTAAAGGTAAAGGCTATGAGACCATCTCCAAGCAGCTTGATGTTCCTGTGACTACAGTTGCACATATTATCAGAAATTTAAGATCCACAAGGACTGTAGCCAACCTCCCTGGACGTGGCCGCAGGAGGAAAATTGATGACAAATTGAAGAGATGGATAATACGAATGGTAACAAAATAGCCCAGAACAACTTCCAAAGAAATTCAAGGTGAACTCCAAGGTCAAGGTACATCAGTATCAGATCGCACCATCCGTCGATGTTTGAGCCAAAGTGGACTTAATGGGAGACGACCAAGGAGGTCACCACTATTGAAAACAAATCATAAAAAAGCCAGACTGGAATTTGCCAAACTGCATGTTGACAAGCCACAAAGCTTCTGGGAGAATGTCCTATGGACAGACGAGACAAAACTGGAACTTTTTGGCAAGGAACATCAGCTCTATGTTCACAGACGCAAAAATGAAGCATACATGGAAAAGAACACTGTCCCTACTGTGAAACATGGAGGAGGCTCCGTTATGTTCTGGGGCTGCTTTGCTGAATCTGGCACAGGGTGTCTTGAATCTGTGCAGGGTATGAAATCTCAAGACTACCAAGGTATTCTAGAGAGAAATGTGCTGCCCAGTGTCAGAAAGCTTGGTCTCAGTTGCAGGTCATGGGTCCTCCAACAGGATAATGACCCAAAACACATAGCTAAAAACACCCAGGAATGTCTAAGATCAAAACATTGGACTGTTCTGAAGTGGCCTTCTATGAGCCCAGATCTAAATCCTATTGAACATCTGTGGAAGGGGCTGAAACATGCCGTCTGGAGAAGGCACCCTTCAAACCTAAGACAGCTGGAGCACTTTGCTCATGAGGAGTGGGCCAAAATACCTACTGAGAGGTGCAGAAGTCTCATTGAAAGTTCCAGAAATCGTTTGATTGCAGTGATTGCCTCAAAAGGTTGTGCAACAAAATTTTAAATTAAGGGCACCATCATTTTTGTCCAGGCCTGTTTCATGAGTTTGTTTTTTAAACAATTTTGAACTACAATTCAAAAGCAATGTCTGATTTTCATTGGTTAATTTTAATAAAATTTGCATTTATTACTTTTGTCAGATTCAAGTTATTTCTGTGACCATTGTGGGTTTTTCTGTCATTAACAGAGGGGTACCAACAATTTTGTCTACGTGTTTATCTGTTATCACGATAATGTCAAATTGTCACCAATATCTCAAATATACCTAACGATTATTGTGACCTACAGATTTCCCATCTGAAAATGTCTCCAGCACAATAAGCTGCCTCATTCATTAACACTCAGGAAAACATTTATTTATCTGTGTGATAGCTTGAGTTTTTCTTGATGATAAAAGAGAAGCATTTTCCACTGGAGTGTTGACTTGTGAAGAGAAATGCTTTGTTTTCATATTAGTGGAGTTAGTTATTGTTGTTTATAACATTGGCATGTGAGCTGCATATTCAGCTGCTTTTTGAGTTGAATTTCATCAAATGTAATTCTTTTTCAGCTGATACATTTCATTGTCACATTGGTGCAGAACAACCGCATCTTGAATTTAAAACGCAAAAGGTGAGTTTAAAATGTGTTCCATCCTCTTTGTTGGGATTATAGCCAGGGTCTGGTCCATGAAACCCATGAGAGCCCAGACCTCTACCATGTCCTACTATTCTTTTTGTGCAACAATATTACTAACACATCACAAACAAAGCACTAATTATGACCTATGTTTATCTACTTTTTGTGGGTTGATGTGGTTAATTTAACAAACTACCATGTAAACAAAATTAATCACTTTTGCTGCATTTACACCTCGTGTCTGCACAGCGCTGCCATTTCTGGATCCCTAAAATGGAGGGATTAGTTTTGGGTGTAAGTCACAACATGTGGGCAAATGATCTGCTTGGCGGAGGTCTGCGCTCTCCAAGTGCTTTTCTAGTATCACTATATCAACGTCAATAACAAACACAACAAATATTGAACATGAAACTCATGACTCCTGCTTCTGCTTTCCACTGTCCTCTGCCTGCTATGCGCAAAATTTCATCATATCTGTTCACGTAAAAATAATACAAATTTAAATCAGGATTAGCATAATGTCTGACACTTTTTTAATATATATGTAAAACTTTTTGCCTTCTCAGTGATGTCCATTTAGGTCTTCGGTGTCAGTATTTGAACTGAAAAAGTCAGATCAGTGTGTCCCTTGTTTGGACACCCACCATTTTTTTCATGGCAAAGAGCAGCTATTTATTGATGCAATAAAGTTTAACTCAGTAAGTCATTATTGATTAGTTTGATTTTTAAACAACACAACCATCTTTTGTTTGAAGCTCACTTTGAATTGAAATGTTCCTGACTGTATTTGTGATGTGGTCTCATGTGTTTGACAGACCGATTCTCATGAACAGCAATGCAAAGAAGCCCAAATACATTCATCAGATCTATGATGACAAAGTGTGTGTGGAGCAGGTCAGTAACACACGATGAATGTAGCTGAATATGCAGTGTGTTGTACATATTCTGATGACAGTATCCTCCTTCTTCAGTCGTCTGTCAACAGTCTGAACAATGTGAAGAGCTCTGAAATGTCAGATGACGTTATCATCTGTGACCTGACGGAGGGCGATGCTGAGATGATGAGTGGGGTCACAGAGGGGTCACCAAAGGCCTATGAACAAGGGTGAGGATATAGAGCATTTTTGTCTTCATAAACACCTCTGACGGTTTTTGTGGGTAATGCTTGACTAGTGGCTGAAAGTCACAGTTTGGCTGCAGAGTTGTAACCATGGGGCAAGGTTCGCTGTTTGTGAGTGCACCCAAAAGGAAAGTAGAAGATGTTCCCTTTCGAAGGAAGTCTAATAATTCCTTTTGGTCTTACAGTTCTGATATAATCCTAGCCCTAGCTTAGGGTTCCATGAAAAGAGTGGATGTTAAAACATCAAAAGGCCAAATAATTAATAAATAATATCTAAATTAATCAAGCGGTTAATTGCTTAAGTTGCAGCTCTAACATGTTTCTGCCCTAATAATTTACAATACATGTTATTTCTGCTCCTCCTTAATGGTCAAGGGAGCCCTGACCTGTGAAAAATAAGATACGTTAAAACTGCAAGCAGTGATGAATGGACCCTATGCACCTTTGCAACTTGGAGTGGGCCGCGGTTGAAGGGTTCCACACAGTTCAGGGTGGGCCACAGTCTAGGGGTTTTTATTGCGGCCACGCAGATGTCTTCAGGCCTGGCCTTGATCCAGATGTTACGCAAAGGACTTAAATGATACTCACTGTGTCCCCTATGTGGCACTGGAGAACTTATTCTGCATCGTGTTGCTTTACATCGAGTCTAGAACACATCATGTACATTTCAAATCACTCACACGATGAGAATGAAAAGTGGTGATGCGCCACCTACTGGCAACAGGAAATCCACTTTATCAGACAAACAACATGAGTTACAGCCTTATGAATTTCACTTAACATCAGCACTGTGTGTATTCTAATGAAATGACATCCTCAGTGACGTGGAAATAGTGGAGGTGGAGCTGGACAGCTGTGCGGTGCTGCCAGCTGAGACAGAGGTGAGCACCACCTGCACAGACGACAAACAGACTGAGACTGGTGCAGTGGCAGATGAGCAGAGGGCCAGCCCTTTAGACTGCACCGGAGCCACCAGCAGCGCCCTGCAGCTCAACAAACCCTCAGGCCTGAGTCTGGAAGACCCCGTCAAGATGATGGACTCCATACTGAACGAGAATGGAGCAATATCACAGAACATCAACCTGCTGGGCAAGTAAGTATATCACAATAGTCTCACTCAGTCCAGTGAATGTTCATGTTTAGGCAAAGGCAACAAAGTGTCCAAATCACTATTTATTAATTCAGTTAAAAAGATGTAAGAATACAATGACTGCATGCACTGTAGCAAATTAATGTGTCAGTTATAGCTCGTCAATATACAATTTTTAATTTCGAGCACCCTATGAATTTTTCATGTACCACAGCGTAGTAGTTGAAATAACAGCTGTAACGATTCAATTGGCAGCAAATGAAATAATCCTGCTAGAAGCTCTACAGTAGCACTGTGCACAGTGTATTGACAGGAGAACCCTGTTAACTGTGTGGACCCTTTTTACTAACAGTTTTATCTTCATATCACAACAATTAATTACACACAACTACAGTATTGCTTGAATTCAATCAATTCACTTTCCATTTATTTCAGTCTCTCACAGGTGGACGCAGGTGACTGGGAAAAATACAGTAAATTAAAGTGGCAACTCTCAAAACCAAACTGCAGATAAGCTGGATTCATTTTCTGTGTACCATGAGTTTAATGAAGAAAATATATACACTTTATGATCCATTTCTGTGTAAAAAGGGCTGCACATACCTCCACATATCATTCTTTAAAACATCTGTCCAGTAGTTGTCCTGTATGGCTGGAATTCTGGAATATTATCACCGGCCTTTTATCTGCATTTTATCAGCAGATGTTCCAGTTCTATAATAAGCAGCCACTTCATCATGGCTTAGAACTATAAACTTAATGTGAAACAGTGACTAAGCAACTTCACACAGTGCTCTGTATGCCTTCTAACAGCAAACAGTATTCTGTTATTACTTGCTACCTGACCAGTTGTTTCAGATATGGCACAAAAAAATCATACCTAAAGGGAAATTAAAACCTGTTCGGCTGGAAAGGAAAAACGTTAACCTTATTTATGGACTGTGGTTGTTTCTAAATGTGTGTGTGTGTGTGTGTGTGTGTGTGTGTGTGTGTGTGTGTGTGTGTGTGTGTGTGTGTGTGTGTGTGTGT
>JAPQRN010000017.1:16434319-16446072 GCA_037367275.1 Coranthus polyacanthus | reverse complement strand
GCAGTTGTCCAGGTCAAGTGTCTGTGTCATCTGCCATCGACTAAGGTGTAGTCACTGAGGAGGTTCATTACACCACAGCTTCATTCCTGAAGAGCAGCTGAAGCTTTCCCATTCTACTTCAAGCTATGTTTTGCTTTTTTTCCTTCACCTGTGTTCAGAGAGTGAAGTCTGCTCTGCAGCAAAGGACCTCTGCCCAGCCAGCATCACTACTTTCAAAGACGTTCCCTCAGCGTATGAAGTGAACACTTTGCAAACCTGTCCAGAGAAAGTAGCATGTCAGTCAAACCTGTCCAGTCTCCATAGAGAGAACATGAATATGTAAAAGTGTTCATTCAGTTCAGATTCTGACCTGCTGAGCCAGCTCTTTAGTTGGCAACACAGCCAAAGCCCGGACTTCACACACCACCCGCTCCATCAGCACCTGACGGAACAAAACCTCTTCAGTGTTCAGTCTCGGACAGTCCTCCTGTGACTCTGTGTAATATTCTACATACAACAGTCTTTGAACATACATAAGCATTTCTTCTAAGGGTGAAGAGCACATGGATAAGAACAGTGCAGATCCTTTGGAGGTACTTGCTTTGCTTAAAAGTAAAGTTTTGGTGAATTCATTGATACTGTTCCTTATGTCAAACAAGGTCACAAATTCATTGTCTAAAACCAAAGAACATTCTACACCGTTTCAAGGGAATTCTTCTGCAGTAAAAAAGTCAAAAGCAAAAATCTAATAACCTCTAGATCTGACAGAACTATATTAATAGTGCAACACAGAATACAAATTTTGCTCCAAGAAAGTGAAAAATCTTTAATTTTTATTAAAAAATCTAATAAACTTTTGAAAATTAAAGATTTAAAATTTTGGTTACAAATTTTCATGTTTATTCATTTGACTATATTCAGATGTTCCCCCTTTGGAATCACAGACATTTGGATTAACTCTGTAATTTAATGAATTTTTCCCTCAGTAACTGTAACTGATTACAATTATATTTATTTTGTTTATTTTGTCATTTAATTATGTTTTACTGTTACATGAAACTATATTGCATATTGTACCACATATCTTGTCAATTCATTCATTTATTTAATATTGCTTCCTTTTCAAAACAGAAAGAATCTTGACAGTTTGTAGTGGGACTAGGTCCAGTCCTAGGTGGATTGTTACTGTGGTTTTAATGTCACAAACAGAGTATGTTGTGGGCAATTCATTGTTGTGTAAAGTTAGAACTGTTACAGTGAACAGTGGTCTCCTCTCAGTACACGCATAGCTGCAATATGCAGTCATATAGCTGCAATATGACGGCATATTAAACATTCAATACTATGTGAGAATCTAAAATTGGTTCATCCAGTGTTTTGCCTAGTAGTAGTGCAAGGTTCAAACTGGAATCCATTCGTACTTCTTTTATAAGTTGCACCACAGAGACAGAGCTTACATAACATGTCAGTGTCTCAGAGTTCTGGTCAGAGCAGCCGTGATGAATGAGCTCACCTGTATGATAGGTATAACAAATGCCAGAGTCTTGCCGCTTCCTGTCGGTGCAGACACACATATATCTCTGGGTTTGTAGCCTCCTTGTCCGATCAGCAAACCCTGCTGTGCGCTCTCCAAGACGGCCGGGATGACCTCTGCCTGCACTGTAAACACATCACTGCCCTCTGTTAGACATGCGCTGATGAAGGTCTATGTTCATACAACAATACAGAGGAATGTTTGTTGTCACCTGGAAAGAAGTGTTGAATTTGATTATTTTGGAGTTTCTTCACAAGATGAGTACAGAGTCCCGGGACGTCTGAGACTGGCACCAGGTTGCTTTTAATGTCTCTGTGAATCACATCAGGCTGAGCGAGCCACTGAGGCAGGACTCTGTGCACCTGGAAACACAACAATACACACACTCACACACTGACAACATGTATAGTTCCCAGGGGATCAATATGACATGTTGATATGCATCTGCAATTACAGGGCAGGTTGAAAATAAACAAAAAAAACAATCAACCACAAAAATCAACACTGAAGAACACTGAAGTCAAACAATTCACATCTTTTGTCAGATTAAGGAATACAGCAGACGACACCTCCTCTGTAGTGCTGTAACTGGTGTTGGTCTAGTTCGGCTTCATAAAGCCACGTTATGAAGGTTCTATACAAAAAAGCCCTTATTTAAATGGTCCCTTTCCTCCCTCACATCAGGCGAGCCTACCTTTTTCACAGGTTTATTGTCGAATCCTCCCAGAACTGTGAATCCAGATTGAGCAGAAGTTTTCTCTGAGGTTTTTGTTGGTTTGTTATTTTCTGCCTTTGCTGCTTCTTCTTCTCCTGCATCCTCCTGTCCATCTTTTTGAGTCACAGGAGAAACTAAAATCCCAACAAAGACTGTAATAAGTTTTCATGAATGGAAAAGTAATCTGCTTTTTGATTCAACTGTGCAACAGACGTGTTAATGTTTGCTGTTGTTTTTAGGCTACATTCACAGTTCAAGCTTTATTTATTTCATTACTCAGATCTGAGATTGTGTTGCGTTCTTCACATTTTATAATACATAATCCCTGACTTGTGCTGTACAGTTTCCTTCTGCTAATAAAGATATTTGAAAAACGTTTATCAGGCTAAAAGCTGCAAACATAACTGTGCTATATATTTAAATGATTGACTGTAAATAATACATAATGATATGGACCCACCTGACTCCTCGTTCCTCTTCTGTTTCTTTTCTCCACTTTTCTTCTTCTTCTTCTCGTCTTCCACAGGTTCATCTTGGTTAGGCTCTACCTCTACTTTAATCTTTTTGTGTTTCTGACTGTTGTCCTTCTCAGCCTTCCTCTTCGTCTTCGTCTTGACATCCTGCCGTTCTGTCTTTTCTTCACACGGCTGCTGTCTCCGCTCTGTCAGACTCTGTTTCTGCTTCTCTTTCGCCTTCTGCTGTAGTTTAGCCAGTAACGCCTGAGACCGACTCTCTTTGGAGGCACTCCCATCTTCCTCCTCTCCAAGATATCTAGAAAAACAACATGAAATGTAAAAAAAAACCTTAGAGAATTATATACGATACCAAAGACAAGATCACAGTTTTTTTACAAGTACCTGTTCATAAGAAACAGAGACATTTCAACACAAACGTCTTATTCTTTTTACTTATTGAGCATGGAAGAAATGTCTGTTTTGCTAAATATATATTAAATAACGCCCTGCTTTACGAACAAGTCAGTTTCTTGAAATAAATACAATAAATTCAACTTTTTCTGAGCTGCAAAAACCCCCACTCATGTGGTTTCCATACTTTACTACGCGCACTTTGATGACGACATTTAAGATGGTCTCAAAATATTTCCATCACTAGTCGGGTGCAGGCAAATTATTTTAGATTTTTCACAGCTTAAGTTAAATTTACATTAAAGTTTCCTCTTATTGATTATATTTTTAATACAACTTATACTACATAGTTTTTTTAGAACATTAAAACCATACATTATCGCAAACAAAAAGCAACTCAGCTCCACCCCTGTATGGTTCTGTCCGCCCGATGACGTTTACCAATCAAAACAAAGCGGCATAATTTTAAAACAGCTCAAACGCAGCACCGGTTGGTACTTTGCGCCGTTCTATTAATACGTCCATGTAGTGCGCCTTTCCAATTCTAAATCCATGTAGTTATCGCGTTTAAGTTGTTTAGGCCAATTTAAAAAGGTATAATATGTCGGAAGACTCCGCTGTTAAAGTTTGTGTACGAGTCCGTCCGCTCATTGCGAGGTAAGTTTATGCGGCCACAACCTGTTAGGAGCTGCCTAATGCTAAAGCTAACTAACTATTAACACTGAGAAATGTTAGCCCATTTAAAGTGAGGTCTATTTGTTCCTGTATTAATGGGATATCCAATAATAACTATGTACTGTTTGTCAACGTTAAAGCTAAGCCAATGTTACATTTAATATCTTAGTTTGGACTGTGGGACGTTAAACGTTAGCGTCAACTCTTGCTTTCGGTGTGACTGAATGACGGTTAGCGTTAAGTAAACCGACACTTTGATATTTGGGGTTTTGTTTGTGTTGCTCATTACATTTTTGTAATGAACGTCATACAGTGGTGTAATACGAACTGATAAGGCCCTCGAGGTGGCGTCGTTTGGTCTCTATTTATGCCTCTTATTTATTTTAGACACTAAGAAGAGCAAGGCGCCACTGTGGAGAGATTCTGTGGATTCTTAGAATAGAAAACTTGGAATACAGTCGACGCGCATTTGGTACAATAAAGTACAAAAACATACTACAGTTTTAGATTGAATAATAACATCCAGTATCAATACAGTTCTTGTTTTGTAAACCTCAATACTTGTGTATCAGTTTCATCTGTTTTTATTCCGACACAACATCGCTGAATTATCTGACAGTTACGTCTAGATTATTACTCACTGGTGTAAGTTACTTGTGTGTTGTGGTTAGTTAACTAATAAAGAGTTGTACTTCAGAGCATCTCCTGCAGGAAAAAATAGTTGTAAGTGATGGCATGTAAGAGTGGAAGAATTATTCATTAGAAATGTATCTATAGATAATGGTTTTGAATAATGAAATGATTTGGTCTAGAGATCTTGCTGTGGTGGAGTAGCATCCAAATTATTTTTTGGATAAATATTTGAAAAAGAGCCTCAAGGGTTCTTTAGAATTGATTTATGTACTTGACTCAACTAATACCTCTTTTTAAAGATTAATTTGACTTCCCATAGGATTTATTATAAACAACAGAAAATCACCAATCCATGTCCATTCAATGTTTTTCCTTGTTTAGGATAACAATTCTGCTTTGTTCAAACTCTAAATTCACTGTTTTAATAAACAAGATATTTAGTCAAGTGTAGTTTAACTTCCCCCACCTCTTATAAAGAGCAGCTCAAAGACACCTGGCAAAGCTTTTCTGCCCCTTTCCTACTTTATCAATGTTAATGATTTTATGAGGAAATAGAAAGGTGGCCAAAATCTTCTATCACAGTAAATATTGTGATATAAACCATTATGTCACACTAATGGTTTATATTACAATATGGTAATTGTTCAGTAAATGTAATTAAGAAATGGTTTAAATTAACCATACTGTACTTCATTACATTTGGTTATTTTCTTCTTTTATTTGGAGCTTTCATACAAATAATACCACTTTACAGTGACGTTGTTCGGTCATATTCTCGATCCTCCATCAGGTTGTGAGGTCCTTTGGAGGGCTAAGGTGCTGTGATGGCTTTTTTGTTGTTATTTGACTAAAAAATATTAATTTTTGCTTAATTTTGGATCTATTTTGAAAAATAACTCAAAGATACAGGAAACAAGTCTGCTCCTTGATGAAGTCAACACATTTCCAATTGCCAGTATAATGGATTTAATATTAATATATATATTTTTTTTAAAACTTGTGTTCAGTCTAATAATAGGCCTTTCTTCTCTCTCGTGACTTTTTTTTCTTCAGCTTAGGTGCTCTACCTAAGTTGTTTGTGTTGCCTCTATGTTATTTCTTCCCTGCATCTGTGCCATGTGAAAGAATGAAACACATACAAGTGACTAAAAAGTTTGCAGTAAAGTGTGTGATTTGTGACACAATATCAAATATAAAAATTTTGATTCCAAACTTAACAGTGAAGTTGGAATAGTGAAAAATGCCTGAAATGTACATTCCAGATTAGTACTCCCTCTACAGACCAACATTTAAAATGCAAGAATGCAGCCTGTTTGCTTCTGAAGTACATTAATTGTGAATATGAGAAACCAGTGGAGCTATATTTTATTTAAAATGATCTTTATTTCATAACAAATAACACCCATTGATACTCTTGCAAGTGCTGTTTTTTGTTGGTATTTGGTTGGTATTGCACATATACAGCATATAGTTTTGATAAAGACTATTTCTGAATGGTTTAGTCTTGAGTTAATGTAAACAGAAAAAAAAAAATCATTTAAAACTGTGCCACTTCCACAACACTGAAAGAAATTGAGATGTCATTTTTTGTCCACATCGTGGCCAGCCCTCCAAGAAAATCTGTGTTTAATTATGTTCCCAATGTGTTTCTCCTACAGAGAGGAAAGTGCTGCATCAGAGAATGCAGAGCCTGTTCAGCTGTATTGGAAAGCCGATAAGAAATCAATTCATCAGGCTGATGATGGGAATTCAACTAAGAGTTTCAGCTTTGGTATGTTTTAAACCTATAGGATATACTCTGTCCCCTCTCATAAAACACTTGTCATCTCTCCTAATATTTGTGTATTTGAGTGATTAGATGAACCAGTATAACTGTACATTTACTTTTCTCTGTTGTTTACAGACAGAGTGTTCACTGCTGATGAAACAACTGATCAGCTTTACCAGGGCATTGCAAAGCCTTTGGTGGTTTCCACTGTTGAAGGATACAATGGTATGTAGTGGAAGTGAACTGCAGTGTGTTCTATTATGAAGTGTTGTTCTACTGCATTGTTAGGCCCATGTGTGATTCCACTGCATCCGTTCTGTTCAATCCTCAGGGACCATATTTGCTTACGGGCAGACGTCCTCTGGAAAGACTTTCACCATGATGGGGAGTGACCATATTCCAGGAGTGATACCTCTGGCTGTGGAAGATGTTTTCCAGACTATTAAAAATGTGAGTGTGATTTTTACATTTAAAAAATCCTGCTGATTTGTGTTGTGCTTATTCTAAGTGTTGCTATTTTATTTGCTCATAGTGTCCCAAGAAGGAGTTCCTCCTCAGGGTGTCTTACATGGAAATCTACAATGAGACTGTGACTGATCTGCTCGTTGACAGTTGGAAGAGAAAACCCCTGGAAGTTCGAGAGGCCATCAATGTAAGTAGGCTGGTTAGTATGACAGGTATGATAGCTTTTTACTGGGTCTGGATCCATTAATAGTTCAAATCCCATATTTATCATTTAAAGTGTTATCTAAGTATGTAATCCTCCTTTGGGTGCACACCAGTGAAGGCTGGTGTACATACAGAAATTGAATAATAATACGGTAAAGTGTTTAGGATCACAAATATGACTAAATACTTGGCATTAACTTGTTATGATATGTATTTAAAGGCAAAATATGTAATAATTTCTTTAAAACACACCATTTAGACTCATACAATAATAATCCTTGTCAATCATCACTTGTGACCCTCTGTCAGTGTGTGGTGGTGTATTTACCTACAGAGACCCTGTCCTCTGCCTGGATTTTCTTTTTTCTTCTTGTTTTGTTGTGTTTGGGAAGTTTCTGGGCAGTGAGTTTGTATCTCCAGCCAATAAGAGCATCACGCAGTGTGTGATGAGGGCGTAACAATATAAAAACCAGGCGACTCCGGTTCTACGTCTCTCTCCTCTTTCTGCTATTCTCACTTACTGCACAGTTCTGTCTAAGAGACAAAACTCTGGACAAAGCTTGTGTTTTGGCTGTATTTTACCATTTTATTTTTCCATTTCACAGCTTTTTTCTCACTATACCACTCACTCTCCATTTAGTCTATTGCTCAATTGACCACCATTGTCTCTCTCTCATTTGCTGATTTAAGAGGAGGAGCCAAGTTTGAACAGTTCTGTTTACAAACACAAGCAAGATATATTACATACTTTGCTTTTAACATATAATGCTCTATTTACTTAGACAAGTATACTGCTTATAAATGATTAATGGGGGCTCCATAGTGAAATGTTATCCTGGATCCTTTTAAATCAGTGTCAGGTTTGTCAAATATAATCGGCCAAACTGATTGTCTCATATTGATCATCCCTCAGAGTTTCAGCAGTTTGGCAGTAGACGTCAACACCGGGGCAGCATTTACAAAAAGCAAAGTAACACCTATGCAAAACGCCTCATGCTACCACAAGATAAAAATGTAAAATATGGCCAATGCATCACTGCTTTTATTTTCTGTGGCTCTGGAGAATTTTTGCCAAGTGTGACAACACAACCCTAATGGTCTCAACTTATAGACCTCAGATCTACACCTTATGAGTGATCATTCAAAGTCTAGGCGCACTGAAGGGCAAAACCCTCAACAGAGGTTTGTTTTAGGTTTCCGTGATGAATTTGATGTGTTTTCTCTGTGCAGAAAAACATCTATGTGGCTGATCTGACTGAGGAACTGGTGACTTCTCCCGCACAAGCCTTGGCCTGGATTAGGAAAGGAGAAAGTAAGATTTGAGATCATCACTGACGATCAGGAAAAAAAAAAACTACACACAGTGAGTAGACTGAGTTTGTAGACTGAGTTTAACAACCTGTGTTTGTACCTCTGTAGAGAACCGTCACTACGGAAAAACAAAAATGAACCAGCGCAGCAGCCGCTCACACACCATTTTCCGTATGGTGAGCAACACTCAGTGATACGAATGATTTTTTTAAAAATTATTATTATTTAAATTTTTTTTATTAATGGAGTCGGTTAATGAGTTTCTTTGTCCTTAGATTCTGGAGAGCAGAGAGAGGAGCGACAGTGAAACTGCTGATGGAGCAATTATTGTGTCCCATCTGGTAAGGTAGCCTTTTACTTTTTTATGCTTTTGCTGTTTGTGTTGTTTTTGATTCTTTATCACCAGCAATTTTTTTCTTCTTTCAGAATTTAGTTGACTTGGCTGGATCTGAAAGAGCAAGTCAAACAGGAGCAGAAGGTAAGAAAGGGTTAAATCCATACAGTGCTTCAAATGAAGCAACATAAAATGCATTTTGGATTTTATATTGTGTTACTGAGGTGATCTGTTTTTCTGGGATGTCATAGGTACACGTTTCAAAGAAGGTTGCAATATTAATCGTAGTCTGTTCACACTGGGCCAAGTGATCAAGAAACTAACTGATGAAAGCCAGAAGTGAGTAAACTGTGACTGCAGTGGATGAATTCTAATCTCCACAGTGACAGACAGTTAGAAATATTCCTGAATAGTTGAGTTTCAATATTACATATCCTCACACATTGTCATTGTGTGTCTTCAGGGGCTTCACAAACTACAGAGACAGTAAGCTGACCCGCATCCTGCAGAACTCTCTGGGTGGGAACGCAAAGACCGTTATCATCTGCACAATCACTCCTGTAGCACTCGATGAGACACTCAGCACGCTACAGGTTGGTGGAATATGCACTGTATAGGCCTGTCACAATTATTACATAATCTTTTTACTGACTGAAACCATTGTGCATAATAGTTACAATAGTTTCATTCAGCTGAATGAAACTAACTGACTGAAACCATTGTGCATAATAGTTACAATAGTTTCATTCAGCTGAATGAAACTAACACAAATGTCACATTTCATTACTGTTTTATCGCCATCTCTGTGGCTTATTCTTCTGTTAGGAGTACAAAGAATATAAAAACATTTAAATTTGATCAATTTTTTTTGCTTGGCCCTAAAGAATGATGAAGGAATCTGTATCATGCATCATTCAAGTAGTTGGAGACTAAAAAATGTAACATTGCTTCCTTTTCAAAACTGTATGAATTGTGTCATAAAGTTAAACTGTTACTAAAACTGTTAGGAACTGTTTAGAAGTTCATCACCAGTAATTTGAACATAAGTACTTGAGTAAGATTCCACAATTGTTTCTAAATAGTGTGCCATAACGTATTTTATATTAAAAAAAAAAAAAATTTAAAAAATGGCAGCCCAGGTTACCAAGGTGACCTGATAAAAAAAGAGAGAGGGAGAGTGCTGGGAAAAAAGTATCTTGTCTTCATCAGTCTACTATAATGTAGCAGCGCCTTCTGCTGGTTGGAGAGAGAAATTTAAAAAAGCTTAGAGCACCAGGCATTCCCAGGCGGCCTCCCATCCAAGTACTAACCAGGCCCGACCCTGCTTAGTTTCCGAGATTAGGCGTGTTCAGGGTGGTGTGGTCATAAGCAAGTACAACTGCCACAAATAGTTCTCTTGTACATGTTGATAATGATCATGACTATTTATGTCCATTTATACACATGGTGATGAAGAATGAAAACGTTCAGTCTCCTATTATGGCGGTTATATGGAGGACTGAAATTTTAATTCAGTTAATAAATCAGTCATAAGCAAATAAAAAATTCTGAAAAAGAAGCAGCACTTGACAAAAAAAATCAATAGATCTGTGTAATTTTAAAAATAGATTATTTATTTGCAAAATGCCTACAACTAAAATGTCATGACTATGACAGTCCTATTCATGCGCTGCATCAGTCCTACATTGTGTGTTACATTTTACATGTTTTCTTTAATAACCTAAAATAGTTTGTGAGATGAAGCACTAAGCTTTGTCATTTCAGGTATTCATATTCAGTCCCCAACTTTCAAAACAATCTCTACATGTGGAATTAAATGTGTATTTAAAGAAGAGGTTTCACATCTTCTCTTTTTATCCGTCAGTTTGCCAGCACTGCAAAAAAAATGAAGAATGACCCTCATGTGACAGAGGTGTCTGATGACGGGGCTCTGCTCAAAAGGTATCGCAATGAGATCGTTGACCTCAAGCGACGACTTCACGAGGCAAGTTGTCATTTCTTCTTCAGGAACAGTTTATGTTTAGCATAGTGTGAGGACCCACCACTGACCCAGGTATGACCTCCACCCTGCTGCAGGTGTCTTCAGTCACACAGACCACAGTGACGGAGAAGAAGGTTCTGTCCCAACTGCTCCAAGAGAAGGACCAGCTGCAGAGGGAACAAGAAGACAGGATCAAAAATCTCACCAAACTGCTTGTCACCAGCTCAAACCTGGTTCCTGTCAAAATGGTAAGTCTGACACAGTGCAGCTGACAGCATTAACTTTAGAATGCTATTGCGACTCTTCTTTTCTTGTCCCATGTTAAGATGCCTAAACGCAGGGTCACATGGGGAGGAAAGATGCTCAGACTTGCTGCTCCATCAGCCTGCCATGGTGGCCCATCTGACCTCAGCTTTGCAGAGTCTTTCACTCGGAAGAGGAAAGCTAACCGCTCCTGTTTGATGGAGCTAGGCGAAGGTAAGGAGGAGCTTATAACAGATATATTGTATATAAACAGCAATTCTCATTGTATGCTTGTATATGTAAGGCATGCATGTTGTTTTTTTTTTGGGGTTGTTTTGTTTTTAACAGATGATGAGGAGTTTGAAACTCACTGGGAGATTCCTGATGAGCCATCAGATGACATGGACATCAGCCAGAACTCTGTGTCTGTTCGAAGCTTTGGAGACAGGTGAAAGAATCATTTTATGCAACAATGTTGTGTTCCTGTCATGCTAGTAAGGTTTTACTGAAAAAATAAGACACACCTGCAGTCACTGAAACCGGACAATAACCCTTCAGATGATGATCTGACAGGGCAGCACATTACATGACAGGCACCAGACATTTATCCATATTATTTTTTACCGGCCTGTATTTGAGGACCAGCTTTTATTTGTTCGTGTCGTCCTTGTCCCCAGCTATTATTAGAGACCAGGCTTTTAATTGACTCCCGGTTTTTATCTGAGGAAATACGGTAACTAGTTTCAACTTGTTTAGTGTGGACTTGATTCCCAAACGTAAGAGAAAACTTGCATGTAGCAGACTACTATTGTCAACACAATCATCTGTATGTCCTGTCGTATATTTTTTTACCCACAGTCCCAAAGACTTCGTATCCCCAGACCGGATGCATGAGCTGTCTGGGAAAGTGTCCAGTCTGGAGGTCCAACTGGAAATAGAGAGCCAGCAGAAAGAGGAGGCCATGACCAAGATGGAAACTCTAGACAGTAGAGTGTCTGAGCTAGAGCTTCAGCTGCAGACTGAGGCTCAGCACAAACAGGAGGCC
>JAPQRN010000017.1:16392869-16430501 GCA_037367275.1 Coranthus polyacanthus | reverse complement strand
TTTTATTTTTATTTTCAGTTTGGCTTATGAGTGCATGAGTAGTTTTATTTAGATGAATAGAGGAGTTTTTCTTCAGTTTCCATGTTCATTTTCAGGTTTTATGAGGAAAGCCTTGATTTACAGAACCTGAAAGAGGTCAGATGAAAGAATGCATGGCCATCAAATATGAATCACAAAACCATTGTTTATTAAATGTTGCATATTGTGCAAAGCTGTTTTATTCTTTATATCTAACAGAGCTCAGTTATTAGCATTTGGGTCTAAATCAAAAAGCAAAAGTAAACCTTTAGTCTGCATTAATAGCTAATGAAGTTGTAGAAAAACATTTAAAACACCAAAACAGTTTGAAATGAAGATGTGAACCCCCCTGTGAAGAACTTTTTTTTACGAAAATACATGTAACACATTCTCTGACTAAATACACTTCATGTCCACTCCTTGGAAAGATCAAAAGTTCAATTTTAAATTCAACTAAATTGAAATTGGGTAAACCCTCAATTTCAACTAAACCTTCAATCTAATCTGGTTTAGTTGATCTTTTAGTATTCATTTGTTGTTTTTTTTCCTAAAATTTAATAAGTTAATAAAATATTTTTTTCATTGCTAGTTTTAGTCTTAGTTTTCATGAACCCTGTTTGCATCTAGATCTGATTGACAGTGTGGAACTGGAGAGAACAGTGACTAGCCTGAATAAAGAACTGGCAGCACGTCAGGAGGCAGAGGAAATCCTCAAAGCTAAGTTGGAGGACCTAGCTTCACTCCAGGACCTTCCAGTTCAGGTGGACAACTTGACCAAGCAGGTGAGACCTCATGAAGCTGAAAGATAGCAGGCAGAGAGTATATTCCAGGAACCATAGGGTGATGCCGTCATTTGATTTGTTGTGTTTTATCAGGTGTGTGAGATGACTGCAGAGCTGTGTGCTGTTCAGTCAGAGAGGGATGGTCTGCTGGTAGCCCAGGCTCATACACAGGATGAGGTTCAGCAGGTCACACACTCTCTACAGACAGCTCAGGATGAGATTCTGAAAATCCAACAAGACCTGAGTGCTGCTGCTCTGAGGGAGAATGAGCTGAGCCAGCAGTGTGCTGAAGCAACACAGCAGCTAGAGTCACTTCGCTCAGACCTGCAGCACTCTGACACTGAGAAAAATCAGCTCATGGTGACTACTGAGGAGGCAGGCCTAAAAGTAAGCTGAATATCAATATGAATATATGCAACACTGAGAATGTTTTTACACTGATAAATACAGGCTCTGAAAATAACTATTGAATTCATAGCGTCATCATATTGGACAAATGGTGTGATTGCAGAGCATGTATCCACTGCCCAATCTGACTTGTCAAATGTTCACATGCTCATTGTGAATACATGCCATGTTCCAGTTTTGCTGGTCCTGTTAAAACAGTTTGATTTATTCAAAGCAGCTGAACCAACATTTATCATTATGACAGATTGTGTCAAATTGTTGACGGCATCACAGTGCTAAATCCAACTTTTTTGTCTAGTAATAAACAATCTTACCACGTGATGAACATAGTATTATGTTTGTTAGTTTCTGACAAGCCATGAGCAGTTTACTGCCGAGGCAGAGACATGAAGACTACATTTCATTGGAGGGAGGGAGTTGATGAACACGGCAAACTTGTTTACTGTTGAGTTCATGTGTTTTTTGGGTGATGACAAGAGGCAACACGTGACATAAATCTCAAAGAAAACTAAAACTGCATTAATATGGCAACATGATGTCTGACAAGAGGTGAAGCCGAAAAACATAGACGAGGCAACATGTAAACAGAAAAAAAGTTGGCGCTGATTTAGTCTCACATAGCCTGCCCTATCTCTACACTTTATTTGAGCTGTACCAGCACTGGAGATGGTATTTCCCCACTCCTGCTTCTTCCCATTCTTTAGAGTTAATTGGCGGTTTTCAAACCAGCTTAGAGCTGTGTTACCTCTGCCAAGTGAACTGGAGTTGCTACAGTCTCATTACCAAGCATCTGAGTGGAAGTGCAACATCTGGTGGTAAAATTCAGTATACCAGTTCAGTCCGGTGTCAAACTGGTTTAAAAACATTTACACCAGCTCAACCCTTGTAATAAACATGAATGTGCAAAATGCAAAACCACCTGTTTCAATATAATTTCATAGTAATATTAGATTAAACCAAACCTCAAGAAGCAAGAGCAAATCAGGACGTTGAATGCAGATCAGAGGATCAATCAGTTGTTTTCCTAACTTAAAAAAAAAACAACCGGTGACGTATTGGCTTTGTAGAAATAGCAAGTAGCAGTAGAACTTGGTTTAACAAGCAAGAAATGTTTCTAAACATAAAATACATTCAACTGCACATACATGTACCTGGATGAGTCAGTATTGAACTGATATTCCTTATCAGGATCAGATCTGTGCATCTTTATGAGCAACAACAATACCCTGCTTCACCTGACATGCAGTGTAATTAAAAATGCAAGTGTTCCTCTAAAGCCCTGCATATGAGGTTGTGTTTTCTGTCAGAAAAAGACCATGCAGTGCATTTTTCCACAATGTCATGTTTTCATTTCAGCTTGAGGAGAGTGAGCGTGAGCGAACATCACTGTCAGAAAAGCTGAATGACATGAAGCAGCTGATGAAGGATTTAGAGGAGAAGCTTGCTGACAGCGAAGTGTCCAGAAGCACAGAGGAGGAGATCAGCAAAGAGCTACAAGAACAAGTACTACATGGATCCTACTCACTGTTATTACATCAGCTGTGAACAATAGTTTACTTGTGGATGCCTTTGAGTTCTATTATCTCAGGGAAGCAGTAACACATGAGTGTAATCTGAAGTCTTTTCTTGATGTTTCCAGGTGAACCAGCTGACTGAGGAGCTTCAGGGTGTGCGTGCTGAGAAAGAGGCTGTGCTGTGTGAGCATGCTGGTGTTCAGAGCTCTGCAGAGGATATGGACAAGCTGCTCTCTGCAGTAACATCTCTGACTGCAGAGAGAGACCAGCTGAAGGTGAACCTGCAGGAAAATGCAGAGATGGTGAGTGGTTCTATTGTCTTAATGTTTGGATGAAACGCAAATCTCTTCACAACTCTTAAACTTTTTTCTGTCAACAAAACAATGGTTTCATCCTTTTACCAGTTTCCTTAAATTTTGTGTTTGTTTGTTTTTAGGCTGCAGAGACTCACGGTCTACTGCATTCCCTTCAAGAGGAGCTCCTAGAGCAGAAGCAAAAGAACTCTGATCAAGCGAATGTCCATAAGCAGAGGGAGTCTGATTTAGAGCAGCAAGTTGTCAAGCTGTCACAGGAGCTTCAGTGTTTAAGAGATGATAAAGATTCTGTCCCAGTCTCCACTGCTCAGAGCTCTGCAGAGGACATGGACAAGCTGCTGTCTGCTCTGGAGTCTCTCACGGCAGAGAGAGACCAGCTGAAGGTGGACATGCAGGACAACGTGGAGATGGTGAGACACACTTCAAAAGTTTGAAATGGATTCATTTCATTGTTTGATCGTCATAGGCCAAAATTAAACGGCTCCATACTGTATGTATCAAACAGATGATTGAGAATCAGGAGGAGCTCAGGGCTGCCCTGGAGAAGAATCGTAAACAGAAGGAGCTGATAAAGGAGCTGGAGGCAACACAAACCTCAAATGAGGACAGTCCTGCCAATGAGATGAATGGACAGCTGGAGGAGCTTCAGACTCAGGTAGGGGATATTTTTATTCATTTATTTATATTTATCTTTTCTACTAGATAGTTGACAGTGGAGATAAAGTACTGTGACTTTATCTCCACTCTCTATCATGTATTTTTTTGCCAATACATGATATTGGCAAAAAATGAAATCTCGATTTATTTATTTTACTTTACTTGTGTATTTATATTATTCATTGTGTTATGGACAATTCATGATTTTTAATCATACTTTTGCACACTTGAACTCAAGACAAAACAACTACACACCATAAAAATATGCTATAAACTAGATTAATTGAATTAGTCCATTATATTGCCCCACTTTAGCTGTGATTTAAAACCTTAATGTCAAAAAAGTGTTTTGCTACTAAGCAGCAGAAGCAGCAGTTTCTTTACATGACAGATAAGAAATCTAAAAGCAGCATTCACATTATCAGAGAAAAAAACCCCACAAAATCGCTTCGTCCATCATTGTGTATGTGCCCTCTGACAGATGAAGAGCGTGAGTGAGGAGCTGCAGAGTGTGCGAGCAGATAGAGACAGGCTGCTGTGTGAAAGGACAGCTGACAGTCAGAGCTCCACAGAGGAGATGGAGACGCTGCTCTGCAGAGTGACGGCTCTCACTGAGGAGAGAGATGAGCTGCAGGACATTCTGGAGGCTGTGAGACAGGAGAAGCAGCAGCTCAAAGCAGAGCTGGAGGACAGGATGGACATGGTATATTATTTATGTTCTAACTAAAGTGTTACAATAAGTGATACCCAGTCTGTCCATAAAGTTAAATTTAAAATGTCCTTTCTGTTGCAGGTTACACAAGTGCAGACTGACTTTAACCAGCCAGAAACACTGAGCTCTGAACTGCAGGCACACGAGAATACAGTCCAGCTTCAGCAAGAGGTAACAGTTCTGTTAAAGGATGGTACAGCTAACATCCACTGAAAAGACTAAAACCTTTTATCAAGTAATATATTGACTCTGTTATTTCTCTGGCGTAGCTCCACTTTGTACCTGAAACTATTACAGGACAAAAACTGTGGAGATATGGCTCTTTAAAGGTATAATTTGAAATATTCCTACTTTAAAACATTTAAAAAATTAGCCAAGTGTTTGTTATGTTACAGATGTCAATGCATTGTATTGCAGAGATATCTACAGCAGTTAGCATGCTAACAGGCTAGCCCTGCTCTGTCCTGTTTTGCGCTACCACTTTGTAACACTAGAGTGAGTAGTGAGCCATTAGCCATGTTTCCCTAAATGTATTTTATGCACATTTTGAGGTGTTGAATGAGAAACTGTTTATGGAAACAGCAACATTTTTAAAATTGTACTCGGCGTAGTTTATTCGCTC
This sequence comes from Coranthus polyacanthus, assembly GCA_037367275.1. NCBI lineage: Eukaryota > Metazoa > Chordata > Actinopteri > Kurtiformes > Apogonidae > Coranthus > Coranthus polyacanthus. Next base: position 16,425,474 of record JAPQRN010000017.1, on the reverse strand, counting down.
CCCATCAGTTTGTGGAAATGCACCTATTTATCTATTTATTTATTGCAACATTTGAAAATTTGCTTCAAGTTCATTTGACATTTTATAGAAACACAGCTAATGTAGCATCCAGTCCAATAAGAGGATAAGTGCTGCTGCTGTTTAGGTTGTTGTCATGGATGTATTTAGAGAAATAACATATCTGTAGTTGATGTTCAATTGGATCAACATTTGATTAGTTGTTTCACTACACAGCTGTGATTGGTTCATGATCTGCTCTTACATTAAAATATGCGTAGTGTACTAATCCAGTAATCACAATTATCTCATTTTCACACACTGCATTCTCATAAAGCAGTACAAAAATACACAAATGGACACACTGACCTCCTTCAAGTTGTAATATGTCTGTTTTAACATTCTCCATGGGAGTCTGGTGGCTCTTTTCAAAAGCCACCTAATTCCCTTGACAAAAATGTTAATTTTACCTTACATAACACAGGAGTTGTATATCTTATCAATGCGTTGATCATTAGTTAATTTGTTAGTATTTTTAGTTCATACCTAAAACAAAGTAAGTGATAACACCATCCTTATTTAAACCATGGATTGGATGATTTTATAAATGTCTCAATAATAAATACTGTAATGTGTCCATTTCCTCCATAGATGGAGCAGCTCCAGACGTCTCTGCAGGCTGTCACTGAGCAAAAGAGCCAGCTGGAGGCTGACCTGCAGCGCAACATGGAGATGGTGAGTGTGTGCTATTTTTCCCCTTTGGTGGTGTAGAACGTACAAATTGTCTATATTTTCCTCGTTTCTGACGAACTCTCGATGTGCTCAATGGTTTTCTAACGTTTAGGCTGCTGAGACTCAAAGACTTCTACATTCACTTCAAGAGCAGCTCCAAGAGCAGAATCAAAGAAACTTGGACTTGGAAAGACTAAACCAAGAGAGACAAGCTGAGCTGGAACAACAGGTTTGTTGTTTGTATAAAGCAGTACAAACTAGAAAATCTGCTCATAGATTCCTAAGCAAACTTTTTTTTCTTTTGATTTGTAATATGTTGATTTATTTTCAGGCTGCAGAGACTCAGAGTCTTCTACACGCTGTTCAGGAGGAACTCAAAGAGCAGAAGCAGAAGAGTTCAGATCTGGTACAGCTCTATGAGCAGAAGGAGTCTGAACATGTGAGTACACATTTTCCTGATGGATTCTCTGAAATGCTCAGAGCTTTCATTGGTCTAACTCCACTTACGATGTGGTGAAGCAGCTTTCAGTTTTTATGTACCAAATATCTGGAACCAACTCCCAGAGAACTGTAAATCAGCCTCAACTCTCAGTTCTTTTAAATCACAACCGAAAACTTTTCTATTTCACACTGTTTACAACACCACACTGTAATTTTTAAAACTTTTCTATTCCTTAACTCTCTGTTTTCTGTCATATTCTTCTAATCTGTTCATTCTTTTTATGTGTTTTAAGATGATTTTATATGTTTTTATTGTTTCCTGCTGTTCTTAAAATGTTTTTGTTAATGTAAAGCACTTTGAATTGCCTTGTTGTTGAAGTGTGCTATACAGATAAATTTGCCTTACCTTGCCTTACGACATGTTCCCATTTAAACAGATGAAGAGCGTGAGTGAGGAGCTGCAGAGTGTGCTAGCAGATAGAGACAGGCTGCTGTGTGAGAGGACAGCTGACAGTCAGAGCTCCACAGAGGAGATGGAGACGCTGCTCTGCAGAGTAACGGCTCTCACTGAGGAGAGAGATGAGCTGCAGGACATTCTGGAGGCTGTGAGACAGGAGAAGCAGCAGCTCAAAGCAGAGCTGGAGGACCAGATGGACACACTACAATCTGAGGTTTGTGTCACATAGTTTAACTTCAGAAAATAACATTTACATCATTAGCCACAGCTCTTGCAGATGTATTGCAGGTTACTGCCAAAAGTAAGGTAACCAGATTGGGAACTGTTGGGGTTTATATATGCTTCTGAAAAATGTTAGTTTCACAAGAGAGAAGGAGTACATGTCTGGATGACATTCCCTTTTCAAGAATCACCACATCACTGCTTCCCTACGCTGTTCTATTGGGATTGATTATAACGTCTCCCTTATGGGGACTGGTGTGAATGCATTCTAGACGCATTAAGATCCAATCACTCAGACCACATTTAGAGGTGGTGTAAGCCGTATATGGACATTTAGTATCAGCAATGTGAATGCAAATTTGTCCTGGGTCACACTGAGGGATCACTGTCTGAAAAAACCTGTAATTGGTCAAAATCTTCCATCTTTGGTTACATTTTGTACAGCCTGAAAAGAGAGCCAAGAGCAGGTGCAGAAATTTAGGTTCCTCTCAGACCATTTGAATTACAGTATTTTGAAATGTTCAGGGTTTTTCCCACATCGAGAATGAGGTAGCCACCTCCATCAAAATTTGTGCCACCTTCAACTGTGGGCAAAACTCTGATGGCGTCTTCATGGAAAACACTATTTTCTAACAAACAGTGCACACTTTGACATATATTCTCTGGTTTGTTTAAGTACCACTTACCATACTGTTTTAATGTGATAATTAGATAGATAGTTATTTTCTTCGGTCATATAATTATTAAAACTACTCAAATGCACTGTTTGTAAAAAGTGTGAGCCAGTTAAAGGCATGATATACATAATCGGGATGGTACCACCTCTGCTTCATTTTGAGGCAGAAAAAAGCTTGAAAGTCATTATGGAATTTTTTGTCCACGGACAGTAAAAATACTGTCTACTGAAGCTTTAAATTAATTTGCAAATATGTTGGAGAGCTTAATCCTTGAGTTTTCCACCTCTGCTTCAACAGATAGCACAGCTAAACACATCTCTACACACTGTTAATGAGCAGAAGAGGCAGTTGGAGGAGGATCTACAGCACAACATCAACATGGTGAGGATACACAGTTACTGATGGTTATGCCGTTTGTGGGAGTTTTGTAGACCTTAGACTGTGGATTTGCAGTGTTAATTCATCATCATTTTTATATTTTCTGCTTTTGGTGACACATTTATTTATGTATTGGTTTAAGGTGACCAAAACTCAAGAGCTTATGAAGTCAGTCCAGGAGGAGCTATGTGAACAGAAGCAGATAAACTCTGATCTAAAGTCTCAACAAGGACACAACAAGGAGACAGACCAACAGGTTGGCTTCTCAAACCTCAGTTCTATATGACAAAGGCTCCAGTGCATGATTCTAACTGCTTCTATTCTCACAGATACAGACTCTGACAGAGAAACTGCAGAGCATTGAAGTTGAGAGAGACCATCTCCTCTCTGAGAAACAAGCTGACAGTCAGAGCTCCACAGAGGAGATTGAGACGCTGCTCTGCAGAGTGACAGCACTCACTGAGGAGAGAGATAAGCTGCAGGACATTCTGGAGGCTGTGAGACAGGAGAAGCGAGAACTCAGAGCAGAACTGGAAGACAGGATGGACACACTACAATCTGAGGTTTGTGTCACATAGTTTAACTTTGGAAAGTGAGCTACAACAAATGTATTGCAGGTAGCATATTTGTTCCAGAAAAGCTGCTCATAGGTTCCTAAGCAAACCCTTTGTCTTTTAATTTGTAATATGTTGATTTATTTTCAGGCTGCAGAGACTCAGAGTCTTCTACACGCTGTTCAGGAGGAACTCAAAGAGCAGAAGCAGAAGAGTTCAGATCTGGTACAGCTCTATGAGCAGAAGGAGTCTGAACATGTGAGTCACATGTTCCTGATGGATTCTCTGAAATGCTCAGAGCTTTCAATGTTCTAAATCCACTTATGACATGTTCCCATTTAAACAGATGAAGAGTGAGAGTGAGGAGCTGCTCTGCAGAGTGACAGCTCTCACTGAGGAGAGAGATGAGCTGCAGGACATTCTGGAGGCTCAGAGACAGGAGAGGCAGCAGCTCAAAGCAGAGCTGGAGGACCAGATGGACACACTACAATCTGAGGTTTGCTTCACAGTTTTACCTTTGGAAAATAACATTAATTTCATTTCACAAGTCACACACTGTTGATTTACACTTCAAAAGTATTTTGGTTTTACTAGAGAAAAGGATTGCACATCTGGATACAAAAGGGGAAAGATTTATGTTAACATTTATTTTATTCAATTCCAATGAACCAATTAACTCGAAAGTTTGACCAGACAATGGTATTAACTCCAGAAATTCAACACATAAAGAAATCCTACCATTACAATCTATTAATCAAGTTTTATATAATGAAGTGGAATGACAGTAAAAAATAATAAACATGCTAACTAAAAAGTAGTTACAACTTGGTACAGAAGCCTTAGTTTGCACTGACAGCTTCAAGATGCTTCCTGTGCTCAGGTGGGATTTTGGTCCATCCTTCTAAACACTTTAAGTCTTTAAGACTTTAAATCTGGAAGATTACAGGGGACCCTCTTGTGAATCTTGATCTTCAATTCCTTCCACTTCCACTGATTGATCAACCCATTCCATCTACTTTTTTTCTTGATCTGGAACCAACTGAGTGTCCTTTACAGTATGTTTTGTATATTTCTGGAGTTGATACCAGTGTAATTTCCCCTTCTCAGATGAGAATCAGCACATCCCTACATACATGCTTCCCTACACTTTTCTGTCAGGAACATTAGGAATTTCTCCCTTTTGGGGCAATGCAACAAACTCACCGATTAACAGTTAAAAATCTATTATGTGCCATTCAAAATCGATAGTTTGGATAGTTTTTCAAATATGCTGGGAGGGTTTAATCCTTGAGTCGTCTGCCTCTGCTTCAAAAGATAGCACAGCTGAACACATCTCTGGCAGTTTTGAATGAATAATCAGTGGCTTTTCACAAAGCTGTCAAATATTATTTATTTTGTAGACTTTAGATTGCAGATCTGCACAGTTAATACATTATCATTTCATTAATTTCCTGTACTTTCTGCTTTTGGTGACACATTTATTTATGTATTGGTTTAAGAAGTCCAAAACTCAAGAGCGTATGAAGTCAGTCCAGGAGGAGCTATGTGAACAGAAGCAGATAAACTCTGATCTAAAGTCTCTGAGACATGAAAAGGAGACCTTAGACCAACAGGTTGGCACCTCAAGCCTCAGTTCTAAATGACAGTGATGGTTTTGAGGTACAATTCTAATTTCTTCTAATCTCACAGATACAGACTCTGACAGAGAAACTGAAGAGCACTGAAGCTGAGAGAGACCATCTGCTCTCTGAAAAACAAGCTGACAGTCAGAGCTCCACAGAGGAGATGGAGAAGCTGCTCTGCACAGTGACAGCTCTCACTGAGGAGAGAGATGAGCTGCAGGACATTCTGGAGACTGTGAGACAGGAGAAGCAGGAACTCAGAGCAGAACTGGAAGACAGGATGGACCAGGTATATGCACTTCTAATCATGCTGTCTCAGTGGAGTTTGTTAAAGTTTTAAGGAAGACACAGTTTGAGAGCAGTCTGATGTTAATAGAGTAAATCTCTTATCCAACACCAGATCTCTGCCATTCAAGAGAAGCTGAGCCAGATGGAACACTTAAATACACAGCAGCAGGTGGAAAGAGAAGAGCAAGTGTCCAGGCTCCAAAGAGAAGTACGTCCAAATCATTTACTCCACATTCTAAAACAATGTACAACTGTACTGTATTTTACAAGACACTAACACAGTGTCATAATGATGACGTGACTGTGTGTGTATGTATGTGTCATTCTTACTGTCAGATTCAGCAGCTGAAGGAGCAGCTTCAAATGTTCCATGAGAAACAGACTCAAGCTAAAGCTGAAGCAGAGGCCTCACAGCAGGTTTGTCTAATCCTCCTAGATTCACTGGTGTTTTCCTCTTTGTTAGGTTTCCATTCTATTTCCTGACTTTTGAATTTGGTTCCTTTTCTGTTCAGTTGCTCTGTGAAGCCAATACAACCATCTCAGCCCTCAAAGAGCAGCTGAGCAGTCAGGATGAGAGCAGCAGCAGTGTTGAGGAGCTGTTACCATCGCTGCTTCAGGACTCCACTCTGCAGCTTCAGGTAGTCCGACCACTGACTTTTTAGGACTTACATACTGACATTAGTGTGACTTTAATGCCACCCAACCTATATCACTGCAGGAGTCCTTTAGAAAATTCCAGCACTTCACAGACACCTGTTCGAAGTACACCAGCACAGCCCAGGACAAGGTGTTGAGAGTGCAGTACTCCCTGAAACCCTCCTGTCTGAGCTCTCTGCCCAAACCCACCATGGACGCTTACAATGCAGTCTGTCAGCTGGGACTGCAGAACGTGCAGAGTCTAGGATATATCGCCGTAAGTATCTTTGGAATTCTCGAACCATTCCTATTCTTTTCACTGAGATAATAAGCAGGAACCTGTATTTCCTCCCAGGAGCATCTTCAGGTGCACGCCCAGAGCCACAAGAATCTGTTTGAGGCTCTGGTCAACAAAGATCTAGCTATTTTCGAGGAGAGGCGGTTGCAGGATGTGCTGCTGTGCAAAACGCAGGCACCCAGCTACTCGTTCAAAGACGAGGACTTCCACTCACTGTGGAAATCAAGAGTGACTGAACTGCTGCAGAAGAGGCAGCTCTACCTGCAGGTAAACAATGCTGCTGTGTCTACTTGTTTGGATTTTGTTTATGAACTTCTTAAAACCATTTCACACCAAAGCATGGATTTTTCTCTGAACAATTTGCATGGAAATTTACACAAACACAAAAAGAAAATTGTTACTTGTAATTATTATATACCAACCCTCCTACAGCACTCAATCCACATTTTACATGAGGTACAATATAGTAAAAAATCTGAATATTTTTTTATATTGATCAATATTGATCACAATATATAATGTGGTAATGCCTCACGAAAGAGGGTTCGTTGGCTAAACAGTAGAATATTAACATGGGGAAGCATTTTCATCCTGTCAGTGTAATGACAGATGTAGTACTTTGCATTTACACAAAGGAAAATAAGAAAAAAGATCTAAACTTTTCCATTTTAAACAATGTCCGTGGTTATATGATATATATGATATATATATATATTATATTATATATATGATATCTATATATAATATAGATTTCTGAATTTACACGGTGCACTTGAATGTACCGCCATGTTTTTCAGTGGCCACATGTTTTGCCATCCGACAGCAGTTACTTTTTACTACATGACTGCTTTTTTACATTTACCTGCCAGTGCCAAATAGCCCTCTGAGATTTACTCGCCAAACAGAAAATCTACCCACATGTGGTGCTTCACGGGTGTTGCATTTATGTTTTCCATATCAAGTAGAAATGTCCAAAGCTTATCATCATTATTGACTTAAATATAATCACAATCCCGTTCTGAGTTAATTTTTTAATTTGAGTTCTTCCAGTTAAGAGGGGCAATGATGATTGTCACATCTATGATGGTCATGTGTCTTCTTCCATCTGTCTCTTAACAATTGGTTTTGAAATGTTACCTTGTGTGTGACATTTGTAGAAAATGGGCAACATTTTGGAGAGACTGTGGGCCAACATGGCATCTTACCCCAGTGAACTGTCCACTGAAATCAGAGAGAGGGAGAGGTTCAAGGAGCAGCTGCAGGCTGTGTGCAGCAGCCAGCCAATCAGCTTCAGCGGCCTGGAAAGGATTCTGAGCTTTGAGCTGGAGCGCAGGTCTGCCGTGGTCCAGAGCAGGAACAGGACTCTGCAGGTACTTTACGGTTGCAGTGTTTTAGGACACTTTGTTTTCTATAGAATGTTGTTCTGATGTTGTATTATCCATGTGACTGTTGCAGGGCATTACAGATGAACACAACAACCTGCTGCAGGAGCTGAAGCTGCTGGAGGTTCAGGGTGACTCTCAGCTTGGACAGGAGAGGAGTAAGAGGTCCACTCTGCTGCAGGCGATGGAGGGGGCTCCACTCAAAACAGAGCTGGACCTGCTCAAAGACAACCAGCAGCTGGTTCTGCAGCTCCAGCAGGTCGAGGAAAAAGTCAAAGTAAGTCTGCTCTTTTTACTGAGAAATCCTGCTTGTTTTACATCTGTGTAAAGTAAATTCAAAGATTTATTTAAACACATTGTACATGTTTGAAATGTGTTACTGAAAACACATTAAAAGATAGGCTGTACATAAGAAGTAGACAGTAGCCCATTGTTTCTAGCCTGCTGTTTGGAAATGTTGAGTTAATATTTTGGCCTTGCTATTTTGGCTTTTTGGAGCCAAAATTTACCAAATATTTGGACAAAAGGGCAGAGCTGGGGAAGCGCAAAGGGTAATAGGTGAGCTAATGCTAGCATACTGGTATGGTGAAACAAGTGGTTCAGAATTCTACTTGCCCAAAGTCAATTTTTACTGCCCCTATACAAACTGTTTTACTTATTAGACTTACCCACTCTACCTTCTGAGCCACAGTGGACAGCTGTCACTGTTGTCCACACACCGGGAGTTTGATGGTTCAATCCCCGGTGCCTGTTCACATGTTGAAATGTCCTAGAGCAAGACACTGAACCCTAAGTTGCTCTAAGTGACTGTTTCACTGGTGTGTGTGAATGTGACACATTGTAAAGCTCTGTGAGCGCCATGAAGGTAGAAAATCACTATAAAAATGAAAGTCCATTTATTAATTTATTAGTGGTTATCAAATAATACCAACTAAACAGAAGGATTAGAGTTAATTGTCATATTTCACTTGCATGTAATACTCTAAACAATAGGGATGGGTATCATTAAGATGTTAACAGTACTACTACAACTTTAACAGTATTCTTGACAGTACTTTTTCTTAGATCAGGGTTTTTGTTCAAATTAGCAAGTGAATTAAGGAATTCGTTGTGATTGCTTGATTGGTTGATAGTCTGGTTTATGAATACAAACAAACCTATCAAACAAATACACAACATATGTGATGTTCTATAAAAGCACCTCCTAGTTTCTAATGCAACATGTTTCAGAAACAAATACAGCTTGAGGAGTTTCTCACAAATGTCTGAGTTACCTCTGAGTGACTAAGTTCAGGCTTTTATTGTAAAGGGTAATTACAATGCGCTGCAGTTGATGTCTTGATGTTTTGATTGATAGACACATAGAGGCAGACATTGCAAACAGGGGACACTGGTAATGGTGGTCTGTTTTCCAGACTCTGCGAGTAGAAAATGAGCAGCTGGAGGAGGCCCAGGTCAACGCCAACAACCGTGTCTCCAACCACAAACAGGCCACCCAGCTGCTGCAGACGGAGCTGCAGGACAGCCGAGCACAAGTCGAGCACAAGGAGAACACCATCCAAACCCTCAAGAGCAAACTGCGAGAGTCTGAGGTTAGTCCTGGAGAACATTCATTGTTGTTTGAGCTACTTTATATTTGAGGTCTTATAATGATATTTCTTTGTTTGTGCTGCAGAAAAATGCATCACCCAGTGCCATTGAGCTGGAAAAACTGAAGACTAAAGTGTTCAAAATGGAAGTGGAGCTGAGTTCAGCATCTGACAAACAACAGCAAGAGTGAGGACCCTGGGGATTCTTTCTGGTTCTGGTTTTTGTTTGTCTAAAGGCGTTCACTCCTGAAAGTCCAAACCAAGATTCGTGTCTTTTAGGGAGACATCAGTTGTGAAATTCCAATAGCCAATGCTGTTACTGATGTTATTGTAAATGTTAGTGTTTTAAAGTCTTTGAGGCCATCATCATATCTTTGAATGAGCACAAATTCAGTCATACAAATGAATGGAATATAAGACAACAGATAAACATAAACTGCCATTGATGAAATGACGTTATTTGCTGATGGCCAGTGTCAGGCAAAAGAGTCGATGCTGACCAATACTGATGTTAGGCCCAGATATCTGTGTATGCCTAATGCTCCCTGTACTTTGAATGGTGGGTAGATGCCCAAGACACTAAGTGTTTTATTTTTTTTCTCTCATTCTGTGTGTCGCTGTCAGGATTCAGAAGATGACTACACTACTTAATGAAAAGGAGGAGTCACTGAGAAGGCTGAAAGTGACACTGAGGAAATCCCAGCAGCAAGGAGAGGACTCCTGTAAGTCACAATGTGTGAATTCACCTCATGGGCCAAAATATTCTCTCATTTTATAGGTTTAAAAAGTCAAACTTCTAATTTGAAGCTGATTTTTATGTTTTTTTATGCGTGTGAAGGCACAACCCAGGAGTTGTCAATGAGGGGGAAATGGTTTGCTAAACCGTTTTGTAACATCTTGATAGTCGGGTTTCCATCCAAACGTACCAGAAATTTTAACTGAATTTCCAGAAAATCTGCAAAAGAAAATGCATAGTTACGCACACTCACTGTTGCCTGTTAGATGTACTATTTCATATAATAACATACTACAGGGGCTGTTGATTGAGGAGCTGATAGATGTAACCTGCAGATGCTTTAGCTTCCTCCCAAAATGTACTAGTCGGGATCAGATAATGTTTCAAACTTTTGTCAAAGCATTTGTCTAAGATTAGTTTCTGCAGCTCTTTATACATTGTGATTTTTGCTGCTGTTTCATCTCATGTCATGTTTGTTTTTTTCATTACTTCAGTGAACATTGCAGTCTCCTTATTGTTGTGGACAAACACACATGATTTCACTAAATCTTTTTCCATTGCACTCACTTTTTACTGATATAATTTGTAATTTTCAGTCTTTCTGCAGGGGTTTTTGATGTGCACATTTAAAAAAACAAGAACAACTAGATGAAAACACAACTGAGAGACCCGTGCATTTATTGGTCAAGATTTATAGTTTTTAAGACACGTCAAAGGTGACACACCACAGGTTAATTGGTCACATCTGGAGAATATTCACATGTTGTTCATTAAATTCAGACCTTCCCCTCCAGAGACATGGACTGCAATTGACTTGTATTGAATTGAACGTGATACACATCTTTTTTTCTATTAGCTTTGTTTAAAGAGGAAACTGTCCATCTTAGATATTCAAATGATACTCATGGTGTATTGTTGATTCAGTCCTGCAGGGGGAGGACCTTCATGCTAAATTGACCCACCCCAGAGGTTTGGTGGTAAAGAGCAGCATTGCACTAGAAAAGACCAAACTGGAGGAGGAAGTCAAACAGCTTCAGCTGAAAATCACTGAGCTTGAGAGGTAAGAAGAGCCTGTTGAGGAGGCAGATTCTGTCCCCGATATGATCCTTTACTTCTGCCCTTACACTGGTCTTCCTATCCCATCAGCCTGGTGTCCAGTCAGCAAGCTGACATCAACAAGTGGAAGAGCAGAGCCATCAAGATCAAGGGAAAGACTGAGATGAACAAGCCTCAGTCCCCCTGCACCTCCTCCAAGCGAGGGCCTCCTCTAATCTCAGACTCTGAGCTACTCGGTTCACCCAAGAGGCTCCTGTGTAATCCCAATAAGATCCTGGACTCTCCGAGGAGGGGACTGGAGTCTCCCAGGAAGCTGCTGGATTCTCCAAAGGTCTCTGTGCTCAATTCCCCCAAGAGCAGATTCTTTGATGCCGGTGGGAGCTCTGAGCTGCTGTCCAGAAACTGTCCCAAGCAGTTCTTTGATAACTCTGCCCTCGGAACCATTCCAGGTAAACCACAACAACAAACCTCTCTTTCATACTGTAGCTTAGTAACCTGTCTGAACCCTCTCAACACCTGAGCTGTTTGTGTTGCCAGAGGTTTCCCATGTTCCTGATTCACCAGATGCAGAGATGGGTAACTGCTGTCATATTCACCTGTGTATTTGCGGAATCACTGGGCTTTACTAACAGTACCACGAAATGTTGGGACTCCACAACTGACTCTTTGCTAAGACCCGTCCCCCCCTCGTTACTGTTGCTATACATGTCAAGCTTACACATTTGGCATGTCACACTTTTACGCTCTCTCAAGGTGGTTTTGGCCTTTTTCAAATGAGTTCATGCACATAATGGGAGATGGATAACATGACTGATCATTTATTTCTGACACTTCCTAGATACTCCTGTATTGCACTAAAATATGGCGCATTAGGGTGTGAACTGATGAGCAGAATGACGTATTCCTTACTCTCATCCATGAAAAAAACATGTCACAGCCACTTTAGATGGAAAACAACAACAGAAAGCTGTACTAAAGCTGTTTATTAGAGCCACGACAGTCTATAGCACTACCTTCTGATGACACAGTGCAGCCTGGTTTATTCACTCCAAAACAGTTCATAGAGACAGGCCTCATTCACTTCTTCATTTTTGTCCTTTTTTGCAACATTTCAAAAGTTACTTCAAATGCAATTAACAATTACATGGAAACACAGCTAGTGAGAGATATTCCCAAGGAAATAATTGCACATTTGTGTAATAAAAGTTGTGAAATATCAGAGAAAAGTCAACAGAAAGACTACACTATACATTTGAGAGCTACATTCATAATATAGTTTAATTTGCTACAGGTTAGTATGCTAACTATGTAGCTAGTTAGGTAGTTGTACCATTTGAGTAAATACTGTGTAGGACATAAAAGAAGCACCAGTAACTGGTTGAAACATGGAGACATGCTCTGCTTTGTCTGCTAACAGCTGTGTGCTAAGCTAGCTACATGTTTTATTGATCAAATTAGCACATGGTTGTTGGCTACAAGACTGACATGTTTTTCTTATGTTGCATACAGTATTTACACAGCCTCAAATGTTACACAACTACCCAACTAAAAGTTCAAACATAAGTAACTTATGTTATGTTTGCTAAAAACTGTATGGCAAGCTACCTAACTACTGCAGCTAGTTATGTAGCGTCTTGCCTTGGAGCAAACAAAGTTTTTATTAATGAAATTAATGCAACTTTGTGAACGTAGCTCTCCAATTCATATTGTAGTCCTTTCTGTTTAATCGTCTTTGACATTTCAGGACTATTATTACAGAAATGTGCCATTATTTCCTTCAGAATATCTGGTCTATATCTGACCATTTATTTACTATGTCAGAAAATAATGGAAAAATCCCAAATCAAAGTACACACAACACATTATTTCTTAGTCTTAGTTTCTTAGTCTGCTTACTGTATATGTCCGTGGTCAGTAATGAACCTCCAAAGTTCTCAGTCAGTCTGTGCATAATAAGTAACATGGACAGATTCAGATGTGAGTGAGCTCTAACACACTGTTTACTCCATATCTGACATCTTTCCTCTGAGGGTTTCGTCTTCAGAAAGGTGAAAAACTACGACACCCCTCTCTAAACTTTGAGGATATCTGCTGTCAGACTTACAGATGTACACCGCTCGGCAGGCGTCCTGTGCCTAGTCACAGCTGCTAATGTAGGATTGGACAGTGACTGTGGACGGGGCTCAGTGAAGGGTCAGTTCTTCAACTGATCTCACTCAACTGGACAGTGAGCCTGAATCACATCTGATCCACACGTGTCAGGAAGTGACAGATTGACACTTTTTGCTTGTTATGGGAACGTTATGGGGAGTGTATATACTTATATGCTTAATACACAGTGGTGGGTGACGGAAACACCAGAGTTCATTATTGACCCTTTTTTCTTTCTACTCACTGAAACACTCTGTTTTGAATCTTTGGATTATTTACATATATGTATTTGTGGTGTGTTGCAGGTGCAGCTGGGGGTTCAGACAAAAAGGAGGACTGGCCTCAGTGGCCTCTGTCGCCAAAACAGGAGGACATGTGTAAAACCCAGTAAAATACTCCACATGTGCAATATCTTTTAATGTCTCTCTTGTTTCCATTTTACTGTTCCTTTGTGTTTTTATTTCTGTCATGTAGTCTAAATAAAAATGTTTTATTAAATCACAGTTTATTCTGTTCCTTCATTGACACTGCAGTTGAGCTCTCTGATCTCTGCACATGGAAACACTTTATAGACTTGATGGATTTAATGTCACTTGAGGTTCACATACAGAGATTGATGGTGTGTTGCCAAATCCAGGACTTTATGTTTATCTGTGATAAATATGCAAAAGTTTTTTCTCCACAGTGTCAAAAACTGTGTATTCAGCCGGTGGGCCACCATTCAAGTTTACTGCAAGTTGTTGTACGTAGAGTGGCTGAGCACCTCATCATAATTTTAATACCTATAGACCACGGGTATTCAACTAAAATCACAAGTTTTTTCTTCATCGCTAATTGCATGTTGTCGCGGTCCGGATGGAAGCCTCTCATGGTCCGGATTTGGACCGCAGTCCGCCAGTTGACAGGTGACCTCTGATCTATAAGATCCAAAGCAGTATTGAAGTCTAGCAGCACTGTACCAACCATTAACCTTCTGTCGAATTGTTTTAACCCATCATCTGTTAATTGTGTTAAGGCAGTACATGTGGAATGACCCATATTAAATGCATGTCAGAATTCAGAGTTGATGTCTGAAAAATAATGCTGAATCATCAACAAAGAATACTGCGCGCACACATAAAAAGTTATACGTCTCTAAAACAAGCCTCCTTCAAATAAAGGCCTGGTGCCTCCTGCAGCTGTGAGAAATAAAGGCCTGGCACACACTCATGTCACACCACATGCACTGTCAACACAATAAAATGGGATGGCGTACCGATGCCCTATATATTTAGTATGTATGAGGGCTATGTAGCTCAATTCTCATGTGGAACACTGAATATTTGGTCTATCTTCTGAAATGTTTTGTATATTTTATATTCTTATATGTTATATACACTAGAATATATTCCTTTATTGAACCCCATTGGGGTAAATTCCACTATGATTCTTTAATAATATTCTTTTTTGTACATTATGTAAATATCTATTACTTTATGTCCTAAAAACTTATATTTTGGACACAAGTCTGAAGAAGAGCAGCTGTGCTCGAAACATCACTGTATTGAAATAAACCTAATATGGGAGCTATTCTGGTGTGCCGATTTTTTCCTGTTTCTCTAATTATCCATCTCCAAGTAAGATTTCTACTCCTAGGATGTGCATGTCTTGGCGATCGATTTTGTTTTTCTTTACATAACACTACATTTCATTCAATTTGAGCAAAACAAAGATCATGCTGTCTGGAAAAATTAAACAAAAGTCTCAAGTACAAGTAATGATAGCTAATGTAATAATAGAATGAAAATACATTTCTTGGTATGATTTTAGACCACAAAATATGCTGGAAATTAGACATGTGAGAACAAAGGTAGCAAAGAGTATCACAGTCTTGGGGAAAACACAACACATTCTGGATCATAAATCACTGTACATCCTGTATGGTTTACTTGTTTTATCATATCTATCTTACTGTGGGGCTGTATGGGGTAACACCTACAAAAGCACCATACAACCACTATGCACACTCCAAAAAAGAGCCATAAGGATAGTTAGAATGCACAAATAATGTACAAAGCTAGACATAATGTACACCCAAGCAATATAAAAGAGGTTTCTAGAAAGAGAAGGCAATTATAATTTGAGAGGAGAGCAACATTTTAAAAAAACCTCAATGTTCAGACAACAATGAAAAGTATGTGCATATAAATGTGTGGAATGGTTTACAGCTGGAACTAAAAGTACAATCATACACCACTTTAAACGGATGTATAAAAAGACTTTTCTAAAGAGATATATGGATGAGGAGGTGGGTTAACTGGTGGTCTGTAGCTTCAGTTGGAATATTTATTCATTCTTGTTTCAGAGTGGATTAGGTGGTATATACAATTAGCATAGTTGTTAATATTGTATTGGGTTGTACATGAATTTGCGATAGGTAGTTGTATGGAAGTGGGTTGTATATAAAATAGGTGTGCCCATCAGATTGGCTATAACTGAGATTCCCAGGTCACCAAGGTCTGAGGCCTGAGATGGATCAGTAGAACTGGTGTTAGCTCTAATGATGCCTCTCACTAACATATCTGAATTCCTTGTAAAAGAGGACAATCTTGTTAACAAAGTCAGAGGTCAATGTTGGTTTCATTAATTATTTATTTTCCTGGATGTGGAAATTGGACAGTCTATGCACACTAAACATTTGAACTGATTTCTGCTCCATAAAAAGGGATTAAACCACTAACACCACCCTGAGAAACTATATAATAATTATCTAACACCAGTGCAACTGGTTGTCACCACTTTTATTTATATGTCCACTTAGAATGTATATATAACTAATGGTGTAAAATGCTGCTAATGGCTATATATATATATATTGACTTCCTGAATCCCAACATACTGGAGAAATGCTGATTTCAGATTTGGAATCAGCCTACCTGATGTAGGTAAAATCAGGTATTTTTCTCCCGGAAGCAAAATCATTGTTGACCAGTTATAATTGGTGCCAACCTGCCTGTCTACCTGTCTTCCAGTGGACATCCTACCTGTGCACTCGCAGGCGTGCACAACACCAGGCGGATGTAGAAATGTTGCTCCTCTGCTCAGCCTATGTCACATCCACCACACTGAATAATTCTACTATGTTGTGAAGTTCCTTGAACCTTAAAACATCCTCTCAGGATGTGGATTCATGTTTCTATCGTCAGTAGTTTTGAAGCTGTGGTGGAGTGGATGTGATTTCACTGTCAATACTGTCTATTATCAGACTGAGGATGAACAGGTCTGACATGAAACAGGAATGAACAATGAGTGTAAAAAACACATCTGAAAGTACTATGTTCAAAACTGAGGCCAGGAACGACCATCAAAAATGGCAGATCTCAGTTCTAGATCGTCTTCTGGATGAACAAGAAATGCATCATGTTGTTGGATATTGTTATGTAGCATATGTGTAATTTTTATCAGAGCAATAATTGCATTCATCTCTGGATATGACTTAAGGGAAATGTGGGGGTTGATTCAGTTCAGAAGTGTTATTTTCAAAGCTCAGTCACAGGAGGTATGAATAGTGGGGGGTTTTAGACTGTACTCTACTGCTCCACAGAGGAAAACACTGGTGTTACATGTTGTTTAGTTGTAACTACATGTTACAACTAAACAACTGCTCTGAGACTACTGCAGCTACAAAAATCTGCAAACATTTTCTCTCAGAAAAGGTTTGCTCCATTGCCAAGCAAAACAATAAAAAACACCAGTAGGATATCAGTGCAGATTTTTATTCTAATGTGATACATTTACCTCAGCCAGGGCTCAACTTACTACACTAGCTGTTTTTGAGCTGATGATGACAACCCCTCAATGGTCTTCATTGGGAATCAGAAAATCAGAATCAGAAAAACTTTATCAGGGCAAATTCAGCATCCATCAGCTCAAGAAACAAATTAGTGAGTTATTCACAGAATATCTTCAGTCTGTCTTCTACTGTCTAAGCTGTTGTACAGCCTCAATGTTGACCCCATGAATGTTGACTGGCTAAAGACAGGGCCTAGACTTTTAGAAATCCACCACCATTTGTTTGGTCTTGGAGGTGTTCAGTAGGTGGCAGTTTTTGTGACTCCAGTCACAGAAGGCTTTGGTCAGATCTCTGTACTCCCCTTCCTGGTATTTCTGGATGTGACACAACTCAGAGTTGTCCACTGTGTACAATGTGAACTGGAAGGGAGCCAAAACAGTCCCCTGTGGAACCCCAGTGCCAGAGACTCGGGTCCCCAGCCTGACAAATTGCTTGCGGCCTTATTGTCAGTTAGTCTGTGATCCAGGACACAAAGGAGGGATCCATCCCCATCACTATCCACAGATGAGTCTGGAGTGTTATTATTCAACCAGCTTTCAGTAAAATGCATAAGGATGGACTCACAATAGACTCTCTGGTTTGGACACTCATGCCAACTCTTATCTTACAGACATCACTAAGCCCACAGTGTATCCATGTCTTATACAGTAAATATGGAACTGGAAAGTACATACAGTAACCTCTCTTAACACCTTTGTAAATGTCTTCAAAATTCAAAGGTCAGAGCCAGCTTGAACTTGTGTAAAAGTAATTGTCATTTCCTACAGTGGTATTTGAAATGATAGAGTGGCTGACATTTTCCATATTTTAGGAGAACAAAACTACTCCTGTGCTTCCCTCTGATTTAAAAAAAATCTTCTTGCTGCAAGCTTCATGATTACAGGCCTAAGCACATCCACACTTGGTGTACTTTACTGGTTGTGTCTAAGTTATATTCTGTATGTGTTTTATTTACTTCTGCATGGAAGGTGGTGCCGTTGGCTTGGTAAATATCTGGTGTGGCAATCAGGTACGTGACTGGATGGCTATAGATGGACGATTATTCTCTGCAATGACAGGAGATGACAAAATACATAAATTCAAAAAATAAATACAATTAAAATTATAATAAATAATAATAATAAATAAAATAAATTGAATCCAAAGGCGCATTAAGAATTTGAATGCGACAAAAACATCCAGGTTTGACTAGTCTAGAATAGTGTTTTTATCTGGACCAGGTCTGATGTGGTCTAGATGTGGAAGAAACTGTGAAATCTCCTGTTTTAGCATTTTCACACATAAAAAAAAAACAAGTTTTAAATAACTTTTAGTCTCTCTGGGATAATCCAGTGAAGGTTTGACAAAAAAATGAAGCTTTTACTAATCAGATACTCTGTATTTTACATATCATATGTACATCTGTCTAGCTCACAGTCTGTGGTCGTATCTATGGACTTACACGCCCATTTAAGGATGCTGTCCAATCAGTGGTTAAGGACGGAGGCGCTGTCATTACGTTTAGCGTCATTACGTTTCATCAGTACTGTCCGCGCGGGAGCTTTGGTTATCAAACAACCGAGTTTGTTGGAAGCGAGAGCAGGTAAATAATGTATCCATATTTAACGAAACCTTAGCTTTTTGTTGCAGATACTTACAATACTTAGCCAGGACTCAAGTATTAACTTGTATTCTACGTGTTATTGCGTTGTCTTTGATCAAGCGTCGTCGTGGTTTACTTGTATTGAACGTTAGCTGAAATACAAGCAACTAAGCAGCTAGCTGATCCTAGTAGGCTAACAGCTTAGGACAGTGTGTTAAAATATAAGCGAAACTTCTTCATGTCCTCTATTTTGACCCGTAGTAAAGCTAACATCTGAACTTGATTTTATGTTTTTGCTGTCATTATTGGCAAAAACGCATCTTGACCCATTTTGTGCCTCTCAGGTATTAGCTTATATTCAAGTCGGAGATGAGCGGAAAAAGAAACACAAGACGACCTATCAAACATCCAGCCCGGTTACGTCAACACCTACTTAGATCCCGAAGTCTTTCCAGGATTTCTGAAAAACTATTCCAACCAGCTGGATAAAAAGAATCCCACCTAAAGCAATACTTATTTAGTTTTGACCAATCTGGTCTCGGGAATTATTGTCTGTAGTCCTGTTGGGTGTTTGGTAGGTCGTCGTCTTTTTCCTTTAATTTTCGATTTGCGCCTGCGATGAGTCGAAGTGTAAGGTAACATATGAGGAGCACAAACTGGGCTTAACATATTGCTGAAGGAACCTTAAAGTGTGTGTTAAGTGTTTCATATCCACTTTTGCAACATTTGTAACCAAGAAAAGTAATAAATGGTATAAAAGGCACTTCTTCATTTTCGACCTTGCGCTCACTCGAGTTGAAGCCTTTTCTTTCCACAGGTTTGTGGGCTCTCATCTATTCTCTGTTGAAAAGTGTCTAGAACAGGACATGGCTATGAGGAGTGAGGCCAGGGTGGAGGCAGAGGTGGAGGAGGAGGAGAACTACGGACCACAGCCTCTGAGCAGACTGGAGGTATGTGTGGAGGAGATCTGAAACGGATGTAGTGAATACATTAGACCAAAACAAAGCATCATAGGCCGCTTTAAGAAGGAACGTTAAGGAGCAAGATTTATTCCACTCAGATACAACTTTGTGTGTTTGTGTTTAGAGAGAGACAGTGGTCTGTTATAGACCTTGAGAATAAATTGGGGAAATGAGCAGTATTGCTCCATGTTATAAATAGATCAGCTTTTTTCTTTTGAATTCATGATAAGTTTGATTGTTTGAGATGTACAGGATATTCGTCTCATACAAGACTTAGATGGAAAAATTGTTTTTCAGGGTTTTTTGCTTTTGCAGTACAGTATGTAGTACTAGTAAGTTCATTCATGTAACCAGCAAGGTTAGCTTTAAATATTACAGGGTTTCTGCAGGCCCTTAAAAGTTAAGCCTAAAATGTCTTATTTAAAAATGGTTCAAAATGGATTTAGTCTTTATTTGAAGATAACAGATTTGAAGCCCACTCTACCTTCAACTCAAATGAGAAACTTTGTTTTAAAGGCATTAGAGTCGCATGGGACATCAGAAAAACCATGAAACCACTGTCAAAAGTCAGCAACAAATGCCTGACATCACACCATGGTATTGTTCTGTAACAGATGTGAGAACAGGGATTTGACTTGGTGTCTGTGCTGCAGGCAGCAAACACAGCAGTGTGTAAGCATTGAAGTATTGTTTATTGTAGTTCTGACATGTTATAAAACCTGAACATGGGGATAACAGTGACCCTACAGGGTGCAGTGCTAATGCAGTATACTCTCAAAAGGGCTACAGCTGAGCTGAGCTTGAAACATAACGTGAAATCAATAATAAGCAAGACTGCTGCTAATACCCATGAGCCTTTGCAGTTGATCATTCCTCTCCCTCTCAGTGAATGTATGATCTACTGTCTCTCCACACAGCAATGTGGCATCAGTGCCAGTGACATCAAGAAGCTGGAGGACGCGGGTTTCCACACCATTGAGGCGGTGGCCTACGCACCCAAAAAGGAGCTGCTCAACATCAAAGGCATCAGCGAAGCCAAAGCCGACAAGATCCTGGTAAGAGGCTGAACCCTGATGGAAGGGGAACAGGGTATTGTTGTCACTCGTCTCCATCCGTGTGGGGATGTGAGAACATCTCAGGGTTTTCCTGCATAGAGACTTACGAGGTGACTACTGCTCCACCACCTCTGTGAAATTGTGTGCCAGCTCTGATCTCCATGGAAAACACTGTTTCATAACAAGAAATATAATTTAACTAGTGTAGAAAGAAGGCTTTTAACCCACTGAACACATTGCTCCTTTTTTCTTCAAGACTTCCAAAAAATAATGTTTGAAACTGTTGCACTTGAGAAAATCAGTGAATCTGGATCACAACTTTGTCATATATTCCTTGATTTTGCTTGATGAAGGTTTTTTTTTTCCAGTAACAGTAAAACCAATTACCATAGTTTTAACGTGCTAATTGTCATTTTCTTTGTACTCGTATGGTTATTCAGTCAGTTGAAGTTCATGTTGTTTCATCCTCCCCCTTATTTGGGGCCAGGAAAAACCCTGCTTCAGTCTTTTGAATTGATCTACACTTCACGTCTCTGAACTCTGGAGCTGAATTTGCATCAGTTTGTCTCTGACTATGACTCAGAACTCTTGTGTCCTTCAGTGAATGAATGAATGAATGTTTTGTCAGTACAGTGTGAGTCTCTACACTCTCCTCTCACACAGCTCACTAACATTTGAACTTTATGTTTATCAGGAAGTCAAGTTAAACACAAGAACTTGAAGGTGTGTGTTTGTGTTCATGTTTCTTTGTAAGTGTAACATTGATTACAGATGGGTCTTTTGTCCATCCCCTCTCAGATGCAGTTTTCATTAATGAGTTGTGACTGATGATGTACGTGCTGACTTCTGTCCTGAGCACATTTCTGTATATGTATGGTTGTAGTGAAAGGCTGTGGTGACGTGTGGTGGTGTAGTGGATACAGTGTCTGCAGATATGTAGCCATGACTGCATCACAGAACACATAGTTAAAAAGTCACTAAGCTCGGAATCATTTATATACATGTTGGAGCAACATTTGTTTTTTGAATGTCTACATAAATGCTTGTTTTTTTCCTACAGTAACTCTTCTCTTCCTGTGTCTTGTGTTGTCAGGGTGAAGCTGCTAAATTGGTGCCCATGGGCTTCACCACAGCCACGGAGTTCCACCAGAGGAGAGCAGAGATCATCCAGATCTCTACAGGCTCCAAGGAGCTCGACAAACTCCTGCAGGGTCTGTACATCACACACCTCCCTCTGAGAGCCACTGGCTAATGCCTTCCACACACTAGAGACTTTGAAAAGACTTAAAAGACTAAAGTGTGACCTATCTCACATCTAAAGATAATGTGTCAGAAGTCACAGAGCCAGACTAGGAGATTTTGTAAATACTGTGAATCTTGTACAAGACTACAACCAGATTTCTATTGAGTTCTTTTTGTTTTTTGTACAAGTTTAAGCTTGACATTTAGAATGAAACTACATAATCATTTTTGAGGATTTAGTGAATAAAATCCAGAGGTCGCTGTGGATTAATTTGAGGTTTGGGATCTGAACTCAGGAAAAGTAAAGTCCAAAATACTGGAGATGTAACAAGGTATTGAAATGACCTTCCTGCCTGTATGAGGCGCTAAAACTACTTCAACAATTTAACAACAGAAGAAGAACAGCACAGAGTAAACGCTGTCTGAGTAAACTACTGTCTGTTCATCAACATCTAACATCACTTTTCTCCAGAGAGAACACACACCAAACTGGAGCCTGTTGTTATGTTTAAGATTAAATCCAACATCTGCATCAGGTATTTAAGTTCTTTCTGCTTCCTGTTTGGTGCTGGAGAGAGCACATGTACTGGTTGTTGATAATGTCCATGTGACTGTTTACATGAAAAACAGGTTTGGATTTTTTAAAATATCAAGACGCTGAAGAGACTGACCTGAGGCAGCTTGGGCTGAGTTTTTTTTGGCTGCCTTACACCAAACATTTGAGATGACGGGAGCTTCAACTCCAGCCAAACTCTCATGATTTCATTCCGACCGTGCTATTGCCTGCAGTGTTGTAATGGCTTGAAAAGTCGTTTAATGTGCGGTTGGCGATACAGTACAGGAAAGCCCACATCGAGGCTGTTGATAATCCAGTTGATGTGTGTGTTATGCAGGCGGCATCGAGACGGGCTCCATCACAGAGATGTTTGGAGAGTTTCGGACGGGGAAGACCCAGCTGTGTCACACACTCGCTGTCACCTGCCAGGTACAGTCCACCTGAACACACACACACACCCAACTCATCCTGTTGTAGTGAGGGACGTTTGACACCTGCAGCAGAGTGGACGAGTCCACTTTGTGACGCAGAAGAGAACAGTATAAACAGAGTGTATGAAGTGTGAAGCTGTCGTGTGTCCTGCTCACTCTGTTTGTGCACAGCTGCCTATAGATCAGGGAGGAGGAGAAGGTAAAGCCATGTACATCGACACAGAGGGAACCTTCAGACCTGAGAGGCTGCTCGCTGTAGCAGAGAGGTCAGTCCATCTGTCCGTCTGTGTGTCAGTCAGTCAGTCTGTCTGTCTGCTGTGTGGTAATGCTGCACATTTGTTAATTGTTGCTGTGAAGAAGATGAGCTGCACCTACGCAACACCTCAGAAGTTTAGTAAGTTGAGAAAAGTCCAATGATTTGAAATTCTAATTGGAACAGACTGCTCACTTCGAGTTCATTCATCTATTATCTGATCCAGAAATAAACCACAGGCTTTCATTGGATGCAGCTTCTAAAATGTTAAAAAAAAAAGTCATCAGTAGATGAATGAATCGTGTTATGTCATGTGATGTTCCATCAGCTCAGTGACCATGTGATCAGGTGTTCTAGTGTATTTTCCAGTGGAACCTCAGTGTTCTCTGTGTGTGTGTTCAGGTATGGTCTGGTGGGCAGTGACGTTCTGGATAACGTGGCCTACGCTCGGGCCTTCAACACAGACCATCAGACCCAGCTGCTGTATCAGGCCTCCGCCATGATGGCTGAGTCCAGGTGAGCGCAGCTCTGTGGCTCAGTCATTGAACTGAATCCACACAAACCAGAGTGTTTCTGAACCCGCCGAGTCCGTTGTATTCTGAGCCACTGAATACAAATCCCAAATACAAAAGAGTTCACGAGTTTTTAATTTAGTCTTTCAGTTTAGTTTTTGCTTTAAGTTTAGTTTGAGTTAGTTTTACGAGTGCATAAGTAGTTTTAGTTTTATTTTGAGGAATTGACTAGTGTTAGTTTGAGTTTTTTTAATTTGATTTATAGAAGTTAAAAAAGGTCAGGTCATAATGCACAACGTCAGAACCATTGTTTATTAAAGGTCTCATGTTTCTTGTAGTGCACCATGAGCCATTAACATCAGGGATAAATGATGCTGATTTGACCTGCACTTCTCTTTATTCTAGATTATACTGCATTTTGGGTTGTCTTGATGTATCTAATGTGTTCATAGTGATCCTTTAGAGTCTGTCAGAAGTAAAAGTGCTGAGTTAGTTTGTGTTAGGTTTTTCTGACTATGTTGAATGTGTTTGATTTGAAAATTTAACCCACTTCAGAAAAAATATATATGGTTTACATCATAATTCAAGCAAAACATATTTAGATATGATTTTTTTTTTTTGTACGTATCACCCATCTAATTGTATTGTTCATGGTAGTTTTTATTTAGTGTTCATGTTTGTTTTATTATTGCTATTTTTATTTAAGGTTATAATGTAATGTTTTTCAGTTAGTTCTAGTCTAGTTTTCATGAACTCTGATAACCGTGGTGTGGAGGAAAGTCATAGGCTGCTGCTCAAGACGCTGTGTGGTTAAACAAACTGGAGTAAAGCAGTGACATCAGGTTGTGTTTGAGTTCTTTTACTGGTGTGTTCACATATTCTTAGTGATGGAGATGAAGACACTGAGATGGAGATCAGCACACAGTCATTGTTCCTAATCTCATTTCTCATTTTCTCCAGAGTAAATTCTGGAGTGGACTTTAGCTTCTTTTCTGTCCTGTTTCAGCGTCTGCTTGTGTCTAGTGACAGTAGTGTGACATGTCCAGGTTGTGCAGCTAACTGTGTCTGTGTGTGTGTCAGGTATGCTCTGCTCATCGTGGACAGCGCCACAGCTCTGTACAGAACAGACTACTCGGGCAGAGGAGAGCTGTCAGCCAGACAGGGTCACCTGGGACGCTTCCTGCGGATGCTGCTCAGACTGGCAGACGAGGTACGTCACAACACACTGGACTGTGTGTGAGCTGCACATTCATGTGGGGTCGGTTCACCTAAAGGTTCAACAGTACTTTTTATCTGCTCTGTCTCCAAATCAGTTTGGCGTTGCCGTGGTGATAACCAACCAGGTGGTAGCACAGGTGGACGGTGCAGCCATGTTCTCTGCAGATCCAAAGAAACCCATCGGTGGGAACATTATGGCTCACGCCTCCACCACACGGTGAGACTGGTTTACACTAGTACTACCACACAGGGACAGGAGAGAGGCTACCAGTCTGACATTTAGAGAGGGAAAAGTCATAACATTACAAGAATAAAGATATAATACTGAGAATGAAGCTGTAATATTATGAGAAAAAAGTCAGTATTTCAAGAATAAATCCTATTTTGGGAAAAATATGTGAGAATAAAGTCATAATATGAGGGGGAAAAGTCACTAAAGGAGAAAAACAGTTGTAACATTACATGAACAACAACTGTAAGTTCAGTCAGATGTGTCCTCTGTCCTTGTGTCATAATCCATTCATGCAGTTCTATCAATTACTACCAGTTGTGGCTTTGACCTTTGGCCTCCTCTCTTCAGGTCATCCTAGAGTCCATGACAAATGTATCATTCTGTCAAACTGTTCCTGAGATATAGTTTTGTTTTTTTAATATTAGTTGAGTTGACCCAAATGCAGCAGTCAGTCCAGCAGCTGCAGTTTGTATTTGATGAATACATTTTTGTTTTCTGAACCTTACTGTTGTTTGATGCAACAGCATTTTAAACTTTCTATTAAGAAATTTCAAACAGATAAAATGACTTTATTCTTGTAATATTGTGACTTTTTCCTCAAACTCTTCTGATATATTCTTGGAATGTGAGATTTTGGTCCCCTTAGTGTGTGTGAGTGGGAGGGAGTTGAAGTTGTGATACGATCTACTCTCCTCTCTACAGCCTGTACTTGAGGAAAGGTCGAGGAGAGACGAGGATCTGTAAAATCTACGACTCGCCCTGTCTGCCCGAGGCCGAGGCCATGTTCGCCATCAACGCAGACGGAGTGGGCGACGCCAAGGACTGAGGGACAGGAAGCAGCAGCAACAGGAGGAGGAAGATTTCACTGGACTAAAGACTGCTGCCCTCACACTGCTGCTCTGTCCGAGTGGAGGACGCTGATCTAATGGTCCAGTCTGAAGAGCAGTAATGCAACAGTGACATGAGGGTTGAGTTTGTACCTGAGGTCTCCCAGTGCAACACACTGCACTTAACACAGACAAACCATGAAGAGCTTCTGTTCATTATGACACAAAAAGATCTCTTAACCATCTCAGATCCTGCAGGATTATTCCACATTTAACATCATATGAGAGATAGGGTCTCCATGTTTTCCTTGTGTTGAAAGCAGTGTTCTATAATTTTTTGTAAAAACAGTGAGTGTAATGTTTGTAGAAAACACTCTAATACATTTATTTTGCAATTAAGACATCTTTCAAACAGCTGGACTTTAATGTAATTATTTTCACATTTGTAAAAAGTGATGTTTTCTTGTCTTGCCGTTTGTCTTCAGCAGAACCTTCTGTATATAAGCCTTATAGCTAAATTAAATGAGTTTTACCATTACATCAGCTGGTCTAGATTCAGCAGGTTTCAACAAGTTACACTTGAGCCTATTAAGACCATTATGAATGAAATGCAACCTTTTCACTGGGGTCAGACTTTGTCCATGCTCTTGGTGTGTATTGTATGATGTCAGATGTTGGCTTTTTACAGCAGCTTTATGTTTTTCTCACTTCCCATACAACTCTAATGCTGAAGGTTTCTAATTTGAGCATGTTCTTCCATGTTGCAGCAGGCTTCAAATGACTTAATTTCAACAGGATTTAACCAAACACTAATTCAATCAACTTACAACACGGCCTGAAATCCAGATCATAACGTGAACAGTCTAATAATGACAAAAACAGTCTTAATGAGAAAGAAAGTTGTATTACATATTATTACAAGAAAAGTCATTACATGGAAGGTCACTTACAAAAAAACAACTTATTACGAGAAAAGAAGAAAAGTCATTATGAGAAATGTAATTACAAAAATATTTCAAGGTCATAATGGTTTGAGAATAAAGCCAAAATATCATCTGGGGAAAAAGTGATAACTGAAAAAGTAATGCGAAGAATGAAGTCATAATGTTTTGGATTTAAGACTTTAAGCGCCTGCAGAAACCCTGACTGTCCAAACTGGATTAATGTTGACCTGCGTAGAGTTTGTGGACAAGCACACAATGTAAATGAACTCAAATGTACAAGACAAATAGAAAACAAGAGCTTTATTCAGTGCATATCAACATTTCTGTGATAGATAAGAATGTTTAGGACATAATGAGAGCCACTTGTGTGTCACTGTGATGATTTCTGAATCAAATATCTGAGCAAACAAAGGAACACGTTTCATCTCACAAAGGAACCAGAACTGTGTCAAATCAAAGGCGGCAAACACTTGAAATATAATGAAGGTATAAAAATATTGAAATTTTTCCTCAAAGTAGCAACTGGGACAGCTGTGCAATGTGGCCTGATGAAAGAGGAGCTGAAGCTGCAGAAATCCAAAGTATGGAGATGAAAACACAGTTCACTACATCTAGATCAATAAAATATTAATTTCCACACAGGAACATGTGTTAAAGAGCAGCTGACGTGAACCTGCACAATGGTATCACAACAAAGGCTGTATCATACAAATATTAATCACAACCGTTAGGTTTCATCCATCAAGAGTCAAGTTCATCACATTTATTTGTTCAGTCCAACATTTGCTTTTCCTGCCCCTTAAAGCTCTTAAACCACCCTCGTGACCTCCACACATCATCACAGTATCAAACAGTTCAACACCACTCCAAAGCAGACAGTCTAGTGGAAAACGCCTGTGGAGATGTTTCTCAAACATGGCATCTTCCCTGTTTACCATTAACCTGAGCCTCAAAAATCGAACACAATTCAAACATTAGAAACACGATGATCATGCTGAAGTTGGCTTCTGATTTGCCAGTTAAAGCTGCAGGAGCTGAAATCAAGAGAAAAAAAAAAAACAGAATTTGACCTTCCCTCTGCAGCTCTCTCCTCCGGGTCCAAATCGAAAGACTAAATATAAAGATAGATGAACCTCACCTCGTTTCATGCCGTTACAGAAAAGTAAAGCCACTTTTCCAAGCTTCCGTGTTGAAACGTGGAGTAGAGCAGTAGAGTCACATCGTACAGAATGTGATAAGTGATTTACAGCTGATATTTACAGCTGTCAATCATGTACTTGAGCCTCCTACCTGTCTGAAAACACCTGTGATTGGACAAACTGGACGTCACAGGGTAGATTTTCCACAGTCTGAAAACATCGGTAAGGAGTACATGCAGAAATCTGTTGTCCTCTCAGACCACTTGAATTACAAGATGCTGGGAGTGAATTATGGAATTTCTGGCCAATGATGCTAAAAAACTATCAAGTACTGTACCTTTAACGCTTAAGGAAAATGTAACTTATAGCGCTGAAGTGTTTTTTCTACCACTTAATGTGTGGTACAAAAATACCCAAATTTGCAGAACCTTTATCCTATTTTTGATGGGGAGAAAAAAAAGGACCATTTTACAGCTTTTTCCACATCAAACCACAACCAGATCAAAAAACACTGTACTTCAGACTACTCAGACCTGGATTAAATTATCTAGAGACTGTAGAGATTTGTGAAAGGTTTACTTTATTTGTGAAAATGTAAAAAAGGGAGATTTCACTGCTTTTTCACATATTACTTCAAATATAGCTTTTGATTTGTGAAAGAGAATATCTCGCTAGTTTCCCTTTAAATGGCGATTCAGAAACTAACTTCAGCATTGTTTAAATTCTATTCATTTAAACTACTTGGAAATGAGAAGGGGTTTGTCCCTTTAGTGATGCCTGTTAAAATAAGTGCTTAAATATAAAAGCTACTTTAAGTTTAATGACTGATTATCAGTTTAAAAGGCAAACAAATCATTAACAACATGAAGGTACAATACACAATAGAAATAACTCTGTTAGCAGTAAATAAATAATCATTCACAGTGACAGTATGACAAACAAGGAAGGGAAGGGAAATTAGTGTTCTGTTTAAAGAGCACGTCTGACTGGATGACTCATAGACCAGCAGACTGATCAGCCAATCATGGCTTCACAGATTGGCTCCACGTGCTGCATCTCTGAAGAAAATAAAGTGTTCAAATGTGTTTGGAAATTAAAATCTGAAGCTGAGCCTCCAGTTTAGATGTTTCTTCATCCTTAGAAAGAAAGAAAACACTCCAATCAGGGCTAAACACTGGGTTGTTTGGCTAATAAAAAACACCTCCTGGTATCAGAGGTGGGAAGTAGCTAAGTACAAATACTACATTTCTGTACATTTCAGGTATCTGTAAATGGCATAAAAGAAGTAAAAGATGCAACAAGATGAAAATGAAGTAAAAGATGCAGTAAGTTGAAAACGACTTAAAAGATGCAACAAGGCGAATATGACGGAAAAGACAAACATGACATAAAAGACGCAAAAAGACAAACGTCAGAAGACGCAAAAAGATAAATACGACGTAGAAGACGCAACAAGACAAAAACAACGTAAAAGACACAACAAGACAAACACGACATAAAAGATGTAACAAGATGAAAATGATGTTAAAATTTAACAAGACAAAAACAACATAAAAGACATAAGATGAGACTGATGTAAAAGATGCAACAAGATGAACATGATGTAAAAGATGAACACGATGTAAAAGATGCAACAAAGACGAACACGATGTAAAAGATGGACACGACGTCAAAGATGAACACGATGTAAAAGATGAACACAACGTAAAAGATGCAACAAGACAAAAACTACATAAAAGACAAAACAAGACAAAAAAGACTTGACAACTAAAATGTTGTAACAATGAAAACGATGTGAAAGACATAAGACAAAAATGATGTAAAAGGCATAAGATGAAAATAACATAAAAGATAAACAAGATGAACGATGAGTGTGTTAATGAAGTGTGTTCTTACATCCGTAGTGTTTGAAGGCATCTTCAGAGCCAGCTGCATCCAGTTTGTGGCTTCAGAGATGTTTCCCAGCTCCTTGTGACACTAGAAGCCAAACCACATCACTTCATTAGTCCTACTATGACAATACACTCACTCTGGAAGTCAACATGGAACATGGAAGTCACTTCTGACACTGTGATAAACGTCCTAAAATAATGACAGAATATCATGAAATACTGATCATTATGTTATTATTTTAAGATACTGAGTGACTGTGAATGGGTGGATATGACAGTTTACCATAGCGATATAAAGTCTCACAATCTTGGAGAAACCTGGACTGAGTTCCTCTGCCTGGAAGTTCAAACAAAACACACAAAGCTTTTACTCTATGACAGAGTGTGGAGATAGTTAAGTGTGTGACATTAGAGAGACGCAGCAGGTCTCTCTGGACCACCAGGGGGCTGGTACCTTGAGGAAGTTTTCGAGGGCGTCGTGCAGCGTGGGGGTGGGGGGGCTCTGGTAGAGGGCAGCAGCAGCCTTACGTTCCAACCAGTCCAGAGTGGCAACCTACACACATACACACACACACTAACTAACCTGATTGATAACAGCCACAGAGTTGTGTAGTCATAGCAATAAGACTCAAGAGTTTTAAGGTGAAACTTGAAAGTCTTGTGCCGCTTTTCCACTGACGGTATCAGGTCAACTCGCCTCAACAGAGAGCAGGAACCACCAGGTACTGTCACATACTATTTCTAGTATTGCCTTTGCTGAGGTTCAAGCAAACTAAAGCCATACTAAGCGTGACAGAAAATCATGTAGATTGGTTGATCTAGAATCGTAGCTGTGTCAACACGGCTTTCAAATCAGATCTATCTTGATAAATTGACAACAGTCTAAACTATATTGTCATCTGAAAAAATCTTAAAGTTGCGTTTTATCTAGAAAATTATTTATAGTAAATTGTCAGTCAGTCAGTCATTATCTGTAACCGCTTAATCCCCTGGAGGGTCGTGGGGGGGCTGGAGCCGATCCCAGCCGACATTGGGCGAAGGCGGGGTACACCCTGGATATGTCGCCAGTTCATTGCAGGGCTATAGTAAATTATTTAGAATCAAATGTCTAAAAACTCAATAAAATACCAATTACAAAAAGAAAAGTCTGCCACCTGAAACCTCCACATTTGTGACTTCCTAAAAAGAAATGTTTCAAGAACTACAATACATGTAGAGACTATCCCAGCAGTTGAGATCCTAGACTGGGGCCCTTTGCATTTTTTGGAACATTGGTGCAGTGTCATTAAAACAATCAGAATGCATTACACTACAACAGATATGTGGTCAAATGAGTCCTAGACCACCTCTGCAAGTGGCTTGAGTGATCGGTTGTCTTCACTTGTATTTAGCGCCGTTCACTCGTAATCTGATCCTGTCAATTTGCGATCCGATTGCTCAAAGGGCATTTTAAAACCAAGAGAAAACGTGACAGTCACATGACAGTCAACATAACCTCAGTGCAGTAGCTAAGTAATACCAATGAAAAGTGAAGTGAGATTGGCATTTTCATCATGGAAGCTTACAAAAATAAATGAATATTAAATACTGGGTTAATTTACTTTTCCTTCCACCTCATCATCACCTCGTACATTAATGTGTCGTGAGAAGTGTTTTTCATCAAACTGGAGGTAAAGTGAGCAGGATTTACACAAAGAGACGCCTCACCTCATAGCACCATCTGCCCAGCAGGTAGAAACACATGGGGTCATCGTCTCTGAGGGCCAAGGCCCGGTCCAAGTGTTCCTGAGTGAAGAGGACATCTCAGTGACATTCTATACACACACACTCAGCCTTTAATGAATCCCTGACATGAAGCCTTACCTTCAGTATGTGGCTGCTCTTCAGTTTGCTGTGCATGCTCTCATGCTGTGACCTCAGTCCTGTTAGCACTGCAAACCTATAGCCAAGAAGCCAGGAAACAAACTGTGACACCAAATACAAGTCAACAACGGCCACAGCTCAGAGTGAGACCTGCAGCGTTTCAACATCTCACCATTTGTGACACTCAGCGTTCAGTCCGTTCTTCTTCAGGGCGAGTTCCGCCTCCTCCTGACCTGCAACAACCATCACAAAGCTTCATGCTCAAACATTCATCTACTAAATAAATAAATAGGACTGGACTATAAAATGATAATCATAATTGCTGCAGTATAGTACAGTATAGTAAAGTAGTATAATTGCCGTAAAGTATATTACAATAAATATTATTATCACAATATACATATTTCTTTAGTCTTATTTTGTTTATATTCTCTGCTAAAATGCGTTCAAAATGTTTCAGTGTTTTGCTGTTTTACTGAATTTTACTCGTGCATATTTTGATGTTGAACAATGTTTAATCATTAGAATTGTTTTCAATGTTCTACCTCTACATTTGTGAAATGTCCCGCTGCTCGCCAAGTGTTTGTCATGTTCTGACTATAAACAAGAGTTGAAAACCACAAGTAACCGCCTGGTTTCTTCAACTTTCACTCTGGACCAAAAATCAACCTTTATACTGAAAAGAAATAATGACTTGACATTTGTGGGGTTAATTACTGACATTACAGAGTGTTTTTATCATGATACATTTTTGGACATATTGCACAGCCCTTTCTCAGCATATGTGTGCATGTCATTTCCACACATACATATGCATTTCATACACACAAAGTCAAAATGTAGTGCAGA
>JAPQRN010000017.1:16360688-16373383 GCA_037367275.1 Coranthus polyacanthus | reverse complement strand
CTCTCCTTCTTCCCCTTCCCTTCTCCTCTTTCCGTTCTGTGTCTCACCTCAAACCTAATCCAACCTAATTATCTCTCCTTTTTCCACTTTATTTCTTTCCTTCTAGGCGTGATGTTGTCTTTCAGTAACTGACGTCGTGTCTTGCAGTACGCAGCCGCCTGGCGGTGCGCCGTGGCGTGGTCACAGCCAAAAAGCGCACCAGAAGCGTGCTTTGCGACGGGGAAAGAAGAGTCGGCTATTGCTGGTTCACTCTGACGTAAACGCACAATAAAAAAACAACAATCATCACAATGTAAGCGTTTAGATTCTTCAATGGAGCATCGTCTCCCGCTGCGCGCGACCAGTATTTGCCAGAGTATAATGCAGACGGTGATGCGGTGAGCAGTGGGTGTGCGCTCCTGAAGACCGTCGTGGGTGAAACGAAGAGTGAAGAGGAGCTGCGTGTAAGCCAAGCCTCAACTGAAGCACACGCGGATGTGATGTGATGCGATGATGTGCTTTTACTCGTTGGCGTTCTCCATCCTCTCTCGGTTAAAGACAATGGAATCGGCCGAAAGAGCGACGAGAGACTAAAGACATTTATTCTTTTCACACGGAGTATCGGGACTCAGGAGAATCAAGATGAAATTTCCGAGCGAGAATCCAAGAAAACCAGGGAACATGAACCCTCCACCAGGTTAGACCGTCAGCTGTAAAGCATTTCGGGGCTCATACAAAATGCATTTTCTAACTAGACTCTTGAATGTGATGAAAGTTCAGTGAAGCCTCGTCAGTGCGTGTTTTGAAATGGAATGCTGCAGTCTGAAACTGCTCCTTACGTGTCTAGCTCCAGCGGTCTTGCCAGTGAAACATTAATTATGACCACAGATTGACTTATCACAGAAATGCTGTAGTGGCTGATGCTGCATGCTTAAGTTTACACTGCAGGAATATATAGTAGCCGCTTTGACAAACCTGACAAACGATCCAAATTATTTTCTAAACGCTTTGTAGAATTTGCTGGAAAATCCTGTCAGCCATCAAAACCAAACCCCATTGTGAAGTGTGATGCAGTGGAGGGATGAACACACACACACAGGGATTGGTTCAAACATTACCTCATCCACCGCTTGGTAGATCCCCGCAAATCTGGCATGTGTCTCACGTCCCCTCTCAGCCTCAGCATCATCATCACCAGCATAAGCACCAGCACATGCTCACCCAGCCACGTAAGAGTGCTCAGCTAATTTATGTCCACACTGCTTTCAATCATGACCTTCATGAGAAATGACAGCCTCCTTTATTTTTCAAGTGGTGCTCCTTCACCATCATTCTGTATTTCTGAAGCATACACTTCATCATCACACCTGTGGGAAATAATTACATCTCCACATTGTGACTGATTGCTTACATAACTTAAATGAGTGGATTTGATTGGTTTGTGCAGGTCTGGTGAGTGGCAGAGATGGCACAGTGGTCACGATTTCCCCAAACCCGATGTTACATAACATTCTATAGTGAACAGATGACAAAATGTAGAAAAAATATATGCTGAAACAAACAATCCAGCCTTCAGCCCTTTTGTTTTTCCTCGCACCATGTGTCACACAGAGCTATCAGCGTTCTGCACGTTCCAGCCCACAGACAAGTGTTGCTCTCACAATTGGCAACGAAAGCGGAGAAGATGTCTTTTCTGTAATACTTTAAATCCAAATACACACTCACAGAGATGGAGGTCCGGTACAGATACCCATGCTTTGTGTATTGGCCCATACAGAGTACTGGTCCAATACCAGTCTTCAGTTAATAAACAATATGTCTTACTCTGTGGAAGAGACTGGGGTCATTCCTTTATGTGGAAAGCTTGACTTTAAATATTGTTTTCTAACATTGTACATATAAATGTTGAATTCATATATATATATAATATGCATATATATACAAATACAAATTCATTGATCATTTTTAAAATTATATTCTTGTAGTATAGTAAAACTATTTTTGATGTAGAATGAACTACACATTTTCATTCCCAACTGGTCACATATTAATGTTTGGTCACAGGGTGTCATATTTTGATGCATAGTGTGCATTTCAGAAAACTACATTTAAAACAATTACAATGATAAAATGTGTTTTCTAGAGGTCAAATTATAGTGGATTTTCAAAGGCCGATATAATAATAATAGTTTGGAGCAGGAAAAAGCTGCTTGCCCATTACTCATATCATCAGCAAAACTGATACTGAAAACACATTATACATATCAGAAATTTATTTTCACTTTATTAGAAACTGGACAACTGTTGAATTGAACACTTAAGTCAAGGTAATAAATACCTAAACGAATAAATCTGAATCACTGAACAAAGAAAAACGTGTAACTGAACATCAAACTAATTTTAAAAAATCTAGGTGAAAGCAACTAATGCTTTCCTCCATTTTCTGTTCAGTTGCATTGTACAGACAGTCCTTAAAAGTGATAGAAAGCAAGGTATTTAAACTTACTACTAACTGTAAATGTGAACATAGCGATTAATTAAAATCGTTTGAGGTTTTACTTTTCAGCAAATTCAGTTTGCACTTTAGAAGGGCTAGCTATCAACCACTATTGGCACCAACTTCTGCCAATACCATTAACTTGTAAAACATCCTACTGGCCTATTTGGTAATTGACCTAACTAGTCAGTCTCTATGAAAATATGCATGAGTAAGATTAAATAAAACAACAAATTCGATTCTAAAATAAAAACTGAAAATAGGTGATATGGGCGAAAAAACAAGCAATCAAACCATTATGATCTAATTTTATATAATTTCGTTTTTATCTTGTTTTTTTGTGTCGTTTTTATCTTGTTGCTGTCACGGTCTGCACTCTCCCTCTCCTTCTGTAATTAGGATCATCTGTTTCACCTGCCGGACCATCCATATATACTCACCTCTCACGATTCCTGGGGGCAGCACCTGAACCCAGAGTCGGACCTCCGGAGCGGTATGCAGGAGAACCAGAAAGTTGTAACCCGTTCATCACAAATTTTTCTATCCTGTTTTCCCTTCAACCATATACCTTTGCTTCAGAGGAGGCTCGTGTGGCTTTCGCCATTAATCATCCAACCGGTCGGGCCCGCCTTTGGGGAACTGGCGAGTGGGAGCGACGCACGCCTGCCTGCTCCTCCTTCTGAGCTTTTTCAGAGGAACTCAGCAAGGTGTTTGGACCCATCGCCCTTGGCCCCGACACCTCTGGAGGCTTAATGAACATCAGGCAGGGCACCCGGGCTGTGGTGGATTATGCCATCGAGTTTCGCACCCAGGCTCAGTGAATGGAACTTGGCAGTGCAGTGTGACACCTTCCTCAACGGGTTGGCAGGCTACATGAAGGACGAGTTGATTTCATTTGATCTTCCTCCATCTCTAGATGGCCTGATTGAGCTGACAGCCAGACTGGACCACCGCATCCAGGTTCGGCAGGGGGAGCCCGGTCCACGGCCCCATCGGGTCCCACAGACTCTGAGTCCAGCCACAGAGAATTCCCCGCCAGGGTCCAAACCCATGCAGGTCGCTCGGGCTAGGTTTACCCAGAGGAGAGAACTCGCCGTCAGCAGTCCAATCTATGTCTTTACTGTGGTCAACCTGGGCACTCTTCCAGCTTCCCGCTGTCCGGCAAAAGAAAGGGCTCACCAGTAGATGGAGGATTACTGGTGAGTCGGACCTGTCAGTCCTACCCCCCTCGCCTCTCCTTGTTCCACTCCCAACTGATCCTTCCAAATGGGCACCACACCATCGCGGTCCTCATCAACTGCGGCTCGGATGCCAGCCTGATGGATGTGGAACTTGCCCGCCAGCTGAACGTGGAGCAGGAACCCCTACCGGAACCGGTACCAGAAAACGTTATAGGGATGGCTGACCAATGCCCCCGCCGTTTTCCAGGCCATGGTGAACGACGTCCTCCGGGACATGTTGAATCATTTCGTCTTCGTATACCTCGACGATATCCTAATTTTCTCCAGGACCATGGAATAACACCACCAGGTGCAGATGGTCCTTCAGTGTCTCCTCGAGAATTCGCTCTCTGTGAAAGCTGAGAAATACGAGTTCCACTCCTCAACCGTTTTGTTCCTGGGCTTCGTGGTTGGACAGGGGATAACCCAGATGGACCCAGCAAAAGTCTCTGCTGTGACCACTTGGCCAATCCCGGAGAGTCGGAAGCAGCTTTAGCGGTTCCTGGGATTCTGCAACTTTTACCGGCGGTTCATTCGGGGATACAGCATGGTGACCGCTCCCCTCACAGCCCTGACGTCCTCGAAGGCGTCGATTTACCTCCACCCCCATCCTCTGGGTACCCGACAGTGATAGGCAGTTTGTGGTGGTCGATGCTTCCAGTGCCGGAGTTGGGGCCATCTCCCAGGTGGCTGCCGATGATCAGGAGCTCTACCCTTGTGCCTTTTTCTCCCAGCGCCTCTCCCTGGCAGAGCATAACTACAACATCGGAAACCGCAAACTCCTGGCGGTGAAGTTGGCCCTGGAGGAGTGGCGTCACCTGTTGGAAGGAGCCAAACATCCCTTTATTGTCTGGACTGACCACTGTAACCTGGAGTATCTTCACACCGCCAAGAGGCTCAACTCCCGCCAGGCCAGATGGGCCCTCTTTCTTACTCGGTTCAACTTCTCCCTGTCTTATCGACCTGGCTCCCGGAACCAGAAACCTGCAGTCTTGTCTGGTCGCATCTCTCACTTGGGAGATTGAAGATTGGGTCCGGACGGCGGCTGAAGACCAGCCCGGTTCCAGCGCCTGTCCTCCCGACTGGCTGCATGTCGTTCCCGCTCTTCGGTCCAACGTCCTCCAGTGGGCCCACGATTCACCGCTCACCTGTCACCCCGGCATTGCTCCGACCCTGGAGGTGGTCCAATGGAGGTTCTGGTGGGCCACCTTGGCTGACGATGTCCGGGACTTCGTGAACGCTTGCCCTGCCTGCTGCCGGAACAAGCCATCGCACTCCGCCCCTGCCGGACTCCTGCTTCCTCTTCCCGTGCCCCACAGACCTTGGTCGCACATCTCACTGGACTTTGTCACCGGTCTGCCCATGTCTGAAGGGAACTCAGTGGTGCTCACCATAGTAGATCGCTTTAGCAAGATGGTTCACTTCATTCCTCTCCCTAAACTCCCTTCGGCCAAGGAGACCACTTCCCTCACTCTCCGCCATGTTTTCCGGCTCCACGGCATCCCATGCGACGTGGTGTCGGACCGGGGACCTCAGTTTGTTTCCATTTTTTGGAGGGAGTTCTGTAGACTCCTTGGTGCCACCGTAAGCCTATTTCTGGTTTCCACCTACAGTCCAATGGACAGATGGAGAGGGTCAACCAGGTTATGGAGACCACCATGCATGGCCTCCATAAACCCCATGACCTGGTCATCTCAACTCTTGTGGGTAGAATACACCCACAACACCCTTTCCAGCTCTGCCACTGGCATGTCCCCATTTGAATGCGCTTATGGGTACCAACCTCCACTC
Source organism: Coranthus polyacanthus (assembly GCA_037367275.1). Classification (NCBI taxonomy): domain Eukaryota; kingdom Metazoa; phylum Chordata; class Actinopteri; order Kurtiformes; family Apogonidae; genus Coranthus; species Coranthus polyacanthus. The sequence goes on along the minus strand of JAPQRN010000017.1, from coordinate 16,367,896 downwards.
CCTCATTGGAGGAGGAGACCACCTGTCCAGCGGTGGAGACCTTCGTGGGACGCTGTTGGAGGACGTGGGACCAGGCCCAGTTCCGCTGGCTCCTGCCCCCCTTCCGCCACACCTCATTGACGGGGAACCAGTCTACACGGTCCGCTGCCTCATTCGGTCTCAACGTCGGGGGAGAGGGATCCAGTACCTGGTGGACTGGGAGGGATATGGGCCTGAAGAGAGGTCCTGGGTCCCCGCTCACTCCGCAACACGAGGAGCTGCAGATCCCGATAGTATCCTGCCTCTATTTAACTGTGTGTTTAATAAACTCCCTGTCAGTTCATTCTTGGTATCTCGAGTGTTGCTTTTGGGTCCTCGCCTTGTGTTCGTGTCAGTTGCATCATTTCATGCCCTTTTGTGAAAATGTTTGTTTTTTAGTTTGCACCTTGTTTAAAACATTTTTTTTATCATGATAACATTTTTGATCATATCGCCCAGCCCTAACTGAAAACATATGATGATATTATGTTTCTTTTCTGCAGTTAGATCCTCCTAAATCCCCCTAAATCTTACACACTGGACCTTTCACTCAGTGGTGTAACATGTGTCACCTTCACCCACTCAACTCAACTCAACTCAACACTCAACAGAGCTTCTCCTGACCCACAGACGTCATCCAACTGATTTCACAGATTGAGTTTACTGAGAAGTACCTTTATATTGGATGCATCTCTTGTTAGAGGTCAGAATATGTACTCTTTCTGTAGTCAGTCAGTCAGTCACTATCTGTAACTGCTTAATCCCCTGGAGGGTCACGGGGGGGCTGGAGCCGATCCCAGCCGACATTTGGCGAAGGCGGGGTACACCCTGGACATGTCGCCAGTTCATCGCAGGGCTCTCTTTCTGTAGTATTTTTCCGTTATATTCTGCAGTGCTGTTTCCATGTGGTTCTGGCACATTGCTGGAGGATTTGTGAGCATTTGTGCGTGTTTGATGGAACAGCCAGATGCAGCAGACAGCTCTCACATAGAGCTTGATTGCCTTAATAGCTGTTTGTAAACATCCCACAGACACTTGCTGTGCTTTCTGAAAGCTGCAGTCATCCCTCCTTTCTATTAAACTGGAAAACATGACTCCTGAGAAAAATGTTTTCAGTTGATAAAATGGAGCAGCTGTATATTTTTCTTCTTACTGTCAGTGTTTTCCCAAAGGGTCATTAAAATCTGGTTTTAGATGGAATTCAGCCATCGTAAGGACCGTTGTCCTATTTGTTCTTGTTGTTTGAACTTCTGCTTTGTCTGTTTTTTCCTGGTGCCTGTTTACCTGGAGTAGACATTTTGAAAGTCTTGGCCAGAGCTGGAGAAAATAATTTGAGAGGACATCCCTAATGAATATTGTAATCATAAATTATGTATTACATCATCCACCTTCAACCTATCCATTATTAATTAGAATATTATTTTTTTCGCCCCAGCGACCTGGATCAAAGATAGAGACTGCAGATATAACTGTGATCCACACATCTCTAATTTCTAAGCTAACAGTAGCAAGTGTCGAACACTGTTGCAACTGTAGAGGAGCTTACTGGAGAGGCAATGAAGAAATCATAAGGATTTGTGAGCATAAGGAATTTCAGGGAAAAACTGACCAGAGTCCTCTACATAGAAATAAGTGTACAGGCTGTTGTCATCGATGTAGGAAACTGAGGCAGTTGAAAAAGATCAAAGCCAGAGTATCAGTACTGATACTAGTACCAAAAATGATGATACCGAGCCCTACCCATGACTGCATTATTCTCATAGTGTAGCATATTGATGCCATTAGTTCACTTGTGCTTTGTTCCAGTGGCAGTCCAGACCAACCTGGTACCTCCCAAGAAGGTGCAGCCAGGCATGCTGCAGTCCAGCCTGGTACATGCCAGTGTGGCCACCATGCAGAACCCCATGGGCTGCGCTCTGCCTCGCCTCTCCGTGTCCCGACCTGCCAGTATGGTGGCCAGCATGGAGGCGGTGGCTGATGGCTCTGCGCCCTTCACCATGATGAAGCTGAAGACGGTGCTGGCTGTGTTCGTGGTGGTGGTGGCATACCTGGTGGCCGGTGGTCTGGTGTTCCAGGCGCTTGAGCAGCCCTTTGAAAACAACCAGAAGATTACCATCACAGCAGAGAAGGCAGCCTTCCTGCAGAAACACCCCTGTGTGTCCCAGGCTGAACTGGAGGCGATCATCAAGGTAAGAGCCTTCACATCTCAGCAGCCACTGGTCGATATGCATGCTTTTCCTCAGGCCTCGATATGGTCCCGAGTGGGGACTCAGGTCTACTGAAACCTGAGCTTCATATTGATCAGACGCCATTCAAGCTCCACATATCCTTCACAGGCCTCCAGATGCTGAACTATCTGGTACACAATACACAAGTGTAGATGTCTGAATATATTTCAGGGCTGCTTTTGCCATGTAATCAGATATTAAATCATACCATGGAAACTATAGAAAATAAGACATTCAGATACAGGTGATAGCTGGAGAGTAAATGTTGTGTGATGTTCTGTTGGAACAAGTAGATACATAAACATTTAGTAGAATAATTATGCATATATAAGCGTCACAGAGAAATGCTAAGTTGTGGTATCAAACCCTGCAGTACAAACCTCTCTGTCTTCAAATAGACTCAACAGATAGAATTGTGTGGACAATTGAAAAATTGTTTTGAAAGTTGTGGAAGTCCTTGAGTAAGGTATTAGGTGGTGTGTGGGCGATGCCACTGCCCTGGGCAGTGCCATGTTGGTGCTGTTCTGTCTTATTGATAATAAATGGAGTGCTTGTTATGTGGGCTCCATCCTTAAGTACAGCCTGCACATCATGGCTGCTGCCACAGGGCGTCCCCTGTAGTGATGTTAAATGACAGACCGGATCACTGGCTGAACTGGAAATGTGTGTTGAATTAAAAGCTTCATAATCCATTGGGTAGCCTTCCTGTGGAAAATGAAAAATTCCATTCAAAGAAACTTTGTTTTCCATGACTCATAGTCTCACAATAAACAGTAAAAAGAGAGTAATGTAACTTTTCCATCAATCCTCCTTGTAGATCTCCCTCTGAGTACTGTGATGAGTCTTTTTACATTCTGAACACCTTCAGCAGCTAATCCTGCCAAAACTTTACAAACAACAACATATGTTTTACACATGCCTGGTGTTTCATTAACATACACACTAACCCCAACCTGAGCCACGCAGTGTTGTCTGTGAAACACTTGGATGGACGATGACATTACAGGGGAGGCAACAAAAAGGAGGAAAACATATGCACAGCTTTTGTTACTGTGTTCACTCACATCACACAGCCTTATACTGTTACTATAAACTGTACTAACATGAAGACTGTGTGATTCTATCATTCCATTACGGGCAAAAGTAGTTATAGCCTACTTACACCAACAGAAACTCTTGAACTGTTAAAGGAGTTTAATTTCTACATACTGAGTTACCAATTATCAAAAAACAAAACCACACAAATGTGTAATAAGATGAAATGATGATGTGATATTTTCCATTCACAAAGTCAAAGATCAATTTCACTCTTGTGATCGTGATATCACAGGAACAGAATCACCTGATAGGATTTTGGTGGTGAAAGGTGTGGCAACCCCTGTTGCTTGGCAGCAGTGTCTGTTGCCTAAATTACTTAGCATTTGATTGTGGGCCTGGTTGATGATCAGTGCTTATTGCTCATTCTCTCTCTTTCTCTCTCTATGACTATGCAGACACGCTCCCTGATACAGCAGCATTGGTTGTCCTCAGTTCTCCTTTTGATCATTTTGCACACTTACATACAGCATTCACACATATCACTACACTTCATGCACACTGTACGTGACTGACATACTGACATTCGCATCCCATATGCTTATAATGCGTATAACAAAGGTAACACAACAGGTAATGGCTGAACACATCACACAACACATTGATTTATTGTTGTTAAAAGCCAACATCAAAATATATGAATAAAGTAAAACAACAAAACATTGAAACATTTGTAAGTATTTTAATGGAGAATGTTAACAAAATAAACCCTAATGACAAAATAAAAATGTATATTGCGATCAGTGTAATTGTAATTATATAAAAATACGCCATCCATCCATCCATCTTCTTCCACATATCCAGGTTCGGGTCACAGGGGCAGCAGCCTGAGTAGAGAAGCCCAGACTTCCCTCTCCCCAGCCACCTCCTTCAGCTCTGCCAGGGGGACACTGAGGCATTCCCAGGCCAGCCAGTGTATCCTGGGTCTACAATCTCCTTATCCTATATCTAAGGGAGAGACCAGTCACCTGGGGAAGGAAACTCAGTTCCGCTGCTTGTATCCGCAATCTCGTTCTTTCGGTCACTACCCAAACCATAGGTGAGGTTAGGAACATAGATCAACCAATAAATTGAAAGCTGAGCCTTTTGACCCTCTTCACCACAACAGACCGGTACAACGTCCACATCATCTTCAGCATTTTTATCACCCAGCCCTACTTTGAACACATTATCACCCCTTTTTATACCAAAGCCCTTATTCTACATCAGAGAAATTTTCCAGAAGTGACATTTGTACAAGGTCCCAGAGGCCAAACTGTGATGAATAGCACCTGAGTGCATGAATCAAAGCTTGGCATGAAAAGCAAAGTCTCATAAACAGATCTTAATTAGACTTGTACTGTGGGCTCTCACTTTTGCTATCATCAGGGCTTTTCATGGCCAACGGCTCACAAAGCAGCGTATAGTAGTAACACCCAGTAGCTTGATCCGGACAGCTATTGACCTGAGCAGCAGTGAAACCCAGTATGATAATGGATGGGATAGTGCAGAGGCCAGAAAGCTGCTGTGGATCTGTGCCAGCAGCATTTTACCACCTAACACATCTAGTGGTACACAAGAGACACACATTAAGTCAGAGCCGTGGAGTAAAGTCAACCACCTCAGTAACTAACAGCTCTCATATGCCGCTATTGGTAGTGAGTGCTGTAATTTGTAGCCTCGATTCTAAAAGCAAACACTGAGGTGGTCATTAATCTTGTTTAGGGAAATGGACTAAAACCAGAAGGCTCTCAGATATCCGATTAATTCCACTTCTGGAAAAGATGTGCTGGAAGAAGATAAAGGCTGCAGCCTTCAGGGAGCATGCTGAGTGCAGCTGCTAAGGCTCACTGACTTCACAGGAGCATGCTGGGAGCTGTGATGCTGCACCGTCAGACGCACTGAAATGGGTTGTGCACCTGTTGTAAAGGCTTCCACTCAACAGCCTCACAAAGGACATTTTTGTCCTTTTAATTTGTCATTAGTAGTTGACCGTTATTTAAAGGCTGATATAATAATGCTACTTATTAATTAATTGGTCAATATCACGCTGGCCCCTCCCCCAGAAAAATATTGGTATTGAAAACAAATTATACATGTCAGAACTTAACTATGTTTCACTTTATTAAAAACTGGTAACTGTTGAAGTGGACATCTAAAACAAAGCAATAAATACATTAATAAATACATCTGAATCACTGAACATCAAACTTGTGGTAATTAATAAATAAATGTTCAACTGAATGGGTGCAGTGGTTACTGTTACCTCACAGCAAGGAGGTCCTGGGTTCAAACCCAACACTGGCCGGCTGGGGCCTCTCTGTGTTTGTACATTCTCCCCATGTCTGCGTGGGTTCTCTCCAGGTACTATGGCTTCCTCCCGCAGTCCAAAAACATGCACCTTAACCTTGCCCGTAGGTGTGAATGTGAGAGTGAATGGTTGTTCATCTCCTATATGTCAGCCCTGCAATGAACTGGTGACATGTCCACCTTCGCCCAATGTCAGCAGGGATCGGCTCCAGCCCCTCGCGACCCTCCAGAGGATTATGCGGTTACAGAAAATGAATGAATGAATGTTCAGCTGAACATCAAAATAACCATAAAAATGTGGGAGCAATTCTTATCTTTAGCTATTATTTTCCCTCAAATCAGTATAATGATCATGTCGATCTGTGTCAAATTAATGACTATAAGCAGCTGATTACTATAACCGGACCTTTAATTTGTCAGCCATCTGTAAGTCTAATACTCAGTTTTATAGTGATAATGGGGTTTATACACCTTATACTAAACATGACGTAAAATCATGCAGATCACGGATTGGTTGATCCAGAATCATCACTGCATCTTTATGTATGTGTATCATCATGTTGCTATGTTCATCATGTTGTTGTGGTAAATTGCTGAAAATGTTGGATAAAATTTTCAAATAGGCTCTATCTTGATAAATTGACTACAGATTTGTAAACAACTAAGGGCAGTCTGCTAAGGGCAGTCTGGTTCATATTGCCGGCACTAAGTCAGACCTGTTCCCGGTGCACATTGGACTCCGGCAGGGCTGCCCTTTGTCACCGTTCTGTTCATAACTTTTATGTACAGAATTTGTAGGTGCAGCCAGGGGCCAGAGGGGGTCCAGTTTGGGGACCACAGGTTCTCGTCTGAAATTTAAGGCCATGGTTCTCAACTAGAAAAAGGTGGCTTGCCCTCTTCGGGTTGGTGGAGAGGTCGTGCCTCAAGTGGAGGAGTTTAAGTATCTCGGGGTCTTGTTCACGAGTGAGGAGAGGACGGAGCAGGAGATTGACAGGTGGATCAGTGCAGCGTCTGCAGTCATGCGGTCACTGTATCGGTCTGTTGTGGTAAAGAGGGAGCTAAGCCAGAAGGCGAGGCTCTCGATTTACTACGTTCCTACTCTCACCTATGGTCATGAGCTTTGGGTCATGACCGAAAGAATGAGATCCCAGATATAAGCGGCCGAAATGAGTTTCCTCCGCAGGGTTTCCTCCGCACCCTACAAGATCGGGTGAGGAGCTCAGTCAACACATCGAGAGGAACCAGTTGATGTGGCTTGGACATCTGTTCCGTATGCCTTTGGGACGCCTCCCTCGGGAGGTGTTCCGGGCATGTCCCACCTTGAGGAGGCCTCAGGGTACACCCAGGACACGCTGGAGGGACTATGTCTCTCGGGCTGGCCTGGGAACGCCTCGGGGTCCCACCTGAAGGGCTTGAGGAGGTGTCTGGGGTGAGGGAAGTCTGGACCTCCCTGCACCCGGCCCTGGATAAGCGGAAGATAATGGATGGATGGATGGAGGTAATAGGTCACATTAAAGGTGGAAAAAGTTGTGAAATTATTTATCTTGGTGTCATTTTTTTACATCACAAAAACCTGGC
>JAPQRN010000017.1:16339790-16352308 GCA_037367275.1 Coranthus polyacanthus | reverse complement strand
GATCGGTGCAGCGTCTGCAGTCATGCGGTCGCTGTATCAGTCCGTCGTGGTGAAGAAGGAGCTAAGCCAGAAGGCGAGGTTCTCGATTTACCAGTCAATTTACATTCCTACTCTCACCTATGGTCATGAGCTTTGGGTCATGACCAAAAGAACGAGATCCTGGATACAAGTGGCCGAAATGAGCTTCCTCCGCAGGGTGGCTGGGCGCACCCTACGAGATCAGGTGAGGAGCTCAGTCACCAGGGAGGAGCTCACAGTAGAGCCGCTATTTCTCCACGTCGAGAGGAACCAGCTGAGGTGGCTTGGACATCTGTTCCGCATGCCTTTGGGACGCCTCACTCGGGAGGTGTTCCAGGCATGCCCCACCTGGGAGGAGGCCTCGGGGTAGACCCAGGACACGCTGGAGGGACTACGTCTCTCAGCTGGCCTGGGAATGCCTCGGGGTCCCACCGGAAGAGCTGGAGGAGGTGTCTGGGGTGAGGGAAGTCTGGGCTTCCTTGCTTAGACTGCTGCCCCCGCGACCCGGCCCCGGATAAGCGGGAGATGATGGATGGATGGATGGATGGAAGTTAAACAAGAGGTGGAAAATGCAGAGCAAATGGCAATAACATGCCTAGATGTCATGTGCTACAGATTCCTATGAGACAATCACACATCTCTCTGGACTTGGAGTTAAGGAGTGTTCAATGATTTGCACACTGGGAAAAATATAAGCACTTTACTGAAAGAAGCATGGTTTGACTGGGATATGATAAATATATAGATAAAGATAAAGAGCCAGCCCTTGTAACTGATATTACCAGAAACATGATTGTAGCAGGAGTGGAAGGAAAGATGTTCCCTCACACCGGGTGCTTTGCTCATACTTTAAATCTGGCCTAGTGCTGCACATTGTTTAACATCATATACTGAATTGAAGCATACTGCAAACTGTTTACTGACAGTGTGAACTGCATGTGACCACACTGCACACTGTTTACTACTTAATCTAATGTTTGAGTTTTTTGTAGATGTTAAACATTTGTGTAATTCTTTATTATAGCTGTGCTTTTATCCATTGATTATTACTAGGAAGCAGAAGATACAGTCAGGGAAATCCAGTTCAGAGAAGTCCAATGGAGACAGCTCCAGCTCAGAGATACCCTATTCATGGAGACCCAGACCCAGACAACAGCATACTTACTTCCCAGATCCAGGATGAGCCAAAAGGTGCTATTTATATATACTGTGAAGTATAAGCAGATTAAGATTTATACAAATTTGTAAAGTGCAGGGAAAGCTCTCAAGGGTCATGACAAACAAAACCAGTAATACACAGTAATTATTTCAGATGATGGCCCCCTTGCAAAAAGAAAAAAAGTGCAGCACTGGACCAGCTGTTTAGAGACATCTATGAAGTGAGAGGATCAGCAAGATCTGATCGGAGAGAAAGCCAGTTTGGAAGTCATGAAGTATAGAGAGTGGAATGCTTTGCCACCGAATGGCAACCCACTACAGTAGTGGAAAGCACAGGTGGACCTATCACTGCTGTCATCTCTTGCGAAGAAGTACCTCTGTACACCAGCCACCATTGTGGCATCTGAAAGAGTTTTCAGCACTGCACAGGAGACATGGTTTCTGCACAATGCAACATACTCTAACATGATCATGTTGATCAATTGATTTTCCTAAAGAAGAGTCTTGACCAGCAACAAATATACATGAACTGGTTTACTGTGTGTAAGGTATTAACAGATTTAAAAGAGTAATTAAAATAAGAACAATAAGAACATTTTTGTGAAAAGGTGATGTCATTCTGGTTTCAGTGTTCTTCGCAGGTTTGCACTGGTCACAGTACTGTAGAACGAATGCTTCTTCAACTAAGACTTCTCTGTTTTTATAATAATCTTTCACATTCATTTCAAATGAAATGAGACATTCGTCTTTCCCTCATGCTATAAACAAAAGTATTTGGTATTCCCTGGTCTTTTATGAAATATATGTATTTGAAGGCAAGGAATGCCACTTTCTATAGAATTCATTTGATTTAATTTATAATGGAAAATTTAATGGAAAATTAATGTCTACATTACGCAAATGTTGATAAGAACTATAGCAGAATGCATCAAATCGAACCAAATCATTCTGACTTTGTTCTGTATTGTTCGTGCCATGGCCCTATGTATTTAGATGCGTATTACATTGTCTTACAAGGGAGAGATGCACATACTTCTGTTTTTACACACATGTATCTGTACTTCTACTGGAGTAAAAGATCCAACAAATACAGACACCAAAGATAGAAAAATTCCAAATTTGTCCATGCCACTATACAAAAACACGTGTGCCCATGTTGTGTTTCCAAGTCTTTGTTCAGAATTAACAATTAAAATCCTCTAAAGGAGACATAATGAGCTAGCTGGCTTTTGTCCACAATGCCCAAGGGAATGAAAAAAGCACACACACACACACTGCTTTGAATGGTTAATGACCAACTTGATCTTTAGTGACAGTACAGCACAGGGCCCGAAAATAATGAAAGGCGAGGACTTAGTATTTTTGTGTTTTTTATTTATTTGTAATTTATATTATAAGGCGGGGGCTAGAGGCAAAATGTGAGTAATATTACACATATTATAGAAAATGATATAAGGACACAAAGATGATGAATCCTTCTCTATGTGCACTGCAGTTCTCCTGAGCAGAACAATAACTTTTTGTCATTGTTCTGCTTTTATGCCTTGAACAAAAAGCAAACAAAAAACAAAACAAAACAGAGAATGAACAAATTAGTGTGAATTATACATAAAATCTTCGCTTCATGAAATTCCAGAGGCAAAGCAGCATGAAGTGAAAAACCAGAGCTTTCTCCAGCCATTTTCTGGATAGGTGGAAGAAAAAAAATTTAAAAGACAACAATAGCACATTTTGGAAAATAACTTTCTTTTGTAATTTAATCATAATTTAATTGTAACAGTGCTAAAAGGTAGCACACAAGAGGGCAATTATAGGAAGTAATTAAAAAAGAAAGAAAAAAATGATTTTAGTGTTAAATAAACACTATAGCAAAGCTGGATCTTCATAGAGAAGGTCAGGTGCCGAAAAATAGAAATGAATGAATGAGGTTAGAGGTAGGATGAAATTTTTAATATTGGGATTTGGTTGCTGCTAATTGTATGTTCTTTTTTCCCTTTTGTCATATTTTTCCTAGTTCATATATGACACACTTGCTCCAAATATGGACAGATAGTTTATACTTGTAATATTCTATTTTACTATATATGTTATATTTTAACAGCTTTAAAAGTATAATCATAATTATATCACATCAGATTTGTGATAACATTAACAATACCCTTTCAATGGATTTACATTGATTACATTTTCTGTTGTCATGGGGTGGATTTCCATTCAAATATATTGTAAATATATATTGTATATATTATAAATATATAAATTTTACCAGAATTTTACTACTGTTATGTGAATATTGAGAGTTGGGTCATCATAATCATCATTGTGGTTTCAAACTGCCAGTTAGCTGCAGTATTACCTGCTGAGCTGTTGATTGAGCAGCTGATGGAGAAGTATTTTGTCACAAAACCTGAAGCTGTTTTTTTCTGGTTTTACCTTTTGCCTAACGTTTCAACACTTTTCCAGGATTTGTCAAAGCCTTTGTCTGTTTCTGTAGCTCTTCGTAATGTTTCACTGCTTTTTCTATCTATTATAGGATTTGTTTCGCTCAGTGAACTTTGCAGTCTCATTATTAGTAGACACAGAATTATGTGCAAAATCTGTTTTCATTGCACTTATATTCACATTTACCTTTTATCAAAATGTTTGGCCATATTTCAAGATATTTTCAAATTTTCTCTGTTTCCACTCGGAAAACTGCAAACTGAAAATGTGAATAAAACCAGCTGAATGGAAACACACCTGTTGTTAGTAGACTGTGTGGCTACAAGGGATTCACAGTACACTGAGCATGCTTGTAATGATGAAGATATTGGATCATGAACTCAGTATTCAGATGGCAGCATTGGCTGCCTTGTTCAGTCTTAAATTCCTGCTGCTTGGTTCATTTCCAAATTCAAAAGCAAGGAAAGTGATTGCTAGTTCACACTAACAGCCATTTTTTTCTAAATAGATATTTCTCCCTCCAGATCAGTCAGGTCAGTATTCAGATCAGTTTATCAAAGAACCGAAGCAGGTTCCGCCCCCGCTAGTTGTCAACCACAAGCTGCAAGTGAGGGAGGAACAGGGAAAACACACAAAAATGGAAGATTTAGTAGCAAAAAGAAAAGCTTAAATTTTATGGAATATAGATAATGTAAAAAAAACTACAGTTTTTGAATATCCACTTCAGATTGACTCCAGTGGTGAGTGAATCCCCATAGACCCCCATGTTAAAAAGATTAGAAAGAAAAACATTTTACAACAGAAATAAACATGTTTACAGCCTAGTACAAAAAACAGTGTTGTATTTAGTGATTTTTTTTCCCATTCATGACAACTGTAATCATTTTTTATAACTCACCTATTTAAATTATATTAAAGCTAAAAGTTATGCAGAATTTAGGGAGTGGCTGCTTTAACTAACAGGTGATTGTCTTCCATGTCTACTCTGTGGCCTTTTCACAACTAACTCGGTTGCTGAGTCAGCCATTCAGAGCAGTATTGAATAAAGCAAATTTTTCTCCCTTGCAGTGTAGTTACACTAACATGACCGTCAGAGGATTCTGTCACCAAGTTTACAGTTACTTAATTACAATACCCAACCTGTTAGCATAACTTAGATACATTAGCTGATGTTAGCATTAATTCATATTGAATTATGCACAGTAAATGCGTGTATTGTAATAATGTCATGTCTTGAATTACAGTACATTGCTGTATTTTCTTGATTTCACAAATTGCGGTTGTACTATAAAAACACAAATAAACACACCCATAACTTCGCTGGCCTAATGTTCATAAAGTTTGCTACTACAACCTGACATCCTCGATGACACACCCCTTGGGATCATTCCCATGAGTTCAAATAATGAAACTGCGGTAAAGTCAGTTGTGGAATTAACTCCAACCACAGAGCTCTTTACCACTGCAGGATGTTAAAACAACACCCAAATCAACACCCATCAATTCATCACAGTTCTTAAAGTACAGGTTTCAGATGGATAATCCTCGAAAACAAAGTCCAGAGTTAGCTCCATGTCTGTCACCTTGAGAAATACAGTAGCGTTTTGTTTTTGCACAGCCTCTCTGCTGTTGATTCTAACATCACTCCCAGAATGCAATTCTATTTACAGTATATTGCAGTATTATATGGGAAACGGCAAGCTGCCTATAAATAATGCACTGCAATAATGCACAGAATGCATTGCTTTCTACAGTAACATACCTTTTTATGGGGAAATGGTATTACTGTACTGTTTCCCAGTAAAACAGTATTGTAGAAAGCAGTAGTTTTACTTGGAAACAGTATGTTACTGTAGGAACTGGGCTGTTTTTTACAGAAAATTGTTACAGCATATGGTCTGTCAGCTGGCCTGCTAATTTGCCCAGCTAGTGGTATATACATTTACCACAGTATATATGTTTCTTGATGTTGACACTACTGTTATCAAACACAAATGTATGTGTTCAAATTCCTTATGTATCTGAAATTACTTGATGGTGTTTAATATGATACTGTTAGCCAATGTGGTCAATGTTCTCAGTGTTTTCATTCTTCACCACCTTCACCATCTTAATGCAAATATGGGCACTTGTTTAAACCTGATAGCAGGAGTGATTAGTGAATGTCATGCATTAATGCTTAAGAGGAAGTCCTCACTTCACATTTGTGTATGGAATCAGATGAAGCCTTAATGTGATCTTTGGATGTGTGAAGTGACTATTATTCCTGAGCTCTGTTTATATTTCTGTAGCTCCTGATAGGTGAGGGTGCTGAAAAAGCAGCGCTGTCTCTAATCTTTTGTTCATTTTGCTCTCAGCTCTCAGACATCTGGGCCAGCATGAGGTGTGGTTAGTGATAGGTAGCCCCAGTGACTCATGAGGGGGTTTTGTGGTCAGAGGCTGCACTCCACCCTGCAGGGTAAACTCTGTGGGTTTGTTGTGGTGACCGTGTTCATACACTGACCAAGCAAACAGGCTGCAGTTTGTCCAAGCTTTCTGATCACAACATGATAATGACTGCAGCGTGTGTGTGTGTGTGTGTGTGTGTGTGTGTGTGTGCGTGTGTGCGTGTGTGTGTGTGTGTGTGCAAGAGAGAATTTTTAGGATGTTAAATCATATTCAATTAGACAGGTCATTTTTCCTACCACCATGTACTAGATAAGGCTTTTGAATGAATATGAGCTGATATTCTCTCTCGTCCAGTGTTGCAGATTGGATGGTGCTCCTGTGCTTTCTGTGGCTGACTGCTACAGGGTGATTAATGTGTTCATTTCCCATTATTAAAGACTAGAGCAGTGCTGCAGGCTACAGATATAGGGCCTCGTCATAAATCTTAGCCAAATGAACAGTCAAATAATCGCTCATCGGAAATGAAATCTGGGCTCATTAATACTGACACCCAGACTGGGGGAAGAGTACACACACACACACACAAACACACGAGTCTGGGGCATCTCATTCTCATGCAGCCATACAGCTGCATGAATACACACACACACACTGACACAGAATGAGGACTTGAGGGGGCTGTGGTTCAGTCTGCCACCTTGGCGCACCACTCAACAATGACAGGCTAATCATTAGAGGAGAACACAGGCTCTTTGTGTGTCTTCTCACATGTTTCTGAAACTACACAGTGATCAGTGACCCATAGGTGCAAGACAAAGCAAATATAGCCTCTGCATGGAGCATAGTACAGCACAGAGCAGTAAATAATAACCTCCTCACAGAGGTGGGGAGTAAATACAAATACTTATTTACTGTACCTAAGTAAAGTTTTCAGGTATCTGTTTAATTTTTTGACATTTTTTCCTTTGGCTCCCTGCATTTTAACACAAATATTTATAGTTTCTAATGCTAACATTTTCCAAAACTGACTAATTACATTGCATTTGAGGAGAATTATCCATTATTATATATTTTGCATCATTGTGCACCTTGACAATATAGAAAAGACATCGCACAAAAATAGTGTAAATGATGTAAAAGATGTAACAAGACAAAAACAGTGTAAAAGATGTAAGAATAAAATAAGATGAAACTGATGTAAAAGACATAACAAGATGAAAATGACAAAAGACATAAACAAGACTTAACAAGATGAAAAGTACATAAAAGATGCAACAAGATGAAAAAGATGTAACAAAACAAAGCAAGATGAAAATTATGTAAAAGATGTAAAAACACGTAACAACATGTACCAAGACAAAAAATACTAATAAGATACAAAAAGACATAATCAAAAATACACCTGACCGCATACACATTTTAAATAAAATTAGTGCAATCTGAGTTTCCATCTAACAAAACAATGTAAAATACAAAAAGTAGACTAGATCACACAGAAAAGGTGCTGAAATGTTTTACGTTCTGTTGCTGACATTGAAAACTGATTTGCACATTGAAGTGAAGCTAATGTTCATTATTTTCAGTCTATAATGGTTTAATAGTCTTCACATTATATTATTATGACATTAGGTTCAGTTCACTTTACATATAAACAGCTGCTAGAAATGTGCTTCAAAGGCCAGCTGTTTAGATTGTGTCTCTGTTGTATCTCTGTATGTATGTCAGTCAGTTGGTTGGTTATTATTATGCCCATTATGCTTAAAATGCAATATCTCAGGGAAGGTTTGACAGAATGTCACAACATTTGGCACAACTGTTCACATGGACTCAAAAATAAAGTGATTAGACTTTGGTCTCACAGTCTCACTTTAGAGGCTTCAACATAGCTTCTTACTGATGGGTCATTTCAATATTATATGACAATAATAGATATAAATGATTCCAAATATTTAATCTAGTGTAAAGATGTTGTCAGTTGCATTATAAAATGTTTTTGGAGTTTAACCCAAAATATGGACTTTGTATTTCCTAAAATACACATTTCATGAAAACACTAAGGTATGTGTGCTGCTCGGGTTTTTTCTTCAAGCCACCGCTACACAGAGTAGTCTAATGAATAATAGCATGCACAGGATTGATTATCACAATGATTAATGGCATATACAGGCTGCATTAGTGGAGAGATTTAGAATAAGTAAGTTTTGATGAATGGTTTATGGAAATGATGAAGGCTACCTTTCTTCAAAGCTCAATGACTGCCTTAGACTGTTTAAGGGGTAGGCTGTACTCTGTAGGTGATGGTACATGTTAACTTCAGAGTGATGATCATTTGACTTTAGTGTGGTTTGGAACAAGTTCTGGGTTTAGCTATCTAAATCATTATCCTGAACTCAGACTAAGCAGACAGTGGAGAAAATGCCATGTCCCTTGCAGCTGCTCATAACTCACCATTGTTGACTTAGAATAAACACAAAGTGAAGTAGTGTAGGTTATGTGTTTTGTGTATTATTCAGTTTGTTTAAACAGTTTTTTAAAGTGAAATAAAGCATGATGTGACTTTAATTTAAGCAGGTAACCATTCGATTTATTCCCAGTTTCATATTTTCCTCTTCTAAAGGCAGCAGTGTTGTAGCATGTCAGTCCTTGTCATGTCACTCCCCCTCAGTCCTTGCTGAGGGGGAGTGTTCTAGAAAGACTGTGGTGTCAATGCAAACTCTCTATTGTCTAAATCCTGCTCTTATGTTTGGTCACAAGCTGAATTAAAACTCACTCACTCACACCCACATAGGTATCAGGATATGACAGCAACATACCTGGCTAGAGAGCAAAAGTAATATTAGGGTATAGCTTGTACAATTATTTTGTCCACTGTACGTTTAGGGTGGCAATTTGGTTAACTGACTGTAATTAAGTTAATTAAGTACTGTGTCATTGGCAGTATATGTACAGTACAATATATCATCCTGTAGCAGTTAAGTTTGGAGAAATCTTACTGGGAAAAGCAGTTTTATCTCAACTATTAGTGTCAAATCAAGATCTTGGTCTTGTCACAAAATCAACCATACTATATTTTTTCTGGATCTTGTCTTGATTTCAAGACTAGTTAGACCAACTGCAAGGATATCCCTAAATGATGTAAAACTATTTGCTTCATTGTCAGATAGGGTTGGGCGATCTCACGATCTTAGTGATCAATCTTAATTTGTCATATGATCTACTTTTAGAAGGATAGTACAGATAGTGTCAAAACTTTCCAACTCTGCTAACATTTGTTTTAAATTGTCCATTTAACAGTGTAATTATGGTATTTTACAGAAAGTGTTGCACTAACCTATGGGTTTGTAGCATTAATGTCACTAGCCTAGGCTGCTAGGCTAGTGACTTTATTTTCGTCTGGTTTTAGCGATATTTTAGCATTTGTCTGTACCAAAGTGTTTGGTTTTAGTCTGTGTTACCTGCTGCTGAAGAAATAATGATGAAGAATTATCCTAAGTCGGTGAGCTGGTCCAGTTTCTGAACTCCGACGTGCAGTGATTCTAACTTACAGAAATGCTTTAGAGTTATATCAGAGTGTAAAAATGTCTTTGATTCATCATAAAACTGTGTAAAGATATTAGTCCACCACATTTTAGGTAATTAATAGAAACACCACAGCTGTCACAGATGTATGTACAGTTAGGAAAATGTGGACTCATGTTGACTTCATTTAGATATTGCCAAAATATTGTAATAATGTCGGTCCAAAAAGATGCAAAAGTGTAGTTTCTGGTTAGTTAACAACAGCAAAAGGCCATCACAGACAGCCTAAGCCTCCAGAAACCAGAGGAAAACTTGTTTGGTTGTAACTCACCTGCATTTTATAAGAGGTGAGAAAATTGTGATTGAGATCATGGATTGTGATTCTCCCTCAAAAGATCGACATATTATCTTTTTACTAGATCAGACAGCCCTATTGTCTGATTTCTTTGGTAACATTATTACTGAGTTGATGTAAAACTTCTTACTTCAAATGCAACCAATAATGTGGCTCAACATAGTCCTAATTTTGAGTTTGAGTTCACAGATTGGCGATCAAATAGGCCCATCATGTTTATCCAGTCTAACCCTAGTGTTTGTGTCCTTTGAGTGTTGTCTATCTGTGGCTGTCAATCAGTCAGTGTTTCCCACACTGGCTATTAGAGACTTTAAAGTCTCTAATACCCTTACTGTGCAAGTTTAATGACTATAAAACCTCAGTGTGCAATAGTTTAGTTTTATAGGGCACAAATTCCATAATTGCCTTTCAGCATATTGTAATTCAAGTGGTCTGACAGGAAGCAAGAATTTTATACCTCTTTCTGGCTGTGTTGTTAGGCTGTAGAAAATCTATCTGGTAACAGGAAGTTTTGGCTGCTCACAGTTGTTTTCAGGCATGTAGGCGGTTTAAATATGTAACTGACAGCTATAATTATCGATCGCTGTTAAGATTCAGTCAAAAACGTCTCTGCTCTACTCCGTGGCTCAACAAAGAAGCTTGGAAAAGTGGCTTCACAGCAACATGAAACAGCATCATTTCATCTATATTTATATTTGGAGAAAGAGGAGTGAGCTGCAGAAGTGTATTTTTCTGGTGTCAAATTCTGGTGTTTTTTCCCCCTGGTTTTGGCTCTTGCAGCTTTAATGATGGTGGTCATTTAACTATTATGGTAAGAAACCTAACTTATTATGATTAGTTATGTAATTAACAAGATTATGCTTGGCATGATATATCATGTCAATCATTATCTTGTGTAACTATTTGAAAGTATATAGTACCCTATCTGTTCATTGACTTGGGCCTGTTCATACACTGGCTTACACCTAGCATCCACACTACTACTGCGTTTTAACCCCCTGAAAACAGAGACTTTTGGAACCTCCTCCTGAGATTTTATTTAGAAATTTAGAAATGATTTAGAAATGATGATGAAGACTCAATGATATGTCCACGACCCTTACTGGAAGAATGCAAGACATTGCCCTTGACTACAAGCTGTCAATTCAACATGGATACTGAATTACAGAGGATTCTGTCCTTGTTGTCTCTGTTAGCAGCGGTTGTACAGTTATATTCTACTTTTTATCATGATACTACTGACTACTTTCACAGCAGGTGAGGTGTTATTCAAGCAATTTGTTCCCATGTTTTCTTTCCCATGTCCAGCAATGTTATGAGCCCCCTGGTCATTTGGTATGTGTTTCAGGCATGTTGCTCAGAGATTAATTCTGAAACTTTGCTGAAATGGTGGTGTGGATGGAGACTTTTAAAAAGAAAACACATTAGTGTGGATGAAGCCTTAGTGTCATAAAAACTTGGTCTTCTCAGTCTTAGTGTAAGTGGTCAACTATAATCTTTAAAAATGTGTTGTATTTTAAAAGCTTGTTCCATTATCAGTAGAGTCAAATCTTCTAAATCAAAGCTGTCAGAGAAATGTGGTTGTAAAGAGTACAATATCTGCCTTGGAGATGTAATGTAGTCTAAATACAAAGCTGCAGAAAATTCTGGAAATGCTCATGTAAAGTACCAGTACCTCAAATATGTGGCAATTGGAAAATGTACTTAGTTACTTTCCAACAAATTAGGCCAAACACACAGACAAAAGTCCACACAAGGAGTAATGAAGAAAAACAATAGAAATAAAAAATAAAATAATAAAAATTAAAAATTAAATAAAAAAATTAAAAAAGCACACATCAGGTTGATTTAAAAGTGAAGTTGAAATTGATCCTCAACTCAAACCAACACCAGCAGCTGTACAAGTACTGTGGAGAAATAACCTGTACACTATTTTATCAACACACAGCAGCCTACCACATGCATACTGTTATCACTGATCAGCCATGCTCACCAAGCTTTCCTCTATCTACACACATCACCAGCTCACTTCTACTGCTCTGTGTCAGGCACACACACACACACACACACACACACACACACCAGCCTTGCCTGGCACACATACACACTCACATACTCACATAAGAAAACATACAAAACTTGGAGCATGCAGCACCTGAATGCAAATACATGTTTATGCACAGTTGCATGCTACCACACACTCTTATTCAAATACACACACACACACAAAGACACACCCCACCTCCACTTCCACACAGGTCTCTGCTGGCCTCCTTTCCCAGCCAGTTCTGACAATGCTAATGATTCTCACTGGGGCACAGGATGACGGGTGACAGAGCCAGCCAGACCAGGGTTAGCTGACGATGGAGGAGAAGGGGGTGGAGATGGGGAACTGGAGGGCTATGTGTGTGTGTGTGTGTGAGCTGTGGGGGTTAGTAGAAGAAGAGGAGGAGGTCAAGGATGGTAGTGCACAGGCTCCAGCTCTGGTGATGCATCAGGAGGGATGCACCATTCCCCGGCTCGATGGTAATTTATTACATTTAAGACAGGCCCTGACACCCTGAATCAGCCTCTATTCAGATCACATTGGCTGGCTTTGGGTGGTGGGAGGGTGTGTGTGTGTGGAGGAGGGGGAGGG
>JAPQRN010000017.1:16299968-16324920 GCA_037367275.1 Coranthus polyacanthus | reverse complement strand
GTGTGTGTGTGTGTGTGTGTGTGTGTGTGTGTGTGTGTGTGTGTGTGTGTGTGTGTGTGTGTGTGTGTGTGTAAGGTCACGGGTGAACTAACCTCAGCCTTCTTTCTTTCATCTCCATCCAGGACATGGAAACGCCTCCCTTTTCCTCCTCTGCCGGTGACATTTCTCTCTCTCTCTCTCTCTCTCTGTCTCAGTGGCGCTCGTCCTACCCACAAGTGGAAACTGCCATAAAACTGACAGAAAGTGTTGGGCGAAGGTTACAAAAACATTATGCTCATGCTAATATGAGTCTGACAGTCAGGTAGATTTATGAAGAAAGGTTTAGCTGCAGGTTCAACAGGACAACAACACTATGACTACAACAAAAATCTACTTTTCAGTTTGATCCAAACCAAAATTGCAGGTTAAAACTAGGACCGGGCAATAGGGAAAAAATATATGATCGTACATTTTTTTCCCATCCTACAGGTGTGCTGAGCCGTCTGGAAAATCGACCTGCGTGTGGAGCTTCATGGATGTCGCTGTTAGTGTCGTGGGCTGTTAAATCTATCCATATCGAGTAAAAAATGTCCAGCGTTTATCGTCTTTATTGACATACAATTGCGACTCTATTTTGAGATTGTTTTGTTGGCCAGCTCTACGTAAACCTCTCTGGGACCACGGTCTGGACCAAGCGGCCACATCTTGGCTTGATGTAAAGAGTTGTTCTTCGTCCAGATCAAAGTGAAAGCGTGGTTCAGTACAGTGTTAGTGAAAAGTCATTTGTCATTTAAGGATGTTCTACTTTTTTGCCTTTTCTTAATGGGCAGAAGGTTGGATGGCAGATAAACAAAATCCAGGACTTTGCCACCAGAGACTGGAGTTCACATCCTATCTCCCCCAGAGTTTGGTTTGGTTTCATTTGCTTAAAATCCCTCGAAATGTCGAAAGAGCCATGAGTCTGATGGACCATGATGTTACATGTAAGTAGAAATGTTGATATGGGGCACAGTTTTGGTTCAGAAATATTGAGATTTGCAGAAACTTACAACGTTTTGTTCTGGCGAATGGGTTGAGTATTCCACCGCCGTTAGCCTGTGACGTAGATGGACTGTTGGGTCCCCGTTGGGCGTGTACTGTCGCCAAACCTTCTCAAAGTTTCACAGCGATTTACTGTAAAAACCCAGTAATGTGATTAATGGAAAGAACGGGCTTTGGGAGAAGCCGTCATCGGGGCAGGTCTTGAACGCTCCCTTGGGAAAGCTCAGCGTGGGCATTACAATTAGAAATCAGAGAAAATATTTACTGAGACGGACCAGCCTGGATTCTGTCGCCAGGCTGACTGTGTCACAGCTCTGGACTGAAGCCGTGCCATCCACTCGTAGGCGTCTTGGCATCGGTCAGAATTCCAAAAAAACGAATGTTCACTACACCAATAAAAACACTGAGCTGATTATTTTGTTTCCACGGCATGAACAAAGAATTCCCTCCCAGTCGCATCCCCTCCACCACATTCCATGCCCCCACACCCATGTATATGGACAGAAAACAAGGCATCCACCAACTCCGCAAACTATGGGTAGTGGATTGTCAGGTTTCTTAATACATATCTGGGATTTTACCTCTTAACATCCACTCTTTTCATGGAACCCTGACCCTAGGCGCGAGGGATAGGGTTAGGGTTGTAACAGAAGAAGAGTAAGGCCAATATGTATGTATTAGACTTCATTTGAAAGGGAATATTGTCTAGTTTTTGTGTTTAACGTGTGGCTGAAACACAACCCAAACTACATCAGTCTAAACATGGAACCCTAACCCTAAAATGGGTCACAGGTGATCTGGTGGGTGTTTTAAGATCCAGCTTCAGTTAGAGTTGATTCATTCATGTCATCATTTCACTATGAGTCTGCACTCTACTACGTCACAAAAAGAGGACATCCCTCGTCACGTCCACTGAGTCACCATTTGTCACTTTGGGAGGGGTTTGATCTCACATGATCACTTTCCTGCACTTGGACTCAAGCACAACTCCCAAAGCAGTTTGAGCAATAAAAAGGTACCAAACTCCACTACACAATGGGTTTTTTTTTTTGTCACGTTTTGTTTCTCCGCCCTGAGACTACAGGAAGTGTGTCCAGCCCTCATGTTCCTGCTTCCTCCTCCAAGTCCAGTCACCCCCAAGCCCCCTGAGGAAAGTGGAAGGCAACTTTCTTCCTCCTCTGCCAGCCACACTGGAGCTGGATGTTAAGATGCTGCATAGTTTAAGGATGATGATGGATTTAGATTGTCGACAACTCAGACAAGGGTGTCTCCACCTGCTTTGGTGATTACTGCACCTTTTCCAGCTTTCCGATCATGCTTCTATTTTTAGTCGTATTTTGAATTCTACAGTACCTGGACAAATGGTCACGTTGTTAGAAATAAGTGACATGTAATGTCGGAGCAATGAAATTACAGTAACTGAGGAAGCAATGTGCACAATGCAAAATCCTGCTCGCTGAAATTGAGTCAGCCCTTGTGTTGCAAACGCACGCAAAGTTGTCTATATTTAATGTTGTTCAACAGCATCCGGTGCTCTGACCTGAAATGGTCACAGGTTTAGTTTTATAACCCTGACAGTGAAGATTATCGAACCTCATAAAGTATTTACTGTAAACGAATCCATGCATCTGAACATTTCCTGAGGTGCAGTGTGTAAGATGTGTAAGTGTAAGGTTGATTTAGGAGGATATAATGACAGAAATGCAATGTACTGTTCATAATTCTGTTTACATTATCGTACACTCACATGAAAATGAGAATTGCTGTGTTTTCGTTTATGTTTCTATCCATAGAGGTAGCGGGTCGCCTCCGTGGACTCCACCACGTCACCACCATGTTTTTAGTTGCTCAGAAAGGGTTTCTCCTTCTTCTCCTTCTTCTTTTCTCTGTTTTATAGCAGTGGGGATCCAGCGTTGAAGTGCATTACCATCACCTGAGCGGGAACCAGAGCTAATATCCTCTTAACTAAAAAGTCCAGAATGGACAAAACAAACACCGGCTCTAACAAAGAGACGGCTTTTGGCGGCTACCGTAGCTGAAGGTGGGGAGGTATTCAGCTGATTCCAGTCCGCAACTTCACCGCTATATGTCACCAAATATCACACACTGAAGCTCTAAACCTGACCAAACCTTTGTGGACCTGTGTGTCCGGACAAAGGGCGTGCGGTCGCTGAGGTCGGAAATTAAAGTTCTGAATGGAGTCACGATGTTCTTTAGATCTTTGGTGGGAGCAGAACAAGCTGTAAAATGAAACATTACCACTTTGTGAAGATGTCATTACATGGTTTTGTTGAATTCTCGATTCTGATTGGTTAATGTCAGCATCCTGTGGTCTTAGATTTCTGTATGTGCAGCCTCAACTGTAAACAGGCACTAAAATCCCCAATGTCAAATCAATCAAATCATTTTATATAAATAACAGATTTCTTTAGTAAACGGCCT
This sequence comes from Coranthus polyacanthus, assembly GCA_037367275.1. Classification (NCBI taxonomy): domain Eukaryota; kingdom Metazoa; phylum Chordata; class Actinopteri; order Kurtiformes; family Apogonidae; genus Coranthus; species Coranthus polyacanthus. The sequence goes on along the minus strand of JAPQRN010000017.1, from coordinate 16,321,458 downwards.
CGTCATTTGTGGGATAATGTAAAGGTCCTGCTTCTCCCTCTCGGAGGTTATTTTGCAGTAATAACCTGCTCTCTGTATATTATCCTTTAACCTACTTGGCGAGCAGTTGCAAATACTGATTAGTGCAGGTTTAACTGGACGTACTGAAGTTCAAATGAGACTAAAAGAATGGTCCCTTTGGTTGTGTTTAGTGCATGCATGTGTTACACATTAGCAGCACTTAAGAGGCAGAAATATGACAAGACATCATTATGTTTGATTTGTGGAGAATGTATGGAAACTAGTATGTGGTGCTTTGAAAAGTGTTTTTTTTGTTTTTTTTTGTATTTTCATCTGGAATACGAGGAATAGAGCCTCAAAACTGCACAGGAGGAAGAACAGTTATGTCAAATATAAATGAATCAAGGATGAGATTCATGGGACAAACACAACAACCCGGTTTCTAAATGTCCTGTCGTTGTAGGTGCCATCAACACACACACATCTGAAACATTAGAATATGTCTTAGTTTTCCTTTTCTGATATTTAAATGACTGCTCGCTCGTTTTTCAGTAAATTACTCAGATACATGTTCAGCTAAAACACTGGTTGTGTCATACGTTTGTAATATTAATGATAATAATAATTAAATACATGTACTTTCAGGAATTATTGTAGCTGGGTGTGGATTTGGGTTTTTGGCAGCGATCTCTCCTCCCTCTTTCATCTACATGGACAAAAGGAAATATCACTTCGAGAAAAAAAACGAGGAGTGAATTATAAGATTTTTTTTTTCCATCTTCCTCTTATTAATCCGTCATGTTTGCGCACATGGAGTGTGTGCATGTTGTTTTTTTTTCCCTTTGAGGGCCAGACTCTTTGAGATAAGGATTTTTGGTGTAGGCAGCGGTGGGGGTTGAGCAATCAGGTTGGGACTTAAAACCCGCTGGCCAGGAGTCCCAGGACGGAACTTCCTTCCTCGCCTTGACCAAAAAAAACACAACAGTTTGAGGCTTTTATAAATGGGGACTATGCACCGTTTTCACTCACTGTATCCGCCACGGACCGTCGCAAACGACAGATTCTTTGACTTCCACGGCCATCGGCAACTTTTCTAAACTTCATCATGGTCCCTTCAAAGCGCGGACTGTTTCTTTGTGCGCTTTTCCTCTGCGGACTGGAGGAAACGGTGCTCTCCCAGCGCGGACGATGCGCCGGGACTTGGTGTTTTGCTGTTTTCCAGGTGCCCGAGGACTTTTTCGGCGCACAAACAAACTGCAGAGACAGGGGCGGACAAGTATTTGTGTTTGAAAACGAGCGCCTTCTGCCTTTGCTGGATTTCCTCAGCGGTGACTACTGGGTAATGGAGACGAGAAGAACCATCGAGGAAGACGCCGTAGGTTTGAAAAACTGCTCCTCCGTGTCTGTGACCGGGAAAAACATTTTGTTTTTGGATAAGCCGTGCGGCGACAGACTGGACGGCTTTCTGTGCCAGTCTACATTCAGGGACACCTGCGGTCGCTTGCAGGTGAGAGGAGACGCGCAGGTGACCTACACGACGAGTCTAGGCTTCGAGGTAAAAGACTTGTTTCCGATGGGGACCGTCGCTGTGGCGCAAAGCGCTGGCGCCAAACATCCGGTATCTAAGCACGTCTGTTATGGCAAACGTTGGCTTGGAGCTCCGTGGAGCTGTGAGGTGATGGGGGGCGGCTGTGAGCACGGCTGCAGCTCCGGCACATGCCTCTGTCCGATGGGGCACATTCTCCATCCCAATAACATCACGTGCACCGAGGATCCGTGCGCCAGCTGCGCGCACAAGTGCGTAAACGAGGGAGGCGCGCATCGGTGCAGGTGCGACGCAGGCTACCAGCTGGCGCCGGACTGGAAGAGCTGCGTGGACATAGACGAGTGTGAGGACGACAACCTGTGCTCGGAGGAGGGCGAGGTATGTGTGAACACGCAGGGAAGCCACGAGTGTCAGTGTAAAATGGACTTCGAATACGAAGACGGCGAGTGCGTGGATCTGTCGATCTGTATGAAGTGCGAGCACAAGTGTGAGAAGGTCGGCAGGGTTTATGAGTGCGTGTGCCGCGAGGGGTTCAAGGTGTCGCCAGACGACCCCACAGACTGTGAGATCCACTGCACCGAGCGAGACTGTCCCGCGTCCAACTGTGTCCAAAACCCCGATCAGGAACAGAAGGACATCCATCAGTGTTTCTGCCCTGAAGGCTACATTCAAGACATCAGAAACAACACGCCCATCTGCACCGACATAGACGAATGCGAGGTTGCGAGCCAGTGCGAACACAAGTGTGACAACTTCTACGGTGGGTTCAGGTGTTCGTGCGACGAGGGGTTCGAGCTGTACGATGAGTACAAGTGCAGACCCGTGGAGGACGACGGGGAGAACGGCTCGGGGTCAGGTCAGGTGTTCCCCACTCCGGCCAGAACGCGTCCAACCGCGATGCCATCGTATGTGAAGACCGGCAGCGTCCTGGGTATAACCGTGCTCATATTGCTGTGTGTGGCCCTGCTGTATTTCGTGGTCTATAATGTGGCCAGGCGTTGCAGTAAAGTGGAGCTTTACTCATTCAAACATGATATGGACATTTTCACCCTTCAGCAGGTGACAACGGAGACGTACAAGAGGTTATCCATCGACAAACAGTTCAAAAGTGACTCACAGAGACTTTAATCGCACACGTTTTGTCTTGTCACTGTTGCCTTTTCTCAGAATTATCAATATATATGTGACCATAGGAACTGCAAATGCAAAACTGTATTAATCTACAGCGGTGGAAGGACTTTTACTCAAGTACTGTACTTAAGTACAAATGTGATGTACTTTACTTGAGTATTTTCATTTTATGCAGCTTCATGCTTCAAGTCCACTACATCTACGAGACAAATATTGTTTACGCCACTGTCTGACATCTTCGGCTCACGCCTCACAATTTTCACTGAAGGACGAAGCATTCCTTAAATTATTCGTCTTAAGCTCATCAAACTCTTATCAAACATCGTCACAAAGCTGGAACAGGCCTGTTTTTCTGAGCTCACGAAACGTTTCAGAGATAGGCGGACAGCGACGCTACAAACATAACGACGATCTTACAGAATATGATGCCTTGCTGTAGATTAAACTACCGACAGTATATGACGTAGTTCAAATGAGCTCAACCTTAAATATGTACAGAACCATACGCAACGTAAACATCACATATAGTAAAACACTGATGACAGGGACCATTTTACTGCACAATGACTGTGTGATATGAACGCTGTCACTTCTTCCACCACTGTTAACCTCAATAAACCACCTACTACTGTAAATTCTTAATATATAAACTAGAAATGTATGCACATAAAATGAAAAAAGTGGGACTTTCAAGCAAATAATAGAGGATGTTGTGAACTGCTTTCTGAATGTGTAATGGATGGACTTTGTGGGCTTTCTTCGACTGGAGCGTTAAGAGTTCACCCTTTTGTTTCCAAGACACAAACATTAGGCCTTCATCAAATTGGCCAAACATTGGAGAAATATACGACTAATTAAATACTTTTACAGACATAAAATCTAGTAATAATGGTACTAAAACATCCCTAAGTGTCATGGGTGTCTTTTTTCAGCCAGAGCTCATGTTCATGTGTTATTTCACGAGACGCTACTTAAGTGATATTCACAAAAAACACTGCAGGTCAAGTCCGTGTTACTTATTTAACCCAATATCACAAATTTGTCTTTAGAATCTGTATAATATACGACACCCTTTACCGTCAAGGAGGTTAATAAAACGTACTTTGTACGGACGATAGTTTTAAAATGTGGCGCAAACAAGTGACTTTTCTTTGCACACAAACGATGCACCTCGTGTGACGAAGTTAATATAAAATAACACGGACGTGTGATTTAAAAAAAATGTGTCACCTTTCAGAACTTCAGCGAGTCCGCGACTCTGGTCTTTTGACATTTGAACTTTGCAAAGTAACGGCCGACTTTATCGTAGTACTCTTTTGATTCAGTAGCACTTAGTGTTGATTCCAAACGACCAAAAAAAAAAGTTCTCTTCAGTCAAATGCACACCAGTTCTTACAGTATGTTGTATTTTATTTGACACTGACTCGTTGTGGCTGATGTTTTTTTCCTGGTGGTCAATCACTGTCTGGTAGTTTGTTCTATTCACTGGCTGCTGTAGGAATGTGTGCACATTAACTTATGGCAGCGAGTATTCGACTCAAACCTGTATACTGTTTGTTTGGTTTTTTTTTACACTATCCACCTGCCGTAAAATCAGAACGTTGACAGACTGATTCTAAGATTGCCTTTTTCTAATCTCTCTGTTTAATGCTGCTTTAAGTAGACAGTGTGTAGGATTTAGTGGCATCTAGTGGTGAGTTTGCAGATTGCAATCTACGGCTCATTCTGAGGTCATTCTGATTTTCCGGCGATTATACACTATTCAAAACATATTATATTCCATTCCTGTAATTAGATTCTCCCAAATCTTACACACTGTATCGCAGACTGTAAATACAACCATTAACACCTTCATGGAGTTTGCTGCACTGCTTTGTATCGTGTTGCCACTGACGTTTCCATGAGGTTGAAATGTTCTTAACTTTACACTGGTCTGGAGCCACAGATACTGCGCTCGCTGCAGGCGTTAAAGAGGACGACTCAACGTGAATGTAAAGACTGTGCTGCTAAGGTTTACTTCTGTAACGGAGCCTGTTTTAAACACATACAGTATTTGAACCTGGTCCTGATAAGCTCAGCCGCCGTTCTGTGTCTGTGTAACAGCCTTATTACTGCAAAGCGCTGACTGTCGCTGTATCAAATGAATGATTAAAAGGGTCAAAGTTGGCACTGAAGTTGTATTTTGTTCTCGGGTTTCAGTGAACCGTGCACAGTGCATACGGATGGGTTTTGATACGAGCGATTTTCCATCAAAAATAGGAGGGAAAACTTCCAAACATGCCCACGCCCACCTCAACATTCATTGTCTCGTTTCCTTCTGTACGGTTCACAGAGTCGACTCCTGTACATTGGGAAGTGGAGTAAATATTAAATATTTACCTTAACAACATTTACGATGTCATTTTTACATTTCTGCGTGTTTGTGTTGACCTCCAGACGGAAAAATATGTTTACAATAAGACGAGCCCCATAAAAGATTTCCCAAATACTTTACAATTAGGTTATTCAGGTGACAGGCGGAAGGGAGCCTTGTTGTCAAGTGTTAAACACAATATTACCAAAGTAACAGTGGATGAAACTGTTACTTTGCTGATGTTAATTTCCTTTGTCTCCACTACGTCTGTTTGGTGGCGACAAAGGAAGGGAGTAATCGATGAGATCTGAGGATTAACACTAACTTTTTTCCTTTTACTCCATTCATTTTAAGGTAAATATCTGTACTTTCTGCTGCGCACATTTTCAAAACAGACTCATTTCTTTAGTTTTAATGCATTTGAGGGGAACTGTCCGTTAGTTTTGCTTTGCATTACTGCGCACCTTCCCAACGTCCAGACTGATTTCAACCTAAACCGATGGGACGGCAACACATGGAAATGACAATCCCTTACGTGCATTTTGTATTGTCACCATGTAAACTGCATGACTCCAGGAAGAATAGCTGCTGCTGTGCAAAAGCCAATGGGGATCTAAATAAACTAAACTAAACTCGATGGACATAAAAGATGCAACAAGACAAAACAGATACGAGAGGGAGACTGGACTGTGGAGAAAAGGTGTCAGGATGTTTCAGGTTCTGTTGCTGACACTGAAAAGTGATTTGCACATTGGAGTGAAGTTATGTTCATTATTTTCAGTACATTGTTTTGTTTGATTTTATTTGAAGTTAGAACGAAAGTCGATAGTCTTCACATTCACATATGATGTGAGGTTCGGTTCACCTTGCACACAAACAGCTGGTAGAAATGTCCTTTTAAGGCCTTTTGACTTTTGCACGTCAACTTTCACCAGTCTTTTTTACACTAGTATCTGTCTTTGTACCGAGTAAAGAATGTATGTACTTTTTGCCACTTCCGGCTACAAGTCACTGTTCGCCTTTTTTCTACTGTGTAATAATATCTTATTAGTGATTTATAAAGTTTACAACCTAATTATAAAACATGTATATCCGTAGTCTTATTGTGAAGTCTTTGTTGTTTATAAGTTTTGAGATTTTCAACATCCCCTTTGGCATAAAATGACTTTTACGTTTAGAAATGTGTAAAAGAAGTGCAGTAATGATGTAAAAAGTGTCATTATATCGCCCACTGTCGGTATTTTAAACCGCTTCAGTAAAAAAAACTGCAGGAAAAACACCGACCAGGACCCTCCTCAGCTTGTTTAGATGGACATTTTGTGCAGAGTTAGGAAGCTGCTGCACACACAGGGAGGAGCTAAGGCAAACGGGAGGGGTGGGCGTCGGGAACAGAAGCCCCTCTGCGTGCGGCGCGCGGCGTCGTGCGTAAATGCGTACAGCCGTGCGTAATTTGGGGATGTGGTCCGCCGTCGTTGCTGAAGGAGAAAGTTTATGAAGGGACAGTAAGTAGCGCTGCGGTCTGATAAAGACTTCCTTCCTCCGCCGCAGCACTAACATGGAGTTAGGAGCTTATAAATGTGAGCCAAACACGTTCTCTAACAATAGACTCCCGCTGGAACGCGCACGGACTTAAACGGACACAACCGAAGAGTAAACATGAAGGATGTAACGGGACTGCTGGTGGTTGTTTTCCTCATAGGAAGGGTCGGTGGGATGGAGCCCAGTAGCGGATACTGCATTGGGAACCAGTGTTTCACGGTGTTCCAGGATTCCAGCGAATTCACAGCCGCGCAGAGACAGTGCACAGAACTGAACGGTCACTTAATGACAGTTCGCTCCTCTGTAGCCCATGATGTTCTTCTTATCTTGTTGGGAAACTTTTCTGGGCGGTACTGGATCGGTCTGCAACTTCCGACCGGTTGTCCGGACGACTCTGCAGAGCTGAGAGGCTTTCAGTGGGTGACCAAAGACAGCGCCAGTGACCTGTACGACTGGGCGCCGGGGTTTGACGGCAGCTGCTCTTCTCCGCGCTGCGTCTCGGTTTCCAAAGACAGCAAGTTTCAATGGGTCCAAGACGACTGCGGCGAGCCCGCGGCCGGGTTTCTCTGCGAGTACAGCTTCCAGAATCCATGCAAAAGCCTAACGGTTGCAGAGGGCGAGTCCATCACTTACACGACACCTTTCGGGTTTGGGGGTGAGGATGTTTTGTCGCTGCCGCCTGGAAGCACCGCCATCCGGATGCCAGCTGAGACTAAACACGTGTGCTACTCGGAGCAGTGGGTGCAGGCGCCGTGGACCTGCGAGATAGAGGAGGGTGGATGTGAATACAAATGCACAATTGATCCAGATAACGCCCCGCTCTGCTACTGCCCGCCGGGACAGAGCGTCAACCCCGCGAATCAAGTCACATGCGAAGTGGCCTCGGATGACCCGTGCCTGAAGCTGCGCTGCGAGTTCGCCTGCTTCAACGACGGCGAGTCCCACGCGTGCACATGTGACCAAGGGTATACGCTGGCTCGGGACGGCCGGTCGTGCGTGGACTTCGATGACTGCACGGACGAGCGGCAGTGTCCCGGGGATAACGTCAAGTGCGTTAACATCCCCGGCGGATTTGAGTGCGTGTGCAAGGACGGATACAGGCAGAACGGCGACAGCCAGTGCGTGGACGTGAACGAGTGCGCGTCCGGCCCGTGCGAGCACCTGTGCGATAACACACCTGGGAGTTATGAGTGCTCTTGTTACCATGGATATAAAGTGGACCCAGAGTCACCCCATAAGTGTAAACTCCACTGCGGCGCCGAGATGTGCGACGCAGAGTGCGACCCGAACGACAGGTTCCAGTGTTACTGCCCCGAGGGTTACATATCCGAAGAAAGACCAGACCGCACAGTCTGCATAGACTTCAACGAGTGCGAGTCCAATTTTTGCGATCAAGACTGTGACAACACCTTCGGGGGCTACGTGTGCCGCTGCTATCCAGGACACACACTAGTAGACGACAGGTGCGTAAAAGACGAGGACGACGGATGGGAAGGATCCGGAGCGACCACTACACTTCCACACCCTCCGCTCTACACGTCGACGGCGGAGCCCACGAGGCAACCCTCTGCCGTGTCAGTGGGGGGTCTTGTGGGGATAATAGTGTGCACCGTGATTTTTATTCTCGTGGTGGTTTTCCTGATCCATCACGTCCTCAGCGGCAGAGGGAAGATGGAGAGCGCCGGCGCACTCAAAGCTGCAGAGGGTGAAGCGCACGGTTTACACCAAGTGGCGACTGACGCGTGTTAGGAAGAGAGAGAGAAAAGCTTCAGAGAGACAGTTTAAGCTTGACATGTGAATGTACAGTTCAAATCTACAGTGTTTTGGAAAGGAGTTAAGAGGATGCACGTCTCACAACAAAGTCAATAAATGCCAGGGAGGGAGAATAAGTTCAGAACGCACAGTCTGAAAACAACACGTTAACACAAATACTAGTTTTTACTCTGAGGATGAATGTTTACTGCTTTGAAAACAAAGACCGGCCTCATCTGACTCACACTTCAGCTCACACTCACAACGTACACAGCGCAATGCCAGAAAACAACTTGTTTTGTTAAAGTTTTGCTGTAAAATCATTAAATTATAAAAATGTGAATGCAGGAGGTGTGTGTGTGTTTTTTCCCCTCCACTGTCTTCATAACTCTCAGCTGTTCTGTTCTTTGCTGTTGACACAGACCGACGCCCCCCCCCATGTGGACAGAACAGGGAATGGCAGCTTATAGATGACACATAAGACCCTGTGTGCAGAAGGATGACACATGATTATCACATGCATCTGTACATGTATGGATTCAATACATGTTCACACATGACAGGTTTAATACAGGCCTGCACGATACGAGGGGAATCTGCGATGTGCGACGACAATACGATGTGTGATGAATACATATTGGAAGTGTGCATATTAAGGATACGTATGTGTTTCTGCTTGAATGCAGAACATGAATGCTAACATAAACACCAAACGCCGCATGTCCCATATCCACTGAATAAAAAACAATTAAACCGACTAATTCACCAGAACAGTTTTTTTTTTTCCTTCATTACTATTTTTACTCTTTTGATTCAAGTGTCCTGTTTGTCACTTGTTTGTGAAAATACAATTCATCAGCCAGTACTTCTGTACTTTGATGGTATTTCACTTCATATGTACATATACTTCACATTTGGTAATTCGATATATATGTACATTTTCTTATGCATCCACAGAGTCATTCTTTACATCTTAACATAAACTAATCCAAAGTAAAACTCACAAAATGAAGGAAGGTCTTCAACTTCGCTCTTAGAAATGAAATGTAATATTTAATTCATCTCAACTGGTCCCTTGAAACATGGTTGTTTAACCAGTAACAATAATATACCATTAACTATAACGTATTGCTGTGTTTCCTAAATCTAGGGTCGGGACCCAAAATAGGTCACGGAGCAGTTTTTATTGGGTCACTAATCGTCAGAGGAATAATATGATATGTGAATTCATTCATTAAAACAGAAGGAGAGTGTTCTCTGGAAGAATTTCTACATGTTGACCTCAAGAGGCATCAGCTGTAAAAGAACTAACCATTAAAATGACATAAAAGACGTATCAAGACAACAACAACATAAGGATGAAGATGAAAACGACGTCAAAGACACAAGACAAAAATGAAAACGTTTGGGAACCACTGACACACTGTTACATTACTCTTTCCCTTTTTAAATCAAGTCGCTTTTTTTTTTTTTATCGGCCCGGTGTTATAAGTACTCAGATGCTTTACTTCAGTAAAAGTACACAGGGAAAAAATATTCCACTACAAATACAACTTCTGCAACTTACTTCAGTAAAAGTACGTAAAGCACAACGTACTTAAAAGTATTAAAAGTCAAAGTCGTCCCTGACAGTGTTTTACTATTATATCTGATGTACACGTTACATTTCACTGCTGTACATGTTAAACCCTCAGGACGCACTATCAAAAAATCACACTTTTCCTCTTAAGGCCCTTTTTTCACTGGATCATATTAAACACGAAGAAAACTTTTTTAACTCAGTCATTAACTCCAGTCCTCATCATTTATAGCAAATGTGAATTAATTTTCATAATTTGAACCCTTTAAATGCCTGTGTATTTACATAATGCCACTGAATGAATTGTTTTCTATTTGATGCAAAGTGTTTTGTTTTTTTTGTGCAGGGATCATCAGTCTGGGATCCGTCAACGATTAACAACAACGCTGATCTTGATAGATTATTACTTTTTGTGCTACTACAAAAAATACTCGCCTTAAGGCCCTTTTAGGTCACTGATATCTAAATATATGAATATCAATGATAGTCAATGGGGCCAAAAGGGCTCCAGGAGGAGGAATGTGAGGCTTTGGTCCAGACAGTGGAAATGTATTTATTTTTACAGTGTTGATGCTGAAATTCCAAAAATCCTTAAAAAATGAACATCTTTGCTATAGATATCATCATCTCAGCATAAAACACTGCCAAAATGAGAGAAAAAATACAGTTGCGAATCCCTAAAAGGTTCCCAAGAACACCTGAGGGTTAAGGTGGAGCTCATTTGAACTACTTTACCTCCTGTGGATGGTTTAATGTACAGCCATGCATCACATTCTATAAGATCTTCACGTGTTTACAGAGTCGCTGACCTGTGAGGAACGCGTTTCTCTAAAAAGTCACCTTTTCAGGAGCTCAGAAAAACAGGCCCGTTTTCAGCGACACGTTTTGAAGCAAATCTGAGCGTGTTTTCAAAGACTTTACTGACATTAAGAAGGAAGAGAATTTTAAACTCAACCTATAAAGGAAACACTTCACCAGTTCATCACAAACATTCAAAGTCAACACATTTGAAGATGCGTGGTTTCCTCTGGAAAAGGAAGGGGGGGGGGTGACAAGCTGTTATCTGAAAAAGGAACCAAAGCTGTCAAGACAAATGTTGTGGAGTAAAAAGTACAAAGTTTGCCTCCGGGATGTCGTGGAGTGGAAGGATGAAGCTGCACAGAATGGAAACACTCAAGTAAAGTGCAAGGACCTCGAATATGTGCAGAGCAGTTCAGTAAATGTAAGTGTTAGATGTGTTCTCCGTGCATCAACCAATCATCAATCTTCATCTTTCAGTCTTGATATTAACAGGGTGGAAGATGAGTTCAAGGACACACAGTAAACAAAGGAAACGCTAAAACAACAACAAAACCCGCAGTCTCGCCTGATTTAAATGTACGATTATTGGCTTAATAATAATAATATTAATAATTAGCATAATTAAAGTATTTGGAGTTATGTTTTTTTTGTTTTTTAAAGCGCGTCGTGGTTTCTAGTTATTGTATTAGTTGATTATTACGCACCGAGGACGTCAGGTCTAACGCGTCCATATTTCAGCGCCTGACATCTCTGTAGAAGAGATGGACGCAGCCTTTGAGCCATGTGGCATTTCAGAGAAAACATAAAGGAGTAACCTGGCAGAAAAGTCACCGTAAGAGGAAGGACCACTGGGTGAAAATGAGGCAAAGGTGTCTTTGAAAGAGGAAACTGTGACATTTGTCCATTGCGTAACAATGTCAGAAAATCGATGGCAGACACGTGAGCCTGTATGAGGAAACATTATTAAGAGTCAGTAAAACCAGAGGGAATGTGGACCAGGTCCTGGAGGAGGTTTACCGGACACGTTCAAAGCCCAAACGCACCGTGGGATTTCCCTGTTTACGCAGCACCAGCACAGGTACGTTTCGTTACTCATGGCTTTTTTTTTTTTTTTTTTTAGTTTAGTTTAGGAAAAAGAAACAAACACTTTAGGTTAAAAAAAAAAGATTGTGTTCCCGTGTATTCGTCTGTTGTTGCCGATGCTGGTGAAGTAACCTACGTTGTGAATCTGTCGTGTTAAGAAGAAGAAGAAAAAGTAGCGCGCAACCAGAAGAATTTGAGAAAGACCTGGTTCAGTTCCGTCCCCTGTTCTGCACTTCCCCCAATAGGAAAAACTAGTTAAAAAAAACCCCAAAAACAGCATAAATTTCACCAGAATTGACTGTATGTTTTTGACAGTTTTTGCTCACACACTTGGTGCAGACTTTGTCTCACTGTGTCCAAACTCTGCGCAGAAGACCAAAACACGTCTCGACATGTCAAACTAAGTCTTACACACACTGCACGAACAACACACTGATGTACTTCACACTAAACGCAGCAGTCTTCAGTAGTTTGGTGTCTCTCTTCAAGGCGTCTGTGAGAGATGTTTCCAGTTCGGTACATCCACAGAAGCAGAAAGGCTTCAGAAAAAATCTATAGATTTGTTTGGGTTTTTTTGTTTGTTTGTTTGTTTGTTTGTTTGTTTTTTACTTTACCATAGCAGGTTTTTACAGCACAAAACACAAAGACAAGTTGAAATCGCAGTGCAGTACCATACTGTAAAGTGATGGGGGGAAAAAAATTGCAATAAAGTCACACTGGGATTGTAAAGGACGGTGAGAGAAAGGTTTGTCAATCTCAAAACACAGACACAAACAACGTCCTCCCTGGACAGACACGTCAAAAACATGTCTCCATCTGTCGCCTGGTCTTCATCTTTCTTCTTGTCCACTGTCTTCCTCTCTCTCTTCCTCTTCCTCTTGCTCTCACTTCCTTATTTTTTTTCCTCAGTGGTTGCAGTTTTGGTTTTTTGAATGAAGTGTCCATATTATAAGAAATGGCGCGTGTTCTGCAGTTAGTGTGCTGCAAACAGTGCAAAGCAGAAAATGTGTCGGTGTACTTGAAAACCTTCAACAAAGGCGTCGTTACAGTGATTCAAGCGTCGGTGCTCGAGTGTAAGCAAACGGGAAAAACATGTAAATGCTGTGACACAGATATTCCAGTGATTCCAGGAAACATAAAGGGCAAATGAACTTTTTCGCATCAACCTCTGCTTGTGACGCAACATAAATATACATGAACAGAGCTGACATCAACGGAGAAGTAGCTCCAGCTTGATCATCTTGTCTGAACGCCACCGGTTAAGACAGCAGGAGAAAAGGAAGCCAGACCGTAAAAAAAAAAACAGAGTTAGAGTCAATGCGCTGTGCCTTCACCAAACGAAGCCACAACAATATGTCATATTGTGCACACTAAAGCCGCGGAGCGTATGAGCCCATTTCTTGGCACCGAGACGCACCGAGACGTCTTCAGGTTGCGCGTTTAATTTCCCCCAAAACAGGCCCGTCCGAATGATTCAGTTTCTTATCACACGCAAGGAGAAGCATCGAGGGTCTCCATCTTTGCTCCACCTCTTTGAAGGGACATTTTACAGGCTCACAAACCTACACAACACAGGTGTTATCTCAAGGCAAACATGTCAGCTATTCCAGTGGAGCTTTCTTATCAGAGCTCATGCTGTGTGAATGGTGGTGAGCGGCGAACCATGAACCTGCCAAAGCAAACACTCTTTCCTCTCATACACACAGACGCTCACATACGTGTCCTCACTCATATTTACACACTGCCAAGCCAGTAAAACAACAGAGAATAACCTCTGTGCTTTGCTAATTTTGGACTCTTTCCTCGGATCTTGCAGGACAAGGACAGGATGTGGTCTCTGGCTCTTCACTTGGTTCTCGTTGGCGTATACATACAAGTAGGCACTCCACATGACTCTTTTTAGAATCTGACAGAAGCTAATTATAAAACATATGTATTTCTGCATGTTTGTTAATGAACTCTTCCTACCTGCAGGTACCCACATGCTACTCGTCTTGTGAATTCTACGGCCTGTTGGTAAATTGCGCCTTCAAAAAACTCACCAGCGTTCCTGCTCTGCCTCCCAACATCACTCAGCTCTACCTGGAATTCAACTTCATCAGTGAGATCACCAGCACCTCGTTCAGAGACCTGGAGCAGCTACAAGAGTTAGATCTTGGAAATCAGTCTGTGCCTTTGGTGATTAGGAACAACGCTTTCCTCAGGCAGAACAAATTAAAAAGGTTGGTCCTAGGCCTCAACAAAGGCCTCCGGCTGGAGCCCCGGGCCTTTGCGGGGCTGTTCAGATTACAGAACCTCTTTATGGATGGTTGCGATTTAACAGACTCCATATTGACAGAAAGCTATCTGCAACCACTGCTGTCCTTAGAAAAACTTGACCTTTCATATAACAAAATAGCGAGACTCCGACCAGGACGGTTCTTTTCAAACCTTCAAAAGTTCACGCAGCTTGAGCTCAAGTTGAATCGCATTGACACATTATGTGAAGAGGATCTGGTTGGTTTCCGGGGAAAATACTTCACACGCTTGAACTTGAACTCCAACAAATTAGACAGGATGTTTAGTACAGATTTTGATTGGGAACAGTGTGGAAACCCTTTCAGAGAGATGGCTTTTGATACCCTTGACTTGTCCACTAATGGGTTTAACGTCACCACTTTAAGACTGTTTTTCACAGCGATAGAGGGAACTCACATTGCTCATCTTCTAATCTCTGGAAACATAGGCAAAGGCTTTTCACACGACAACTTACCCGATCCGGACGAAAGCACATTCGAAGGCCTCAGGAACAGTGCACTTAGCAACTTGGATCTGTCTAGAAATTTTATATTTGCTCTGAACAGGGCTGTTTTTAGTCATTTTAAAGATGCAATAATTATTAGTGTTTCCCATAATAAAATCAATCAGATTGGAAAAGATGCCTTCAGCGGCCTCCAGGGAAACTTACGACTGCTTAACCTGTCATTCAACCTTCTTGGAGAAATACACTCTCACACATTTACCCATCTGACAGACCTCAGGGTGCTAGATTTGTCTTTCAACCACATTGGTGTACTGGGATACCAGGCATTCAGTGGTCTACCAAGCTTAAAATTATTAAATCTGAATGCAAACTCACTGCGGGACTTGAGTTCTCCTGCATCATTACCCAACTTACAGTATCTCTATTTGGGCGACAATAAGGTAACATCACTATATGGGATTAAAAACTGGGGAAACACCTGCATCCATTTGGATGTTTCGGGCAACCGATTAGATCATTTGGAAGACGTGTATGTCACTGTAAGGGATTTCAAGAATCTCCAGAATTTCTTCTACGGGGGTAACCTCATCAAGTGGTGCATAAGTGTTTCAGTACCTCTTAATAACAGTTTGCTAGTGCTGGATCTTCATGCCAGTTACCTTCAGATGATTTGGGAGCAGGGGAGATGCCTGGATATATTTGACAGTCTCAATAATCTTCAGGGTTTGAATTTAAGCTACAACTCGCTAGCTACCCTCCCACAAGGGATTTTCAGAGGTCTCAGCTCAGTCATAGAAATGGATCTCTCGTCTAACGCCTTGACGTATCTGCATCCAGACATTTTTCCCATCAGCCTGTTGCGACTCCACCTCTCCAACAACTTCATAGCCACTCCAAACCCTGCGACATTTCGCTCTCTCTACTTCATCGACCTGGCGGCTAATCGGTTCCACTGCGATTGCAATCTGGGGAGCTTCCTGACGTGGCTGAACAAGACAAACGTATCTTTCCTGAGTCCCACCGAGGAGTACACATGTGAGTTTCCAGCCTCTCTCTACGGCCTTCCTCTGCTGAATTACTCCAGAACCATTGAGCCGTGTGAGGTGGATGACGAGAAGGCCGTCCAGGACCTCAAGTTTGCGCTTTTCATCTTCTCGGCCCTGCTCGTCACCACTGTCACCCTTAGTGGATTTGTTTATGCACGTCTCCGAGGGCACATATTCGTCATCTACAAAAAGGTGATTGGCAGGGTTCTTGAGGGCTCAAAACAGCCACCTCCTGCAGACGAGGTGCAGTATGATGCCTACCTCTGCTTTAGCAACAGTGACTACAAGTGGGTGGAAGCTGCTTTGCTGGAGAAGCTGGACAACCAGTTTTCAGAGCGAAACATGCTCCGCTGTTGTTTTGAAGTCAGGGACTTCCTGCCAGGCGAGGATCACCTAGGTAACATCAGAGACGCCATCTGGGGAAGCAGAAAGACCATCTGCATTGTCTCCAGGGAGTTCCTGAAAGGTACTGCACTGAATTGACTTTGCATCATGTCTGCACTTGAAATGTTGAATCTTGAAGGAAAGTAACCGTGTCGCGTCTCTTTGTCAGACGGCTGGTGTCTGGAGGCGTTCACTTTGGCTCAGGGCCGGAAGCTGGAGGAGCTGACGAATGTTCTGATTATGGTGGTGGTAGGAAAGGTGTGTATGAGGCTGCGGCGTTTTTGTCAGCTTTATATACAGAAAGACATTCTAAAACATGTAGGGTTTCTTGTGAAGGAAGACAAGACAGATAAAGTACAAGTTGGTAGATATTTCCTCTAAACCTGCCCTCAGTGTTAACTACTTAAAAGATTACCATAACATAACATTAGTTTAACATTTTCCTGCCATCTACCAGTCTTTGCGGTCTGGACCATCTCCCGAGGAAGCAATTCAGCTCTTTTACATCTTTCATATTTATAGCTGCTGGCTTCGTTAGTCCACTCATTGGGACTGGGAAGGCTGATAACAGCAGGTTTGTGGATCTATTTCAGCTAAAAACAACTATGAGAACATTAAGAGTTGACCAAAACAAGCTGAGGGCCAGAAAGCCGCCCAAAGCTCTTAGAAGATGCTTGTTAGGTAATAGTTTGCTGTATGGTCTTCACATCGGAATTTGATACATGTGTAGCGTGAAGGTTTTCAGCAGCTGTTAAAAACAAACTCCAAATGCGTAGACTGTGAATTATCAGTATCAGTAGCTGCTTTTTACCAGTAGATGTCAGACACGATTCATATAAATGAACACTGCAAAGCAGAGTGAAATAGAGAAAACCTATCAAAAATATAAAACACCGCTAAGCTCTTGACCTTCAATGCTGTCTTGTATTTTCTTTGTAATATGAAGGTGGCTCACTACCAGCTTATGAAATACAACTCTATCAGAGCTTTCATCCAGAAGAGGGAATACCTTATTTGGCCGGAGGATCCTCAGGACCTGGAGTGGTTTTATGAGCGGCTTATCTCACAGATACTCAAAGGCACCAAGGTGAAAAAGGCAGCAGAGGACAGACCTGAGCCGGCACAGCCTGACGTCCAGCAGGCGGATAACCATGGAATACCACTTGAGAACATCAGAGCAATCGCCATGTAAACTTTGATAAAACTGTCTTTTGACAACTGAAACTCACAAATGTACAAACACATGATTTGGTTCAACATTAGATAACATTAAATTCAACTGTGGCCAATTGAATTTAATGTTATCACTGTCCCAGGATCTGCCGTGGATCTAAGTTACAGTCATAAATATATGAGAAGCAGCCATGGTTTGTTCATACTGCATGTTATGTTTGGACTTAAAATCAGTCACGGACCTTGTTGCATTGCAAAGTAACATGTGAAAAGATTGTAGTGTCTGCATTACTGCGTTACTATCTTTAGTTCACTTTTTACAACATATTGTCAGAATGTACAACTCTTGTTGCAAAGATTTGAAAGCGATTTGCCAGTTTCTTACCTTGAAGGACAAAATGTCACCTCATATTCAAGATCAGTGAATCAATGCAACATGTATTTTGTTTAAAGAGCAGCTTTGCAACACCGTTGCTGATTAATCCACCGCTGTTACATTTCAAACAAATACTGCAGTCGTGTCCTGTAACATACTGTATTCAAGAACATGAAATGTAAGTAATATTAGCAAACTTTGCATAGTCTCAACTTCTGCATGCTGTTGCTTTCGTTGCTTTTTTTTTTTTTTAGCAAATTACTGTTTTTGTAATTTGGGAAAATGTTAGTGTAATGTTAGTAGCACTTTTTATTTTAAGAAAATTCAGGAAAAAACATATGCATTTTAAATTCTAATAAACCTACACTATAGATCAGTGTGGAATTTTTAGGCTAAAATGAGAAGAATAGTTTTGCATATTGAAAATCTGTTGTGAAATAAGTTGTAATGTACTGTAAATAACTACAAAGTCCTGCTGTAACTACTGGTGTCAGATTGAACCCTTTATTAAGAAAGAGGGAACTTTCATTGTCTGCCCTTTGTAACTCATTGCATCAGGTTTCTCTGCAAAATATGTCCAAGTCAGAAACAAATAAATGCAAAAAATAAATCAAAAACTGAATTAAGGAAAGCGCTTTAGATTCCCCTCACCGCGTTCACCACTAGATGGTGACGGTTACCTGCTCAACTGACTCTTCTTTCTTTATTGAGAGATAATTACAACTAGTGAGACTTCAGTGATTTATGAGTCTGATAATTTGGTTATCGGCGCTGAACGCGTCACGTTTAAGGACTCTTTTTTTTTTTTTTTTATGAAACTGCTTCATCGCAGCAGCAACTGCAAACCATGTAATCCGTGGAAGCATATGGGCTTGTTGAACTGTAAGATGAGAGTGAATCTGAGGTCACCCCCGGTTTCCTTTCATTTGAGCTGTGTGTCTGAAAACAGGAAGCTACTGGGCAGAGGAAAGCTTCCGTCCTGTTGGCCCCGGCCGCCTGCATCCTCCCAGCCTTTATGAGCCAGCTGCTCCGAACATTACGGCGCGCCTGCAGGCCCCTGCTGCTTATACACTGTGGACAGTCCATTAATCTGAACACAGTGCAACATTAACATCTGTCCAGGCTGATTTTATTACGCAGTTGTTTATTTTTTTCCTGGAGTTTTACCCACGTTGGGTAACGAAAATGCACAAGAAAAGTGCCTCTAAATTGTCTTGGGTCTGCAGGCCCAGAAACCGTCTGTGTTTAGTTTTAATTATTTCAAGTTTGCGGTTCCCGACCTTTAATGTCTGGTTTACCCACAAAGGGCAATTAGCTCAAGTACCCCTTCACTTACCAGACTGAATTCTGCTTGGACTATAAACTAAATGTTCACAACACTAATGATTATGTAACAGTGTTTATTTTTGCTATATTTTTATACATACAAAAATCATCAGTCATGATCAAAATCATCTGTTATCATTGGCTTTCTATTTCAGCTGTGTATTCATAGATTTAGCTCATTGTTATTATGTTATTTATGTTAGTTTACCCTTTGAAAATATATAGTTTAACCCTTTTAGCATTTAGCTGGTACTTTTAGCTTGCTATATGAAACATTTAGAGGACTATTTCAACTTCTCTGCTTGCTAGCTAACTAGTTTATGTTACGATTAGCGTTGTTTATGTTAGCTTACAAAATCTATTATTTTAACTCCTCTTAACATTTAGCTGTTACTTTTAGCCTACCATATGGAACACATTCACATACTCGATTTCAACTATCTGCTTGCTAACTATTCTTATGCAGCTTAAATGTGTTTGATATGCAGTATCTAGAAAGATAAAAGTAACAGCTAAATAGTTAGCAAGCTGTAAGTGTAAGCTAACATAAAAATTGAAACAATAAGCTAAATGTGTTGATAAAAAGTTATCTAGCTGCCAGAGAAGTTGAAATAGTTGACTAAATGTGTTTCATATAGCAAGCTACAAGAGAAAAATGTTGTAGATTTCCCAAGTGTATGCTAAAACGAATGATGAAATAGTAAAACAATGCTAGGTGTTTCATATTCTCTGCTTTCTTTGTATTATTATTCATATAGCTTATGTCCTCTATTTCATTATTTATGTGATGTTACATTTTGAAAATCTAGACCCCGTTTTAGTGTTTAGCTGTTACTTTTAGCTTGTACGTATAGTATAAATACATTGACTATTTCAACTTCTCCGTTTGCCAGTCGACTAGATTAAATGTACTGTTAACTGCAAATAAGGTGTTAAAAGGGTTTCGGCTGATTCATGTCTGATGATTCATGTCTAAAGATCAAGATAGCATCAGTTTAAAATACTATGTATTTGCTTTTCCCTCTTAACCAATGCATTTTTAATCAAATTTCTAATACACACCCTGGTTGGGAATCATTGATTTAAAGGTTGAGTGACAAGCTAATAAAAATAATTAGTGTTGGAAAATGAAAAGCTTAGTATCTCCACTTATTCAAGCGAGGAAGAAGGAAAACCTGTTTCACTTCCATAAATCTGGCCCAGTCCAGAGGCTCCACCAGAATCTAATTTGAAAAGTGGAAGCAAATGTTTACCTTGTAAACAAGCTCTCCAGCTCTGCGGCCTCTTCACAGTTATTTCAAGCCTGCGGAATATACTTAGAACAGACACACATGCTTCTGAGATTCTCCCCTCGCAGGGAAATGTAATAAACCCTGCCCCATGGCCATGGCTAATATTTGACCTCTGTTTAAGTAAATATAATTACAGGGATGCTCATGGAAGCTGGAGGAGGGATCCTCTGAGGGAAGTGGGCTCATCTTCACTGCACTGATTGAGCAGAGGAGGAGAAGAAAGGTGGCCATGGGGGATCTGAGGCTGAGGGGAACACAAACTGAGCTGTATGATCCGAAATAAGGTCTTTCCTTCAACACAGCAGCATCAAGCGAGCCCAGTGTGGGTGGTTGGCTTATGTAATGCGTTTTATAGGGCTTGTTTGTTTGTGCAAGTTTGTTTTGGGGTTAAGGGGTGGGACTGGGATGAGAGGAAAGAACCAGAATTACACAGCTACAGCTTCGTGGTACTTTTCCTCCCGTCTTTTTGACACCCTCGGGCTGCCTGGAGGGAAATGTTTTTAAGCTCGAGGCGAGTTTCTGCGTCCTCGTCCCATTTTCCAACTGCCAGTAAAAGGGTTGCGGCGGAAACTAGCATCTCACAATGAACCTAATGCCTTGTGATGAGTTAATCACGTTTCCACAGAAGCGCCCGACCCTCTGCAAACCACAAAGTGCATAGTGTCTGGGAAGCAAAATAAAACAGTAAATTTGAAACGTCAAAGCATCCCTTGAAGATAGCGAGAAGAGGATTGGCTCTGAAATTCCACTTCAAAAGGGAGGCAGCGAAGTGTGGCAGCGCTGAAGTAACCGCTTTTTTAATGTTGATGTAAAGCCTGAAAAAAAAAAAAACAAGAAGCCAAAAAGTTCTGCATGATGTCCTCAGGAATTCCCCCCGTCACCAAGACGCTTCTCCAACCTTGTGGATCCCAAACGTATTTGTCTGGTGAATCCAAACAGATCGACCTGTCAGATTCTGCTCATATGGACTGTAAACTAAATGTTTTTAACACTTTAAAACTAATAATTGTTTTTTTTTTCATACATTTGGCAGAGTTTACTGTATTTTCAAATGCAACGTGGTGTAATAAAGGGCTTTGCTTCATGTCGACCATCAGCTTACAGGTTATTGTACATTTATGAAAGATACGTTTGTCATGGGTTTATAATCCTATTTGGTTGTTTTTCCTTCGTAATGCACATATTACCCTCTAGTAACTGCAGAAGTAGAACTAAGAAAAAACTATTTTGTTAACTGAAATAAAAAGACTAAAATCTGCTTCATTTTTCCACAGTGTTAGCTGTTTAATTGTTTGATGGTGTAAAAAATGTGGGACCTTTAATCAACAATGGTTTTGTAAATCATATTTATCTGGGATTTTTTTTT
>JAPQRN010000017.1:16286622-16299868 GCA_037367275.1 Coranthus polyacanthus | reverse complement strand
AAAAACTAAACTCAAATTCCTCCATAGAAAAACACAACCGAAACTACTTTTGCGTTCGGAAAATTAAAACTCAAATCACAATCAAAACTAAGCAAAAAAAAAAAACTCACAACGGTGATAACTCTGCCCTAACCCACTGTGGAACCTATTGAAAGCAAGTACACTGGTCATACTGGGCAGCAACAACTTCCTCTGAGCTCCTTAAATGTTCTCACAATAGTTTGGAGAGCACTAATATACAAACCTCAGCCATAAATAGGTCCTGCTTTAAAGTAAAAGCAGACAAAACAGTCAGCACATTTTGTTCCAGCGTCGCCCTGGAAATATTACAAGAGTATTTTCAAAATATATATTTGTCAGACAGGCAGAAAGGCGTGCTGATGGCAGCCGGGTTGCTTTCTCAGTGCTTTGTGCCAAAGTGTTGTCTCTCTCTAATTAAAGCTGTCTGCCTCAGCAGGCCTCCAGCTTCACAGCACTTCTCTCAGTAGTTGATGTAATGCACGTAATGAGCCACACCAGTGCTCTTTTAACTCAACAGGTTCCCAAAATGGTTTTGTCATTGGGGGCTTTTTTTTCTTTTTCTTTTCTCCTCCAAACTTTCTAGGCC
Source organism: Coranthus polyacanthus (assembly GCA_037367275.1). Lineage (NCBI taxonomy): Eukaryota > Metazoa > Chordata > Actinopteri > Kurtiformes > Apogonidae > Coranthus > Coranthus polyacanthus. The sequence goes on along the minus strand of JAPQRN010000017.1, from coordinate 16,299,261 downwards.
CCTGAGTAGAAAAGCTTGAGACGATAGCTGCATCGTGACTTGTAATAAAATGTGATCATTGTTCTTGCGTAAATCTCGTCCGTCCTGCCCAGTTCAAATCCCGCGTGCTTACCTCAGGCCACGTGTAACAGATAGCACTTAAGGCGCCAGCAGTTATGAGACAATAAAACAGGTGTACGCTGTTGTGATTGAAGATATACCTGTCATTGAATGGAGCCTTTTTATTTTATTTTATGGTCTAAGCGTGTGTGTGTGTGTGTGTGTCTGTGTACAAGATGGGAAGAGCACACAGACAAACAGACAACAGGACAACGGTGGTAAAAAAAAAAAAAAGACATTTTAATCATATAGTACATCTTTTATCTGAGGCATGTGTAGACTTGAACATCGGAGCATACTGAATGTTTAACACTATCTCCCACAAAATGTCAGGCAATGATTTGTATCAGCTTGTAAAATGTGGCACATTTTTGTTACGGTTGATGTGATCATATCTGACACCACATACTGACAAATTACACACAATATCACAACATAGATACTGTACGAGTTTGTGTTGGTGCAAACGGCTGCAGTGTGAGTATATTTAATGCGTTATAGCAAGAGTTTAACAAAGTGTCTGAAGATCATTCCTTTACATTTTCCCAGAATGGTGGCGGTGTGTTTGAGTGTAAAACCAAACACATAATGTGGCACATGTAGGACTGGTGAGTACAAAATATAAATATGTAAACCCATTTAGTGAGTCTGGCTGATTTGTGAAAAAACTTTGAGGCACTTGGTCAAAAGACAGATCCCTAACATAGTTTGATTGCACAGAGACATTGTACGCGTCACTTCTTTTTTAAAATTTTTTTTTATGGACTCAACATTTAGTTTTTGTTAAAACTGAGATCTGTCATCAACATAAGCTCTCAGAAGAGGGATTTGTGTTTATTGCAATTGGAGACACGCTGGTTTCAGGTTTTGGCACTTTAAACTCTGAAGCTGAATTGCACTTCACTTTCAATGTCCTGTTAAAACAGTAGAGTTTCTTTGGGGAGGCGGAGGATGCCCGCTCTCTTTTGGAGTTCCGCTTGCACTTTTTGACGCTTTCCTCCCGTGTGACGGGAATACTTTTGAGCTTCTCCTGGTTGCCAGGGATTTTACAACAATCATCTATTTGTGTTGTTGTCTCTGTGATTGTGGTGGGAGTATGCTTATCACCACAACAATGGCCACCGTCCCTTGTCTTCTGTATTTCATGACTGGTTGTGTGCGAGGAGGAGGGGGAGGGGCACCGAGTCTGAGGTTGGGTCAGGGTTGGGGGACTGTTATTTTGGCCAATGTCAGAGCTTCGTTCAGGTGTGTGATCATCCTCTGAACCGGAGACTGGACCTGGAGCTGCGTCCTGGTTGGAAGCAGGGGTTGTGGGTCGTTGCAAGCTGGCCATGTGGCTGCAGTACTTCCTGAGATGACAGCCGTGGGCAGGTCCTTGTCTGGGGGCCACTACTCTTCCCTGGGAGCAATGATGGAAGTGTGTTGGGGGACAATGGACGAAGTGCATCCGACACTCCATGTGTGCGTAGACCGGGTCCAGGTTTGTAGGTAACAGGGGCCCGGTTGTTTGTTTGCTTGGGGTGTTTCCTGAGAGGGGGAAAAGCTGAGGAGTAGGAGGGCAGGAAGAGGAGTCCTGAAGATTCTGAGAGCAGGAGTGCGGGGTCCATGGCTGAGGCAGTTGAGGAGGAGGGTCTCCACATGTGCAGTTAGTATTCGGAGAGTAGTGGCACCTTGAAAGTGTGCTCAGTGTGGAAACAAGGCCATTCTCAGGTCCAGCTCTGTCAGTTTCACTTTTATTTTTGTACTGGAGGTGTGAATAGGGGGCACTGTGGTGATGAGGGGGGATCCCGTTGTACAGCTGTGCACACACCTCATGCCCCTCTCTGGGTTTATCTTCACTTTTCTGACTGGAGGCCAGTGGCTCTAACTCATAGTGCTCCACTTCCCCGCCCCTGCTGTCCAGCTGGTACTTCCCCAGACCGGACGTCTTCCCTTGAGGGGTTTGGTTTGTCGACGTGACTTCAGAGAAAGCCTGACATTGCAGCTTTTTGGGCAGGGGGATCTGACCACAGTTCCCTTGGGGCCCAAGGCAGCGGCACATGCACTGAAAGAAGAAGGTGGCAAACGCCCAGCTGATGCACATGATCAGCATCATGAACGTACCCAGCTGGGTGTAGGCTAACACGGTGGAGGGCATCATCATGGCCCCAGCAACAAAGGTGGTCAGTGCTGCCATGGCGATTGCAGAGCCCATGCGGCTGAGGGAGAAAATGACTTTCCCCTCACGGTCGGGCTCCGGAGCAAGTCGGTAGGCCACGCCATAATGGACGGCGAAGTCCACTGACAGTCCCACTGCGACGGAGATGGTGACGGACTCCAAGACGTTCAGCTCCCAGCCCAGAAGCACCAGGGAGCCGACCGTGACGAATATGGTCCCGGCAATCGACAGGATGGCGTACAGGCTGATAATGACATTCCAGGTGGTCAGGAGCATCACGCTGAAAGCCACGGCCACCGACAGCGCCATGGCGACCAGAGTGCCGTCTGACAGACTGTCCTGGAGGTCATAGAACTCCAGGTTGCTGATGAACCAGCCGTGGCTGAGGCCTGCAGGGGCGTAACGCAGCTCCTCAGTGATCCAGGCATCCACCTAAAACAAAATTATCACATTTATTCATGTCAAAGAAACCAGGAAATACCATCTCTATTGAACATCTTATCATTCCCATTGCGTTTGACTATTATGGCAGCATAAATATACATACATCAATAAGGCACAAGTAAATGCTGTAGATTTGTATATTTAAATGTTTTTTAAATGTGTTTTGGGGTTACGGGACAGCAGTTTGGACCACTTGGGTAGAATGGCCCATATAATAAATACCAGTGTGAAATATGAATCAACACATTCCCCATGATCCGTTAAAACCACAGGCCTTACCTCCCGATAGAACTGGTACATCTTCTCATAGGCCAACGTGAAGAGGTAGGTACTCTGGAACTCTAAAACAATGGCTCGGATGGTGTCGTTGATGTCGAATCGAGGTCCGGGTGTCTTGCTGTCGAGATGGTAGTTTGTACTCCGATCCAGCTCCATGATGGCTCTCTTGATGCACAACTCAAAGACGTCTTGTTTGTAGGGGAAGGTGGACTGGCTGCAGCAGGGGTAGACAGATGCCTCCTCGCAGTCCTGGTTCTCCATCCACTGTCAAAATCAAGTTAAAAGGCTTCAGTTGATTCAAAGTAGTTTCTGGTTCTCTCTTGTTCCTGACAGCTGACAAAAATACTTTGTAATGCTGGAATTTATTTGTTATTTCTATTCTAAATCATTAAATTAATTTAATACTATATATTTATCTACATCAAGGTTTTTGTCAGCCATTTTTTTACCAGTTTTTGCCTGTTAAGACGTATTAAAAAAGGATACATTTAAAGCTTGCCAATCAAAGTGTCTGGTAGTCTAACAATGCTCACTGCCCACTGCCTTATGCACTAGGGTAAGGCTGATAATCATCACAATGTTGAGCACCAGTGAAAACATCTTTAAATTTACCAGAAATTAAAACATTTTTTAAATATACCTGTTTTGTGTCTGTCTCAGTAAAACAGTCATTCTCTGTAATACCTGTCTTAAACAAATAATTCCTAACCATTATATTGTTATTAACCCTTTTTCAGGTCTCGTCTTCAGTGGCAGTGGAACAAGAAAATATCAACAGCACCTGTAAATCTATCTGCAGAGCCAAACTTTTGCTGCTCCTCAAGTCTGTGATGTTCTGTGTCTGTTGACATGTCAGAGACTCTCTAATTCTTCTGTTTGACAAAACTGCGTTTTAGTTCACTGCAGCAGCTTTAGAAATGACTGCAGGTTAACATGTAGGCTTCCTATGCCACAGCTAAATTCCTATTTGATTTACGTTCTGTTTTCTGACAATAGAAATAGAACAGCTTTATATTGGATTCAGCTAAAAAAACCTAAAAGACTTCAGTCAATCTGATATGAGGTTGCGGTTATTCTTTCATCAATGTAGTTGTACATGATATTAGCATTTGTAACATAAATACATAACGTCTAGCATAGTTATTGAAAAGCGACCGGTAAGATTAAAATTCGTCCAGTAAAATCAATTCTCTCCTGACACCAGACGAGCAAGAAAAAATCCAAGCAGAATTCCGGATGTGCACATATATTCAGTTCTACTGTATTGTACTGACCTGCTTGAACGTCTCAATGAAGCAGCTGGTGAAGTCCTGCTCCTCCGATTGAAATACGAAGCTCTGGTTCCTCAGCTTCTGGCAGAAGTTGAGGATCCACAGTTGCGATGCAGGACTGGCAATGTTGAAGGTGCTATCCAGTATCAGTTTTCCCTTATTTTTGGGGTTCAAGGGGTCACCTTTATCCAGCGGGGTCACACCCCAGATGATTGTGATAGGCATGTGGAGGTCCTCGCCGTGATGAACCCTCTCGAACATGAAAAGCTTCTTGTATTCAGCGTCATAGCGCTCGAACGGGTGTGAGGATCGGAACACCTGAAACTCTGCCAGCTCCAGTGAGGGCAGCTTCATCTTTGGGTTGACACACACCACGTAGGCGCCACCCACTGTGATGGCGAGGAACCAGAAGAGCCAGAGGTAGCGCAGCTTGATGACGATGCAGGGCAGCACCTTCTCGAAGAAGATCCGGGATGCCTCAGAGATGGTGAACAGGCATTTGTTGGCCTTCTGGCAAAGGCCTGCCCAGAACGTCCTGGTGCAGTAACCCCTTTGCTGGTGCGGAGGCTTTGAGCAGGGGAACATGTTCGGCAGGTAGCGTTCATGTAGCACCACCACAGCTGGCAGCCAGGTCACCATTAGAATATAGTTGACTAAAATGGCGGTGCCTGCGTAGACGCCAAAACAGCGAATGGCGGTGATGTTGCTGACGTAGTTGGCGTAAAATGCAGCAGCAGTGGTGAAGCTGGTGACAAACATGGATAGAGCAGCATGTTGCAAGGTAACGCTCACTGTCTCTGCCAGCTCAGCGTGGGGCTTATCGAACTTGGTGTAGTTCCATACATCGCAAAGCACAAAGGCGTCGTCTGCACCAATGCCCACCAGGATGATGAGCGCCGTGAGGTTCATGAAGGGGAAGAACTCGAAGTTGAACACCATTCGGTACAGAAAGTAGGACACAATAAGTGAGCTGATGATGGCTATGATTGTCATTAGAGTGATGAAGACTGAACGGGTGTACACGCACATGACCAGCAGGACGATCACGATGGCTATGGCTGGGTACACTGTGTCCGTAAGGAGGTAGTCCTGAAAGAGGTCGTGTTTGATACCGAACTCGATTCCCGTGACTGTGGTGATGCCATCTGAAGAGTTCCAGTTCTCAAAATTGTCCAAGTAAATGTTCATCATAGACTCTCCTTTCTCTGTTGGGGAGAAGAGCATACTGTATTTCAGCACAGGTGGAGGATAGTCCAGGCTTTTGGGGCTGAGGAAGTCCTTGTCCACCAGGAAGTGAAGGATTTGGTAAACAGCGTTGTACTTGGTGCATTTCCTGGGCACGTTGGCGCACTTGAGCTGGTCCTTCCGTCGCAGGGCCATGTCCCAGCAGTCGGGTCCCAATGTGCCATTGTGGTAGTACTTGGCACATGAGCGCAGAATCTTGAGCGTGTGTGACACATCGCGCTCTGTAATCTTTTGGCAGGACGACCTGTTTGTGAGGACGGCTATGTAGTTGCCAATGGTCCAGCTGGGGCAACAGGACTTGTCATTTGTACGCTGACAGAGGTTCCAATAGTCATTGTGGGAACGCACCTGGAGATGGTCAAAAACAACAAGACATAGCGGTGAGCACGAAACTACTGATGTTTAAACTGTATTATCTGCAGGTTTGTGCAGCTCTACCTTTGCGTTGTCCAGGTTGCACATGGATTTAATGGCCTGAATACTCCACAGGTTCTTCCCCTCAGCTGACGTAAACACCAGTCTGGAGTAACTGTCACCTGTGTAAAGAGAAGAGTTTTATTGCTTAAAGGAGTAAACAAGCTGTCCTGAATTAAAAGAAGCTTGAGGACAGTTCTAACCTTTGTCTGTGGTTATAACTAGACAGTACCAATGCCATGCACAAAATAATCAACTATCCCTCATGCTTCCGTGTTTCTTCACTGCAATGCAGTTTTACAGAGATTAAAAGACTGCACACAGTCTTTTTGTGCAGGAGAAATTCATGTTCAGCCATGTCCAGAAATTCATGTTAAGAGAAAAAACACCCCATCTCATTATCTCATTTTCAGTCCACAAATTGTTTGTCCAATTCAAGGAAACATACATTTGAGATGTTTTAGACTTTGAGGTTAATTATAATGAGTATAATGATTGGATAATTAAATGAATGGGTTCAAGTGGAGCATCTGACTGGACATCTGTCAGTTATTTGTTGAATTTCTACTTGTGAGGCCGCCACCTCCTCCTCTCTTCCTCCAGTTGAATACTTAGCTTGGCCATTGCATTTTTTTGTCTTCCTTTTTCCACGCCAAACCATTTTCTTTCAGTTTCACTTACTGTGCATCCCTCTGCTCATATGGCATGATGACATTAACAGAATTGCAAATGTTTCGCTATTGCTTTGTTTTTGATTTCCCTGAAATCCCAGTATTGACGCTCATGTTTAGTTCAAGTTTATTCAAGAGTACGTTGATTTCAATCCTGCTGAAGTTCTTCTTTGTGATATCCAGGGGATTTAGGAGGATCAAGTTGAAGAAATGGTACATGACATTAATAATTACGTTTTCAGTAGTGTATTATTCAGCTGGTTGCAAACTGCAACTTCACTTCTAGATGTCACTAAATATCACACACTGAACCTTTAAGCACCTTGAGATGAAAAGGACGCAACAAGATATCGTGAAAGAACATCTGACGACGATGATGAAAATGTGACATTTCTGTCTGTCTAACTCAAACAATTATGACAGACCAAGTTATACAAATAATCGGCCACACACCATTAGTTTAAGATTAAGTGGGATTGGATCTGGATGGATAAAAACATTTGGATCTGGAGTTCACTTCTCTTACATTCTCTCTCAACAGAAAATGAGAAAATATAAGAAACATTCAAAGGCATATTGCTGCATAAGTCCACTGAGTCGAGGATAGATTTGTGGTTTTTCTCATGTATTTACTGCTGGACTTACCTGGCACATCACAGAAGAACTCTTTACTGAAGTCCCACTCTGCTTCCCGTTTGTCTCTGTCAAAGTGGTCCTCAGGCCACCTGGGCTCTTGGTGACTAGAGAAACGAGGCCAAAGAAACAAAAGACTTAAGTGTGTGTTTTATATCATCATACACACACAAACAGGGGATGATGGTAACTGGACCATTTCTAGTAATCAGTTCAAACCCAGGAGAAATGAAGAAATGGAGTGTTGCATGATTTCATAAATCATCAAACAGTGAACAGACACATTCCTTCGGCTCTTGCTGCACAGTCAGTGTGACGCAAAACGAAGGAAGCAGATTTGAACCTGTGTGATGAAATAAGCAGCTGTAACTGCTGCACCCCCACCCAAAAAAAAAGGAAATGACTCACTATGGTACTAGTATACCGGTGTCATTATTATAATACTCATAATGGGGGCTCTGATTAAGCAGGGGGCACGAATCTTTGGAGTGAGAATCGGAATCATGTTGTGTTATGTGCTCTGAGTGGCTTCATGTCTGTGTGCAGGTGAGGATTAAGGTTCGGACAGGCCTTTTTTTTGTTTTTGGGGCCACATCGTCTGCTCGAAACAGGAAGGCTGGGTAATCAGGTGGCTGTCAGAGAGAGACTGTGGGGTTGACAGACAGAGGGGATGAGGCAGCGACATGTGCTGACAGCGGCCGAGGCCTCTCGTACGCCCAACACACATAAGTGCACAATTACATCTGCGGACAGACGCGCGGAGCGAGACGGGGAGGGAAGACAAAGAGAGCTACAGACGCTGCAGGAGACACGGAGACGCAAACAGACAGGAAGATGTATTTTCTAATCAGCGGAGTGGAGACGCAATTTTTTAAATTATCATATGGGCTGGCAGATACTAAATCTGATTCGGATGCTGGAGGACGACTGTAATGTTCATGTCATTTACAGGAGACAAGAGCTGACTTAACTGATAGAAGCAATGATGCAAGAAGTCAGTTTCATGCAAATATATAAAGCTGGGTATAGATATAAGTATAAAAATCTTTGACTCTGTTTATTTCAAAACAAATTTCAGCTCTTCTGCATTTTTATACAATCAAAGCAGTTTCATAACATAAAAAGTGTCAACCTATTTGCCATAATGTGGTTTAACGTAAGTTGCTTCAACTCTTTAGTTTTATGTTTCATCTCCCTGTAAATAAAGTGTGTCTGTTAACATAACATCACCTCCTTTTGTGTGTCCCTTCCCTCCCTCTACACTATTATATACACAACATCAACCACACTTACACACCCAAGTCAAAATGAGAATACTATGTTTTATTGTAATTTCTTTTCTTTGTTTTTGGTAAAGAGACAAAAAACAGAACAAACCTCGTAGAAAGCAACAGATCTTAAATGAAATCATTTGTTCAGTTATTTCTATTGTATGTTCACAACATTCATGCACATTCAAAGGACAATACGGTAGATTCAGCTCCACTGTTTCACATTGTGAATAATAAGAGAGTCCCACTAATATCCCTTTCAAATGGGCCAAGAGAGCATTGCATCATGGGTAGTTTTTTAGCATTACTGTTGCTAGGCTAGTGAGCGTATTTGAGTGCATTTGCAGTGATTCTTTAGAGTCTTTCAGAAGTGAAAGTGTCCGGTTTGTCTAACGTGTTTATTCTGACGCTGAGGAAAAAGTAAATTAAATCAGACGCCTTCAAATCGTCTCACTACAGTAACTCAGCTGGTAGCTGTAGGCATCAGCCTGTGGCAGTGCAGTAATAATACACAGATGTTTCATTGAAACAACAGTGATTTATGATATTATGAGAGATGTACAAATAGTTTCAGTTCATTAGGAAACTGACGGGACACATTCAACTGTGGCTTTTCGGTAATTAATGGCAAATGATGCGATGTGTAGCGTTACGCTAGATTGCTAATAAACAGGATTATTATGCTCGTAGATCTCTGAACAAGACCCTTAGGAATAGGAAATTTGTTACCAAAAATGAGAAGGCATTTCTGGATACTCGAGATTATCTAAAGGAATTTGGTTGCTGCTACGAGTATCTAAGTTTAGTACCCAGCACTAAAAAATATGACCAAATATCCATACTGGTTCTGCTTATATAGACATCAGTAGTAAAAATACAAAGAATTTAGACATCAGCACGAGCACGAAGGCCTGCAGAGTGAGTACAGTCATAAAGATGGAGACAGACATAAACATGCAAAGACCTGCTCTTGATTAGTGAACAGACTCCCACTGACAGGAGACGGAGGGCGACCTCATGGATGGACAGATCTCTATTTCTCTCCCCTTTTCTTTCACGAGGGGATTCAGACTTTTCAGCACATCTGTCAGCCACATCCTTCAACTCTTCTCCCCCCCCCCGCCTCCCTTCATCACCACCTCAGTATGCACCCGCCTATGTCTCCCACCCCTCAATGACAGACGGAAAGCTGTGCAGAGACTACACCAGCTGATTTAGTCCATTTAATTTGAATTTTGAGAATTAACATGCATGGAAAGAGAGTGAGCTATATGTGTGAAGTTACTTTTTAGCCTGCTCATCTGCGTATTTGAAGGGGTAGTTGGCCAGTGTGGCTTTGTAGCCTGTGTTCTTCACCATGTTGTTCCATGTGACCAGTCGCTGGCCAATAGCTGTTCCCCGGGGCTCGAAACCCTTTAGAGGAGAGACAGAAGAAGAGAAGGAAGGACTTCAAAGTTATGTTTAAGAAGGCAAAACAAAAATACTCTGTGCCACATTCAGTATCACTGTTTTTTTCGTAAGAGCAAAGTTAGTGCACTGAAGTCTCTCACTTCTCCTTGTGAACTCCACCTACCACATGTGCTCAGGTCTGGGATCAGGCAGGTTATTTGGAAGTGTTGTGTTGCAGGAGGGAAAATGACATCTTTTCAGGGAGTGGCAGAAGAAGTAGAAGTACCAATACAGCCATGTAAAAATACTCCATTACAAGTAAAATGTAGTGGAGTAAAACCTCCAATATTTGCCTCTGAGATGTAGTGGAGTAGAAGTATTTCACCAGTAAGATAAAATGGAAATACACACGTAAAGTACAAGTACCTCAAATTTGTACTTAAATACAGTACTTGAGTAAATATACTTTACGAGTGTGTACTCACCAGCAGCGGGTCAGAGAAATCCGGCAGGTCAGGCACGAGGATGCCCACAAGAGCGCACACCACGATGAGCACCGTACACACCCCGAGCACCACCACTGGCCAATCAGCGATCAGTTCAGCATAGCTAGGAAGGAAAAGGAGACGGTTCTCAAGACGTTCAATTTAAGACCTTTATGTCACACTGGGGGCGGAATTTGATGATGCTTCCAGTGTGAATACAGAACAATATTGGGTGACGACAGGCGTTTGCTGGTGGCTTTTAATGGCGGCTATGTTTTTCTGACCTGCACTGACCCATGTTAGATGAAAATAACATAGTAGCTACATTAGCCCACACACCACATTGTAACACAATAAAACAGGGCCACCCAATTTGGGGGTTGTTTTGGCCCACTGTGGCATTTGACAACCTGCTGCTTACTCTCCTCTTATTTTGAAAGTGCTGTAAAATCCTAACTGACAGGACTATGTACATTTTGTGCAGCAAAAAGTACACAAATGTTTTTATGGCAGTGAACAGCACAGTGTTGTTAAAATTCCCTATTAGATTATTTATGTCTTACCTATGAACAATGGCTGTGTTCTCTCTCCCCCCTTTCATTTTCAATGTTTTGTTTCATTATAATTTGATTGATTAGTGTAAAATACTGCTCATCTGAAGTAGAGGGTATTTTAATATTTTTAAAGAAATGCTCACATCTTGTGCATGTATCTTCTATCATTGGCTTTGAGTCAGCAGGTCCAGATGGAGTGAGATAGTGGCATAAAGATGAAAGAAAATTTTGAAACAAGGCAAGACGGCTTGTTCTGCATAAAAATGACAAACTGTGGTTGTTTTGAAAGACCTGTCGTCACTACAAAACCCTTATTTTTGGCCTGCGGTGCTCCATCCAGATGAACTTTTGGCTCTTCATTACAAGGAATTTGGGGATGGCTGAATGTGCTCTGATAAATTCAGGCTGTGCTGCACAGTTTGCATTAGTGCTTATTGTTTCCATGTTTGTTTGGTTTTGTAGTTTTGTTACAGGGTGATCAATATTCACTTTTCTCAGAAACACATTTACAAGTGAGGCTGAAATTAATGCAACTTTATAAAGTTAACTTCAGAATCCAGTACATTTTTTTAAAAACGTGTCAAACTTGTATTTAATAGCAAATTGTTTTAAGACAAAGTACTTTAGATGTACTTTTTAACCCCTGATATTGAGGCACAAAAACAAAATGGAAATGTCTTGTTTGTCTTGTCTTTCCATGTGACAGATGCATGACTGGCAGCCTAAACACATGTAAAAGCCTCAAAATGCCTTTGGATTAGGGTTGAGACAGCAGAGTTGACGGCAGAGAGATGAAGATTTTCCACGTTGCTGCTTAACGGAGGCCAGGTACAGAGACACACAACTCCCATCGATAACTCTCATGACTCACTGCTGAGGAATGGCAGCTCCACGGGAGCAGTGATGGATGGATGACAGAAATAAAGGGAGGAGGTGAAGAAGGAGAACAGAGCTTCATGATCCAGAACATCAACAGAGGAGAAAACGATTTTGGCAGCTCTTACCTTTTTGGGAATCGAAAGGGCCTTGCAGGGCTGAAACACAAAAAAAGAGGGAGATAAATCAGGTTTACATTTAGAAGTCAAAGCAGCAGCCAATCGAAAACAGATTTGCAGAGACTTAAGAACAGGAGTGAACATCTTTTCTTCAGGATCTTATGTCTTTTTCTTTTTCCAGCAGCAGCAGCAGCACACACCTTGGGTTGAGAGCCACTGAAAACATTGAAACTGACAGAGCTGTCAAAACCACTTTTCACTGAACTCCTCATAATACTCTCCACTCCTTATTCAAATCTTTTACAGATGTCACACAAGACTTTACTTTCTAATATACATGTGCCACACACAGACAAGTGAAGACTCGGGCAAGAAATAAACATTTATGCTACAGATTGACACAGTCCTGATAATTCCTGTCTGGATGAAACTGATCCTGGAGGATTTCTGACTGAACCCAAACCAGATCTAAAGAGGATGTCAGCTTGAACCCAAATAAAACCACAAATGTTTCCAATGACTGTTAAACAACATTTTTGAACCTGATCCTAACCTAAACCCAAAAAGCTAGATAAGAAATGCTTCAAAATCTGATAAAAATGTGTTCCTGTAAGACCAATTAATAAGTAGCAGTAATGTACACCAGCATGTTTGCACACACACACACACACGTATGAAGCCTTCAGCTGCTCCCGATCTATCTGGATTTCTCGTCAGCTCCTCCTGGGAGC
>JAPQRN010000017.1:16258661-16282364 GCA_037367275.1 Coranthus polyacanthus | reverse complement strand
ATCCACACAAACAGAAGTTTCAGAAATAATCTTTGTACATTCTAACACGCCTGATATCACGTGACCAGGGGGGCTGATAACACAACTGGACACAGGTATTGTCCAATATCTTGACTGAATATAGTCAGTTATGTCATGATAAAATGCACAATCTACCTGCACAACAGGTTGTAATTCAGGATCCATGCTGAATAAGCAGCTGGGAGTCAAGGGCGTTGTCTTGAAAGGGTCATGTGATAGAGATGGGGCAAATCAGGGAAGGATATGTAGTTACAGCTAAGACCCAATCAGGCAGCGAATGCCAGTGTCTGCATCATCGTTTCCTAAAGTCTCATTTTTGTCAATCCATATTGCAACACAACCACGGAGTTTCCAAACTAAAACTGGGTCAGCAGTGTTTCCAACAGTCTCCGTTTTAGGGATTCTCAAACATTGAAGTAGTGTGGACGCCAGGTGAATCCTTAGTATGCATTTTTCTTTTCCTTTTTTTTTTTTTTTTTGATCAAGCAATCACACTTCTTAAAAAGACTTCCTCCTCTTACTTGCTCAGATTTTCTCTGATAAATTTCCTAAATCACTCCTAAATTACGACTCGTTACTAGAAATGTTGAAGCCATGTTAGGCCCTGAGAGGATTCTCTGAATGTTTGAGAATCTGGGTCCAGATACACTGGTGACTCTGGACCAAGACAACAGACAAATCATGAAAACGATTCACACACACGTTCACACAGTGGGACATGCAGTATCAATCAAAGCTGTAACAATATGAGAAATTTAGGACAAAACTTGTAAAATGAGACCACCCCCTCAACACACACCACTCAAAATAAGACAAGTCACAAAGGATCCACTGTCAGACATGTTTTATACTAGGTCACATTTTGAAAACTGTTTAGGAGGAGAAAAGAAAAGAGTTGAGGGTAAGGGTTCAGGGTTAACTGTCAACAGATGGGTGGGTAAATATTTCATGAACAAGGCCTTTAAGTCGGACCAAGAGCAATTAGTGTCAACCGTCAGGCTGCTCGGCCCGCCTCGCCCTGATTAGTGCCTTGCTGGAACGCTGCACACAATTAGAAGCTCGACCTAGCCATGAAATAGGCCGAGGCTACTAGCACTCCCGTCCAAATGACATCATGGGACTACTTAGGCAGAAAAACACTGGACTGCGCCTGATACGTACGCCTCAATGTGTACATTTACACAAAGACACGGAACACTGAGAGGTTCCTACTTCACAAGAGTTCAACAGATAAATGTAATGACTGAATGAGAAGTATTGCCAGTATTCAAGTCGAGACAATTCAAGGCAAGTCTAAATAGAGCCTTTCAAGTAGTTTATGAAAAGTGAGTACTATCAAACAAAAAGGGCTGAAAACGAATAACGCTGAGAGCAGTGTTTACATAAACAGGTAATAAAATCCAGCTCTCAAAATAGGTTTACAGCCATAACTCATTACATAAGAGCAGGATCCATCAAAAATGTCTGAACAAGTGCTACAAAGTCGACAATGTGTATCCAAATTAAACCACTACATTCTCACATATGCTTTCTGCAGTTGACAAAAGAAATCTCAAAAACATTATTCTTCAAAGAAAACAACATCTAGGCAAGTTAGTGCCGCATCGAAAAGTATGAGATCAGAGATTGTCCGGGTGCTTTAGGCCTTGGAAGTAACACAGTGTCATTCACGGGGCATCATGTTTCTAACAGGCCTCCAATAAACACTGAAACAGGCCTGTGCTGTTTAAACACAGAGTTTAAGTACAGGTCGGCTGGGGACACTGCTCTCATTATCACATGGCTGAAACACACCCAGAGACATGGGGAGGTAAAAAAAAAAAAAAGAAAAAGAAATTGATAAGTGGTTCAAACCCAGTGGTGCGTCTGCTTACATCTTAGTATACCGCATTTTTTAAATCTGCATCAGGACTGGGCCATCTGGTTAATATCCTGATCCTTTCATTAGCAGTTACAGCAACTTATGATTTTCTATATCCATTATATGTGTGAGTGTGAGAGTCTCGGAGTAGCATGTGCTGCTAAGGCTGTTACTGTCCTGCTGTGTTGGTGTTTAATAAAGATAAACCGTAGCCCACAAATCACCCACAGCCCAGAGAGACGTAACATGGATAATGCTACCAACCAAGAAATCAGTGTTACAAGTGAAAATATCAGAAGCAGTCTGTTCCTGTTCACAGTATTTCACTGACTCTGCCAACTGCACTGGCTGATGTTTGCGGTGGTGGAATGGATGATGGTCAGATGACATTCTAGACTTCTTGATTAATCAAGAAAATGAGCAAAAGATTAATTGACAATAAAAATAGTCCTCTGTAGTAGTGACCCACTACAGATACTTTTAACTGACTATGACCAGAAGTCTACATACTGTAACTCTAGTTCCTCTGAGATATCCGGTGTCTTGCTGATCAATATTTAACCTAATACATCTATTATTTTTACTATACATAGGCTGCAGCAGTGAATCTAGCTCACAGTCAGTGTGTGTGTGAGTATTTTCCTACATGACAACATCCACTGGTGAGCATGTCCTTTTCTGGCTGCACCTGCCATTCTCCAAAATTCTTGGGGGTGAAATATGGGCGTGCACAGATTACAGGAATACAGCTGGATTCCGGCACTGTTGTCAGTAGTTACAAGCTGTCAGTCAGCGTGACATCTTTATTACGGCTGTTCTTCGGCTAATCTTTACGTCTAAACTCGGAGCAGTGAAAAAGCGAGGGTGTGGGGCAGCAGGGGAAGACACCGTCCCCATGTGTACCCAAGAAACTAGTGTGTTCAGTAACATGTTCTATATGGTAAAAAGCCAAAAAAAAAACAAAAAAAAACTTTCAGTAACGGGTGGGGAATACTAGCAGGAATCTCTGTTCCACATGAATGTGCCTGGCCAGAAATCCTTCTTAACCTGCCAACCTCACACTGCATGGTTGAGTGCAACTGTAAGCACGCCAGCTTTAAGTGGGCATGTGCGGCCGGAGTGAACAGCAGGCTTTCACAGCAGACTTCTCGAGCAACGACCCCAGGAACACAAACCCAGATCAGACACGGCCCCTCTCAAGTAACCTAAATAAAAAAAAAAAAACACTTAACAACAGGAACTACAAAATTGGAAAGATGTTTATCTCTGCCCCAAGAAGGAAACCAATAAAATCAAAGCACATTTATTTTGAGGAGAAGCTTAAGTTACTCATTCACAGTGAATTCCCCTTCACTAATAAGGCACCTTATCAAAACAAGATGACTCACTTTTATTTAACAGAAAGGTTTGTATAAGATATGCATTAGAAGACAGTGATGCATGTCCAGGCAAAGGCAACATCTTTTATTTAAGAGTCAATTTAGCTTCCGATTGTGCTGTTGGCAGCTCCAGTAACATATGACAGGTCCGAGCAGCACAAAGCTCATTAAAAGGCGAGTTACAATAGAGTATGTACTTTACCAACGTGTACTTTTCAAACCCTCAGCTTTCACTTGAGGGTATTTACATGCACACGTAATGAAATTTAAGTCCTTTTCATAAATCTTTTATAAAGTAAGAAAAAAAGTCTTTAACCTCCCCGTTTCATTTGAAATCCACTATATTAGTTCCAAAATAACAGACTCGTCCTATCGCTGATCTTCTACTGACATATGATCTAACTGCTTCTTTCCAAATGCTCCTTTCATCTCATTCATTAGCAGACAAGGTAGAGAAAGAAAGGAGCACGGCGTCAAGTTTTTTTCTTCCTGTAGAATGTTCATTTTTCACTCGGCACCACTTTCCTAACTCCATTATTACCTCATTGCAGCGAGCCATCAATCTCTGTCCCTCCCTGCTTTTGTTGTATTGGCTCGGTGTCTGGCTGCAGGCCGTCTGAGGACACCGTAGCTCCAGGGTCACCGTTTGTTCTCTTTCTATCAGTCTATCTTCTGTCATCATTCGCGCCCACTTTGTCAGGTAGATTATTTTTTTTTGTAGAGGTTTTCTTTTTTTTTGTGCAGGGCTACAACATCTCTGGTTCGTCTAGTGATATAAAGACGCCAGGTGTAGCTGACAGTTGCTACGGCTTCATTAATCAATAGTGACTTAAACAAAGATCCCCTGTATTTCATAAAGAGGAAATAGAACAACAGTGATTTCAGTCGATGAACTGAGGCCATGAGCCTCATCGATGATGGTGGAGTGACAACCTGTCCTCCCTGTAACCTTAAGAGATTTGTGTTGTGTTGTGTTATGTGCGATGGGATTTTCCAGACCTCTACGTGGAGGTCCACAAGTTGTAGCAGAGGAAAGAGGGAAAACTGGCTTGTAAGAAACTTACTGATTCTCTCAAAACCATGTGTTACCTGGTTTTGTTAGTCGTAAACAAACCACAATATGATGCGGGAGAAGGGGAAATAAAATATCTTATGTAGAAACACTGCATGCGCTATTTGCATGTATTCTATATTAAACAACCTTCAATAACTTCAGTTCATTATAAACAAAACGTCAAGTTCTATTAACAAACAGACTAAAATCATATGCAATGACCAGCAGTAAGCTACGGCATCTGCTAACGGTCCATTCCAGTGAAATCCAAGTGTAGCAATGTTGATTCAAAACAGCCTTTTTCTTCATATTTAAAGTATAACTATTGCTAACTGAACTTCAGCTGAACTTCACTTTCCTTTTAAAACAATATCTAATTTCACTACTCAAAGAAAACTGCTATTTTGAGGGTAGTTTTCAAAGTACTGACTGTAGCAGAAAGAAGAAAAAATATAGCGTAAATGGCAGGATTCAGATAGCTCATGCTTCAGCTACTCCCAGACAACTGACCAGAAAATTTGGATTGAATGATTTGGGATTAAAAACACGTTCCTTGACCTCACGCGCCCATAGCTGCTGACTTTGTTGCACTAGCTGGCTACTTCATATACTTGTGCAAAGCCCTGATTTCTTCTGTTAATATCCATCATTGCTTGTTCATAGTCATTCTGATATCGGGCCAGCTCAGTCCTACAAATGAAGAAAATAAAGTAACTGACAAATAAACAACCTCGTAAAGGAGCCTCACACACTGTCAAAAAACATCTGGGGATTCCCATACCTCCATTTTGAGAAGCAGTGATTCACAGACTGAGTAGATTGTTGTCGTACTCACTAATTTATTTACATGTGGTGCATCTGGTTAGGTTATTTTGGTCTGTTTCGGTCCGTTTATTTGGCAGAAGAGTAAAGGCTTGTTCACACCAGTCCACTCTTTTTAATTTGCTCCTTTTTAATTCATCTTTAGATGCACCGCAGACAGCAAACGACAAACAGCTCCTGTTTTGGAAAAATGCACTCAGCCTCGCCTTGTTTTGACATTTTTCTGAAGTCAACATATGCATCATTTTTTCAATAACCTTAAAATCCATCCATCCATCCATCGGACTTCTGTAAACAACTACTGGGTCTATGCTTCCAGTTTTATGCACAGGATGTTTGGGAACAAACATTAGTTATATGACACAGCAACAAATAGATTGATTGATCATCACTGTCGAGAAGTTCCAACCATCAGTTAACTGTTTCTTTAGCTAGTCTATAAAACACAAGCCCAACAGATCAAAGAAAATAAAGTCCTATGAACCCAAAAACATTTTGCCATAGTCTGGACACATGTAGTGGTTTATCCTCCTTCAAAGTGCTACGGTAATGTTAACCAGCCAGCAGCAGCAAGCCATCTTTATCCAGCTGAGGCCCGCCTAGCTGCTCAGCCAGCTTATAAGAAGTTATGACAATGTTGTGCTAACATCAGACTTTGATCCTGCTTTATGGGACGGCGTGGGCCTTTGATCTGCGATGGCTATCTTGAGGGGCTTTGCTTCCTACCAAGGAACTATACTGTAATACTGATGGGGAGGGGGCAGGGGAGGTAGAGGGAAAAATGAAAATGACGACAAGAAAGGAAGAATGCAGGGAAGTGGGAATAAGGTGTGATAAAGAAAAAAGAAAGCGGAGAGAAATAGGAAAACAGTTCAGACAATAAATGGTTGTATTTGATATTACTGGTATCAACATTTGAGTTAAAACAGTAAAAATCCATATGTGATGTCAAAGTTGAGAGTCTCTTTAAGAATCCACAAAAAGATGAATGAGAATAAATGTTTGTAAATAGTTCAAAAACAGCTTATTCTGCTTTTTATACAATTTCTCAAGACCGTGTAGACGTGGCAGATCATGCTTTTTTATGTAGACTATATTTAAATGCTAATTTAAATATAGTCTAATAATACACTAATAAGTGCATTACATAGACCATACAGTATATATTAACTTTATCTATCGTTAGCAACAAGGTATTTGTCCGTTTATTTTAACAAACGAGGGAGAGAGCAGCAGGAGTTGAGCAAGCTATTAAGTGAATGAAAAGAGGGAATGGTTTTAGTGAGAACAAAGCTGTAAATCAGAGAAATAAAATGTTATTTTCACAATGGTTATGTTCTAAATCACCGTGGACATGCATCCAGGGAAGGGACAAACAGGCTTGGGGCAGCGAAGGGAACAAGTGAAAGACAGTTAATTAGCAGCTAACGGTAGCTAGTTAGTTTTGGGGCAACTAGGATTTTTTATGATTGATTTGAGTCATTAATTGCATAATACATCTCCAGCATAACCACACCCAATGCGAACCCAATATCATATGTTTACAAAAACATAAATGAGAGTATTTTGATTTCCAGCTGAAACTCATTTCTAACACTTTTTGATGTTTACTATTATGTACATAAGATCCTAAATTACTTAGAAGGCTGTTGTGTATTTAGGTTTTAAGAGAAAGAACCACATGCTCTTCTCTTTTTCTTCACGTACACACAAACACCCACTATCCTACTATTCAAAAAACCTTGTCTCCATCTTTTGCTTTTTGAAAATGTCTTTATGATGTATCACACATGTATCCTGGGCTAACCTTGTAGCTCCATGTGTTGTCTTACAGCACAGAGAGGATTAGTCAGGCAGGATGTGAGTAAATCACCCCCATCCATCACAAAGCCTTCATACAGGAGTCCCAGGAGTCACAAATTCACTCACTCACTCAAATACAATTTATTAAAATTTACAAAACCAATGTCCTGCCTTTTAATTGGGTCGTATTTTAACTACAGAAAAAGTTACTGTTTTCTTTCCATTATCTCTTCTGTCCATGTCTTACAAGCTCTCTTCTGGGTTTCTGTACAGCGCCCATGTGAAAAATTGGTCTTAAGGCAGATCTAAATGGCTAATATGTACGCGAACATGTCATTTAAAGTGTCAAAGCAGGTGATGAAGAATCCCTCAGGGGAAGAAAAGCTGTTTTTGACCTGTGTCTGTTAGTCCTGTGTAAAGGCATGCGTGAGGTGAAAACACTGTTCAACACTTTACAGCCTGCAGGGCTTCACAGTGTAGGAGAGTAAGAGTGTGTGTAAAATAACACCATAGAGGTTAATAACATATGAGCACACTTGATAAAGTGTACACTGATAAATCACATTTTCAAAACACATTGCAAAAGACTAATGATTTGCATGATATGACGCTTTAATGCATTCACTGTCCCTAGCCGTCAGCTCCCCTCAGATTAATTGGTGTCGACTGCGAGGTTAGTTTGCTTATTTATCACGAGTGATATTGTCATTGTAATACTGAGCAATGTTATGTTATTGCAGATTTTCCTCATATTGTGCAGACTTAGTACTAGAGCTGTGAATTGACCATGCATTAGATATCTTGATACAGTGGTTACGATTCAGTATGTTGCGATATCCTGCAATACTGTTAGCGTTGCAATTTTTCGAATTTTAGGAAAACTGTCAGTATAAACATCCCCATATGCTTAAAATCTGAGTTAAAATAAGCTTCTTTTATAATGCAATCAGAACAAGGGGGTGTTATTTGGATTTCTTGCAGTCCTTGGAACATCCAACATCATGAGTTTTGTGCAATTTGAGCAAAAGAATTAACAGTATCAGTAAAAAAAAAATTTGCTGCCACAAATCTTTGCACGTAAACTGTGAACATTAAAATTGATACCGTTTTTGAGATCGATAACGGTGTCACAAAAACACAACTGTGCGAAGTGTACCAATATTTTGTTACCAGGGCTATGTATTGGCAAGAATCTGACGATACGATACATATCATGATACGGTGGTCAAAATTCAATATATTGCAATACATTGCAATACTGGAAGTAACCTTCATATGCAAAATAATAATTAGTCGAAACAGTGCTGTTGAGAATCAGTACAGTATGACAAAACAAAATAATGCAATAC
Organism: Coranthus polyacanthus; assembly: GCA_037367275.1. Lineage (NCBI taxonomy): Eukaryota > Metazoa > Chordata > Actinopteri > Kurtiformes > Apogonidae > Coranthus > Coranthus polyacanthus. Next base: position 16,274,075 of record JAPQRN010000017.1, on the reverse strand, counting down.
TCAAGTATATCAATCTTTTTTCTTTTTTTTCTACTTGGTAAACTGAAGGTTTTACATAGTGAAAAGCTAATATTATACATCTGTTGGGAAGAGAAGCCACACAGATCATCTAAAGCACTAGTAGGTCTTATTTGGAAAAGGAGATTGAGAAACCAGGCACTAGACTCGGCCAAAGGCCTTGCAAACAGTTGTTATTCTTGATAATGCGTAAAGCCTTGTCAAGCTGACACCCTGAAATAAAGAGCACACAGATCACTTTCAGACAAACTCTTGCTGGTTGAGGCTTGCAGCTGTCTGACAGCAAAAGAAAGAGAAAGAGATGAAAGAAAGCGAGACAGAGGAGGGAAGCAAGACGTAGAGGCAAAAGAAATCTGGGATTCAGTATTTTTGGCAAAATAAAGTGTAAAGAGATAACTGCAAAGGCCATGCACTACTTATGAAGCTGTGCAGAGACATATAGTCCACCAAAAATGTTCAAACTCGTCCAACTGATAAAAAGCAGCTAAATTACACATGATGAACTGCTTGGCACTTCTGAGTTATGTTTTCATACAGTTTTTCCCGTGTGTCATAGCAACCAAACCACCTGCTTCCTACGAACACTGCACAATTTTAACTTGCTCAAGATAATAAAAGCTGACCTCTCCTGAGAAACCGTCAGAGGGAGTGAGAGATAGGAATTCATGCTATCTTGACAAGACATGAATCTAAACCAAACTGTTGGTTGCCATAAACAACAAGAGCTCTCGGAGAGGCAGCGGTGAAGAGGGCAGAGGCATGTAGCTCCGGGACAGCGCTGTGCGAGTGGGGGAAGGTTAAATACTCGACGTGACCCTGGATGGCTGAATGTCAGTGAGCGCTGTGGAGGCTGTCGTAGGGGGCGTCAGTGCAGGTAGAAGCAAGTTACCTAGTCAAGAGGGGAGATGTACATGAGCTGCCCTCAGGCTACACGTAACCCACTTTATCTTCTGCTTATTCTCCACTGAAACAGGTCTCTTTCTGGACTGTATCTATCTGAAGTGTGCACTTACAGCTCAAAGTAAAGCCTTGAAACTGTAGCTCTGCTCTAAGTGTTCACACTTCACACCAGACTTAACACTTTTGGAACGAATGCTCAGGGCCTCGCTCATCATCAAAGCTGTGGTTACACAGATGGTATTTGCTCAACCTGATTGAAATCATTCTGATTAAATATTAAAAAAGTGTTACAGTGTGGTTGCCAGTATTTAACAACAACGTTTATTATTTTAACAAGCACCCTCCCTGCCTAGACAAAAAAAATAATTAAATCAAACTTGGTATAGCTGATCCAGCTCACAGCACTGGGGGGGGAAACGGTTTGACCTTTTTTCCTCCAGTTCTGTGGCTTAAAGGCTTTCACCTGAAGCCTTTAAACCTGCTGGCACACACTGAGCTCACCAGAGCCAAGCAGCTGACGTCCCAAGGACACGCCATTTCCGTCTAATCTTAAATTATCCACATAAAATGGCAGAGAGAGATAAACTTACAGCAGAGACACAGACATGGTCTTAATGATTTTAACAGATGTACAGGAAAAAGAGACACAAATAACTCCACAATGGATGGTTGAATCTATTCTTTTAGCCACTCGAGCCTCCTGAGACCCGGCATCCACACATGGGGACATTACATTTTGGGCTTGCTGCACCTTATACTTCATTCTACTTCATTTAGACCTGCTGAGCTCTTTAGTGGACACTTTTTGTGTCTTCTAATGGTATTAAAAGCACAATACACTAATCAGTGTAAAAACAAGATGGTGTCAATCTTGAGTCTGACATAAAAGTAGCCAAGATACAAAATCTAATTTAGGGTTCAAACTTCCGACATGTTTCAGCAACAGCACCAAGCTAAGGTGCTGCTAATTAGGAAGAACTTCTTTAAGGACAATGGGGCTTTTATAATCGTTCATGCAAAGGGAAGGTGTAGAAGGCAACCTGGAAAACCTAATGTGTTGCAGGAAAAAAAGGCTGCTGTGGGAAATCTTGTGTGAAATGTGCGACATGTAAGGTATTCTGCTTGGAAAGTGTTTTGCAGCATCCTACAGCAAAAAAAGACATTCCTAGTTCGCAGACAGTTGAGTATACAGGGTTCGATAATAAGAACTGACTGACTGCCCGGGACAAGAAAAATGCAACGATGGACTAGTAAATCTAGAAACTCACTTGCCAAATGGGCAAGAGTTAAAAAAGTATTAAACACAGGAGCTGATGACGGAAGTAACTAATGTGAGCTGTCTCGCTTCCTTCTCATCTTTGTATAGAAAATGTCAGTGGGTAAAGACACTTATGAGCTAAAGTGCAAGCGAGCATTTTAATTACCCTGGAAAAAGGAGTTAAGTTTTGTGGAGTTGGAGGATGTGGGCCAAACTGCAACTATGTACTGTGCAGTTAGTCTCAAGTCGCAAAACGGGATAGCTTGCAAAAAACCTTGCTGGATAAAAAAACAGTTTGTAAAGGGGCAAAAAAAAAGAACTTTTGGAAAGTAGATTTTGTAACCACTTGCCTTGACTGAACAAGTGAAAAAAAAAAAACATTCCGGTGATCCCTGGTATGGCTCAGGGGAAATGTATAGAGTTACAGTTGTTGAACAAATCACAAGGGTTTTAGATGAGTTGCATTGTCTTTGTTTTTGCACTGCCATTTTTAGACATTGAAATATACACTTAAAAATCAACCTAATGCTCCCATATGATGACGTAATCTTTTTTCAAAAGTGCTTGCTGTTCAAAGACAATGCTTAGTTTTTATACTTGTCAGGTTTTACTAATCCCAAATAGCTAGGAGAAATTGAAAATGCATACAAAATCGAAGCTCGGGTCTTAGGAGGCTGAGTTGTGCCTGACCCTTTCGTTCATACATGGAGAAAGAGCCTTTGATCGTTCTTAAAATAGAAATATTAGGAAACAAAGCAGGGGCTAATCTTGGTAAATGGATTAATGTTTTGTGAAGCTGAGAACAGGGGCATAAAAATCCCCCTGTTGTGAAAGGCACATAAAAAGGTCTCCCCTAACCCTGTCTTATCTGGGTGAGAGCAGGAGAGGGAGTGTGTAAATGTGCTGTGATCATGGATGTAATCCCCTGGCTAATCTGGCAGATCACAGCCCTGAGGCAGATCAAGATGATATCTGACACCATCTTGTCTGACTCCAAACCCTCAAATTATCGAGGGTATTAGGGATATATAGGATCTCGGTTTATGTCCATGTGTGCACGAGTTATATTTAACTGCCACAGAATACTGGGATACACAGGAGACGGGCGTCTGGGCTCCACAGCCGAGACAGGTATATCTTTTCCAATGTCTAATCTCACCATCTGACACACACATACACACACACACACATCACTGTACAGGAAAAAGGGGAGTTGGGGATGCAGTTTTGGAGCGAACCCAGGCCCTGTAATTCAAACCTGTCATCGCCGAACAAGAGGGACCTGTTTGGTAAATAAGAGAGTGGTTCAACATTAGAGTACCATACGACCCACGCCACATCTGCTCTCCATTCCCACGTGGAACGAGAGACGGGGGAGGGAGGGACGGACAGGGAGAAAGAAGGAGTGTTAACAGAGCAGGAGAAAATCTGAGAAAGAAAAAATGGAAAATAACATGAAGCAGTGGGGGTGGGGATTAGGGCTGGGTTCCTTCAATACATTTATAGCAACAAATTGCTTGTTGACTATCAAAACATGCATTGTCACCAATACCAGATTTCAAGTCAATAAACACACAGCATGCTTGTACCAATATCTAATAATGTTGGTGATTATTTGCCACCTAAGATACCAAAGATTACCAAAGTAATGTTACACAAACACACCCAACTTTATTTAATTAAAACATCTCTAACGTGGTGTGCACTGTTGCTTCTGTGTAAAACCAGGTATTGTCATTTAATTTTGAGTTGTTATGACTTTACTAACTCAGCAGCAGCAAAATGTCACACAAATTCCTGCATGTTAAGAGTGGACTTTTAGTGTTCTAAAATCTTTAATGTTTTTCTATATCTGCAATGAATACTGCCTATAAAAAGTTTTGAAAAAGAAATAAAAAGATCTTTCTTGGACAGATATTAAGTCAAAATATCTTGCTCTGAAGTTATATTCAGATCTATTTCAATTAGGTCTGCAATTAACAATTATGTTCATTGTTGATTAATCTGTTGATTATTTTCTAGATTAATTGATTACTTGTTTGGTCCATAAAATGTCAGGAAATATTGAACAAGTTAATTAGTGTTTCCCAAAGTCCCAGATGACATCAAATGTCTCAAATGTCTTGTTTGATTCACAAAAATATTCAGTTTACTATAGAAGAGGAAAGAAAAATGTCATGAAAAATTACTCAAACCAATTAATCAATTATCAAAACAGTTGGCGAGCTGACAACTAATCGATTCATTAAAGAATCACTTTGAACAGCCTAGAGAACCTGGTTTAAGTGTATAATAATGTCAAGGAGCTGAAACAGAAACCAAAGATCTGTTCTGTAATGTGTGATAATTGTCTTTTTGTTAAAATGGAAATGTATCTTTTCAGGAACCGGTATCAAAGCCAGGCCTAGGACTGGATAGGGGGTGGACATCACATCTGCCTGTGAATACGACTGAATGCCTGCAGCACAACCCTGTGTTGCCTCTTGCTGCCCACCCAGAGTTTGGTGTACGTGTCCACAGTGGCTACACAAACCTGTACTTTCAACGCCACCCACACTGGCATCTCTTTTCAATCAAATTTATGAGAGGAGACTTCATTTAAAGTCAGGAAAATTCCAGATAAATCATTAAAAAGAAATAAAGTCTCATGCAAATCAGATTCCACCACCAACGAGCTGCTACCACAAAAAGGAGCCAGCACAAGTAAATAAGTACATGTGCACAGTTTTCACCTCCTGCCTCTCTTCTCAGCAGAGAGGGGTAAATATAAGATTATGCAAATGATTATGCAAGGCATTAAATGTTTCCAGTTTGAAACGCGGTGGCAGGCCTGTGGCTTTGGAGGAGAAGGGAATGAAAAGGAAGTTTGCTAACAAATGCTAACATTCTGCATTGACTGGAGAAAGCATGGTCACCACGTGTGGATATACACTTTATATGTATGCATGAATGTGCTTGGATGCAGGTTTTCATGCAAGTGTAAGACAAACTTGCACATTCCACTCTCATCTTGTGGATAAAGGTTGCTTTAGCTATTTGGCAACAGCCAGGAGGGTGTAGTATGCACAAGTCATAAAAGGAGGAGCACCAATACAACCATGTGAGGTGACTTTTAGACATTAGTATCCTGTGCCAACAGTCTACACTATAGGTCAGTGCCCAAGCTATAGATGTCTCAGATCCAACTGTAAAGGGTTAAGAGGAACAGAACCCCTCATGTGTAGAAAGCCATCACAGACACTGAAATGGACCAAAAATCATTGGGCTTGAGGGAACATTTCAGATGTTTCACAAAATGTTTGAAGTGCAGTTTCCAACTGTCACAAGGAATACTCCAGCATTTTATGAACTGTCCATAAAAACATTAGCCCTACTCCTCCACATATTGTCAAAAAGGTAGCTGCTGCAGTCATAAAACCAACTTCGCTCTTATTTCCACAAAAAAACCATTGATGACAGTAGGTTTCAATGTAATGTTTTCTCTTGTAGCATAATTGGAAATGGCAGATTTCAGACATTATGAGAAGTTTTTTAATTATATTTTCACGAAGGCCAGGGAGAATTTTTAATGGTATTTTTACCGGTGGTGAAGTAAAAGTACTAGTAGCACACTGTGAAACAAACCAAGTAAAAGTTCTGCATTCCAAATCTTACTATTATTATTATTATTATAGTATAGTAGTAAGTATTATCAGAAAAGAATTATTGCACAAAGTAGTGTACTTCTACCACTACTCCAAAATTTTGGTAACAGACCTTTATTTTAAAAACACACTGTTGCTAGGATTCCCCCTGCAATGATCCTCAATATCACAGTCCCTACAAGCCATGACCAGCGCCTCCGGCACTCCATGTGACATGTAATTAAACACAGTGACACAGAGAACAGTTTATGGTCCACTATGGGGCTGTGAGAGACTCTGTTGCCGAAACTGGGACTACTGCTTAGGCTCAATAAATGCACAAGCACACAGAATTGCAACTGATTTGCATGCAAAACACACACACAGTATCAACCAGGAAACAACTCTGTGACACTATACACATAAAAAAGATTTTGTATGAAGGTGGCTGTTACAGCTCCTGTAGCAGAAAATGAGTTGTACATTCAAGATCACCACAAAGTACACTGTGTTTGGCAAACAACTATTGAGTAATGTCTATCTTATCTGTTCAAGAGAAAATAAGAATATAACAAAGGCCTAAAGCTAATCTCCTCACCTGATTCCAGGAGCATGTGTCTGGCTCTGGAGGTGTTCCTGCCAACGCTGCTGATGATGGTGATGAGGACAGAGTGGGGAGGAAGAGTGAGGAGGATGAGGATGTGGATGAGAATATGTGCAGGCAGAAAGGCAGCAGGGGCAGGCTGAAGCAGTCCCAGGGTGGGCTACTGAACACGGTCCCGGGCCTGAGCCTGGACTCTGAAAGAGTGGACACTCCTGCTGTCCACAGGGGCAGCACAGGGAGGAGTGGAAGTGACAGTGCTGGCAGCAGAGCGGCGTGGGCTGAAGAGGAGCAGGAGGAGGAGAAGAAGAAGTGGAGGATGAGGGGAGAGTGGAGGGTAGGTGGCGTTTGGCCAGCCTCTGGGAGTCTGTGACAGCGGGGGAGGACACAGAGGCGGTGGAGAACGGAGGAAGGTTCCTCAGGGAGCCGTTCTGTTTGACCACGATGCCATTCTGACTTGGCCTGTTTGCTCTCTGGACAGCGTGGGACCTCTTCTGCGCTTTAGATGCTGCATCCTTTACTATGACATCTTCATCTTTGTCGGCTGCAAGGCAGTCACCACTAGCAGCTGCCGTGAGAGGGTCCTGGCCATTGCAAACTGGTGTACTGGCTTTTGAGGGGGCGTTTCCGCTGGCACTGAGAGGATGGTGCCCACCGTTGCTGAGGGCCAGAGGCTCGGCACTTGCATCGTTCAGGGCCATCGTCCTCTCCCAGTGGGCCTGGCAGGGACACTGTCACTCCTCTGTGGGAAAAGACAAGAAGACAAGGTTAGGTTCTGTTTGTCTGAGGGAATTCATACAAGCTGAGCACAAAAACAAGCAAAAACAGGGTGAGCTGCAAGTCAGGTTTCCTAAAATACCTTCCTTTTCTGTTACCACTTCAAGTGTTCAGTTAGTCCACATTCACCTGCAGAAGTTTGCTTATCGTGGCTTTCTGCTTCTAGTAGTGTCGTAGTCGTGACCACCTAAACCAAGACCAAGTCATGACCAAGACCAGAGTGTATTGAGAGTGAGACGAGACCAAGACTTTGAGGTGTCGAAACCAAGACTGAGACCAGACTAGATACACAGCAAGGGCATTATGCTAACCACGGTTTTCAAATATTACAGATTGATATGCTATGAGGGGTGAGATGATTCCCTTTGCCTGGGAGTAGCAGAATGGGGCAACCTGTAGAAAACTGAACCAAGAATTGGCAAAAAGTTTTACACCTAAAAAAATGTTTGAGAGAGTTTGAGGTATGATGTTAATAAATAAATCAGAAAATGCACCAGAAATTTAGTGATAGCCTTACAGCTGTAGTCTTGACTGGCCCCGAGTCTTCTTTGTCTGAAATTGAGACAAGACTGAGTAAAAGTGCACTCGAAACTGAGACGAGGCCAAGACCTTCAAAAAGTGGTCTTGAGACCAATCTCAAACACTAGCTACTAATGCAGCCGAAATCTTGTTCAGAGCATGTTCTGCTGCTGCAGCTGAAACAAACTGTTTAGTGACAGGTCTGGCTATGCAAGACTGGATGGCTGCAATCGACGCAACATTAGAGGTCTTTTATGTTATTATGAGAAGTATACAAATAATTTAATTTTATTATGAAACTGTGATGAGACAAATTACACTGCAGAATGCCACCACAGTCAATTCAACTGTGGTGGCAATTCAACGGAAACAAAGATTGAAATAAAGATTTAACTGTGCAAATTGAGAAATTCATCAGCTGATCCTAGTATGTCTGTAACTCTACAGTACATTTCAAGGCTGAGAAGACAGATCGCCATTCAAGTCTTGGACAATGAAGTGATCTTTTGATCAGATCCCCTTTCCCTAAATTGAAGGACTCACAAACAAGAAACTTAACTTGGCCATAAGCGATGGTCATAAATACAATAGGAGATGAAAAAAAAAACCAATAAAGCCAATAAGAAATAATTGAAGCAATTAAAATATAAGGCAAATTAATCAGCTAAAACAAGAAGAGCTAGAAGTAAAACATGAGTTCAAAGAAAAGCACGCTCAAGCTTTTTCTGCATGTAGTTCCAGGCTGCTGATGCATAATGAATAAAACTGGATTTTCTGAGCTTATCTCTGTTAGACATATTTTTGTCACTAAACTCATCATTAACTTCTGCCCATTATTTCTGGCCATTATTTAACACAATATTGCAGTTTAAATAACACATGAACAGACACAATACTGTTGATTTAAAAACGTGATCACTAATTGTGAGGTTACGTACACAGCTCTTCAAAACTGACTAAAACTGAAAACTACAAACTACAGTTTATATTATGTAGATGATCCTAAAGGACATGCCTGGAAAATATAAAGACAACTGAGTAGAGCACATATCTCAATCAAATTCAATCAAACACTTGTCACGCAGTGTTAGAAAAAGGAAAAAGTTGTTCTTGGATCTGCCCCTTTTTATGGATCGGCTCCAAATTGTAATGGGTTCCTCCTTGGCACATGCCCTGCCCTTCCACTGAGTTTCATTGAAATCGATAAAGTAGTTTTGGAGTAATCCCACACACAGACAACCCCAGGCAATTACATTTTGTCCTTGTGGAGGTAAAAAAGGAAACCATAGTAGGGCATCGGAAAAAGTGAGCAGAAATAGAGAGAGATAAAGGAATACAGGCCCTGGTGTTGCTCAACAGACCACTGACTCCCACAGAGAGCTGAGAGCTGATGGACTTCACCCAGGTAAAATGATGTGCACAAATGTGATCTGTGTTTCATCTGACATCTTACTAAAATAAACAACTGAGGCTTAATCCAATACAACAGGCTCCTCTTGTTGTATACCGGACAATCTCTTTTAAAAACCCAAAACAACCAGAAATGGAACAGGAGGGCTTTTTCCATTCAGAGTGAGGGGCGCCAAGTAAGTAAGTTGGGGGGGGGGATACGACACACACTGTGGGAGAGAAATGAGAAGGCCAAAGACTGTGTTCCTGTATAAATGTGCACTCAGCAAAAAGCAAGCTGTTTTGCAAACTGAGGAAACACACTAATGACATTACAGATGCAAAAACATTTATATAAAAAGTCGCTTTTGTAACTTCTCAAACGTAGCATTTTCAAACATAACTGGTCAACACATAAGTTAGAAATTAATATTTGATGTAGAGTGTCCAGATTGGCACTGAAGTGACACACTCTTTATGAAAGACTTTGCAAAAACATGCACTTGGACTGCTGATACCCCTTTTCCAGCAACATAACCCCCTACGAACTGGTTTGCTTTTCCACGAGCTACAGAGCCACCATGGAGACACGTAACTACGTCACAGTCTGCATGTGTTTGTATGGGAGCCAATGACAATTTCAGAAAGAAGCACGCCAACATTAGACACTGTTACCAAGTTACCGAATGTAGTTTTGATTCATAAACTCATCATCAACTTTTAACTTAGCCTCTATCTTGATGATTGTCTGATATAATGGTTATGTTCTGAAGACATTGTATTCTTTAACACCGTAATACTCTCTTGGAATATCAAACATACAGTCTTTGAACCAACAATTGTGACGAAATATTTAATGTCCACTATTGGTTCAAAAGGCAACATTCAGAGTCAACCAACATATAAACAATGTAGCCCAACTCCCTTTGTTTGAAACAACTTCAACAGAAGTACAGACTCATTGTAGACTTCACCTCGAGATTCATTTTCTCTGGAAGTTTTGTTTTCCTTGAGATGATTCACAGGCCTCGTTTTACCCATGTGTGGGGTATCATTTCTCACCAACTATCAACATGAATGTTCAGGGGCCGCTCATGGTAAAAGGGGAATCAGAGATGAATCACAGTCATCAGACCTGTAACAAATAAAGTGACCTAGAATAAATCAAATATGAGGCTAACGCAGAAATCGGCAGAATTTCAGTGTCTTGTAATATAAAACAGAACAAATAGTTGCCTGCCCACTGAAGTTAGATAGGGAGGAGAGGTTTTAATTATTAACTGAATCACTGCACTTCTGTTTTGGTCTTCTCATTGGAGTCACGACAGCTACTTCAAATAAGCTTTTTTTTTTTTTTTAAAAAGATCAATATGATTTACTGAGCATGACAACAAGCCAGCATGAATTGGCAGTGTTTATACAGATTACAAAGCACGAGATAGTGCTGCATTAAAAGGCTAAAAAGAAAAAAAGTTTCCAACTAAATGTGAAAAAACAGAAGGTTCACGTTATGCTACAGTCTCAGCCCCTATGCTTCGTCTTAAATTACAAAATACTCACAGGAGACCGCGATGTGAAAATGTGATTCTGTGGGTTATTCAAGCACAACGGGCGGGGGGGTTGTAGCTTTGTGCTGTGATATGCTTGACACACTTCAAAAGGAGCTGAGTTGTGTTTAACAGGTAACTCGGGGTCGAGCTGGGCTGCATTGCTGGAGCGGAGCCCAAAATACAGCCCCACGGTGGAAAGAAATCTGACATGAGCCAGGGAGAAATAATTATACTACACAGGTTTAGCATGTGTGTGCAAGAGAGAAAGTGTTAGGAGAATGATGTGCTTGTCTAGGAAAACCACCTGAAACTTTTGTGGGTTTTGAGAAACATTTGAAAGTTCAATTCATTTTCACCATCGGCTGGGTTAAGAGAAATATTTTTAATAAAGGATACCATTGTCGAATATGTAAGCTAAAAGACTGTATTAGTTGGTTTTCTGTGGTTCAAAATCTTCAAAAATATAAACAGATATAGTTGTGGTGAAAAAATAGAATCCTAAAATAGTTAAAAGTGTGCCAATTTCTTTTTGGCACAAGAATGAAGCTGAGAGACTGAGAGCATCACTTACAAGAAGTCCCTGTCCATTCTCTGAACAGGACAGCTGATTTCTAGGTATTTCAGAGTAAAACCCTGTCAGGACTGACTGACATGTGGCTTTAGGCGCGACATGCCTCAGAGTTCACGTCAAACAGAAGAGTGACTCTGGAAACAGAAACAAGCACAAAACCTGATTTCTGTTAAAGCTTCAATGTGGTAGATCTTTTGCGTCATTTGGCAAAAATTACTACTACTAAAATAACTACCTTTCAGCATATTGTAATTCAAGTGGTCTGACAGGAAACAAGACTTCTGCACCTCCTCTAGACTCTGTACCGAAAATCTATACATGATCTTCCATCATGGGGTAGATTTTCTACAGCCTGTAAACAGACGACCAATCATATGTGTTTTTAGAGAGGTAGGGGGGTTAAATATGTGATTGAATTGAGTGCTTTAATTACCAATCGCTATTAAGATTCCTTCAGATGTGACTCTACTACTCTACGCTGTGGCTCAACACAGAGGCAACATGGCAGCTCCGCTCACCGTGATTGCAGTTTCACTTTTACATAATGACATGAAACGTTGTCAGTTCATCATCTTTATATTTACACTTTTGTTTTGGACTGAGAGGAGGGAGTTGCAGGGTGAAAGTCTGCATTTTTTAATTCTTTCGAATTTATCATTATTTATCATTCAAATACCACAATCTGTTCAAACAATTCACAATTTCCACCATAGCTGTGATACAAAGCAGAAAACGAACCTCCTGCTAGTTCTAGGCTGGTGCTGGTGTTGGTTTTCGAACCTTCTAAGAACTACTTTCCTCCACAGGCTAGTACACCAACAGAAAACCACGTCACTGTGTACATTTGCATCCATCTCCACTTCCCCATTAGCACCACCTTCAAGCACAACAACAGTAAAGAGACACTTTCTCTCCTCCGTGGACCACTGCTGCTTCAATTTCATGTCGATACTTAAGCTTCGGTTGTTCTTCTTCTTCGAATTAAGCAAACTACACACGACACTAGCTCAGGTCACAAAGTTTAAGTTGGTCTAGCAATTCTCAATTCTAGACCAGCAAAGTGTTGGTGCCACTTTGAAACCACTTTTTCTGGCCGACAGATGTTTTTTTGGCTGTCAGAACACAAAGAACTGGATTCAATTTTGAATTGAATTCAGTGTTTCAACTCTTTCGTTTTATGTTTCAGCACCCTGGCAGTTTTCCACTTAACACAGTTCTACAACATAAAAAATAGACCTCATTACCACAACTTGAAGTTGTCTGTTAATGTAATATCAATACATAAAAATGTATGAAAACCGTGTGTATGTGTTGCATGCACCGACACTGATGGGTATTGAAATTTGGTATCAAATGTCAAGACAGTTTTCAATACTCAACATTATCTAAGCAAGTCAGTCGGTACCATTAAAGTAAAGTTTAGCACCCAGACTTTGGTTTAACTGTCTGTGCACTGAAACACACGCAGCCTTTCATTTCACCTGAACCATGACCCCTGAAAATTATTTCACGGCAAAATGGATGTGCTTGCATTTGAGCGCCAAGCGATACATCACACTGGCCTGTTTTTCCCATCCGACGCTACAGCAAAAGACATGCAGAGTATGTGACCAATGTGCTCTGTGACACCTCAACATGAGTGAGCGCTGAAACATGAGCATGACAGCCCCCATTGGGTTAGGGGTGGCTGGGAGGACGGGGTGGTTGAAGAAAAGGGGAAGGGGAAGGGAAGGAAGAATAACTCTGGAACCCGAAGAGCTTAGAATAGCAGAGGGCTGAGGGAAACCCAGATGAAGTCATTAGTCTGGCTCCCACAGCTGTCAAGAGCCTGTAATGACTTAAAAAGGCTGGATGGAAACAGGAAATTTTAATGGAGATTATGTGTGAAAAATAAACTAATTGACACACCGTACACAGATTATAGTTTTTACACTAAATTATAGTTTGAAAAAAAAAAGCAACCAAGAGCGCTTCTGCTGTTTGAATGTGAAGGAATTTAGCCTCAGCTCAATGTATGCGTGTATGTGAGTGTGAGTGTGTACAAATGCAGAGCGTTGACAGGCAGGTGAGACATCTAGGGCAGTCTGTGCGGACACAAGCAGGGTCTTGTGTCTCTCTTCAAAATAAAAGCTGACAGCTGGACCGAAGCTGCACTATGAACAACTGGAACTGAGGCGCAGAAGTGCTTCTGCCCTTTCCATCTATATTTATGAAGCAAATGTAACCGGGACCGTGGATCAAAGAGATGCCAGAATAACTGAATTAAGATACATGAGCGTTATAGGAAGTGTAGCCTGGCAGTGATTTAGTGTAAGAGAAAAGGAGGAGGCAAAGGACAAAGGAGCCGTATCTTAAATAGTGGAATTAGGATTTCCTTGTTTCGTTGAATTGCTTTACATCATCCTTTGATTTTTCTTTGTTGCATCTGGGTTGCTTTAATCAGAAAAAAACGGATCTAACAAATCTGATTAAGCTTTTAAAGCAAGGTTCAAGGGATTAAAAAATCAGCATCACATTTTGCAAAGTATAACCTGTAAGTCTTTGTTTAACTTAAAGTAAAGTTACAAACATAAGCACTTATGAAATTTAATGACCTGATCTTTTTCCTTAGCAGGTAATTCAACAGCTCAAACTCTGTCTCGCTTTACTTGAGCTTTATTTATGCCAGTAGTGATACATTCAGGCTACACCAAACCCCCCTCTCACCACAAACGTCCTCGGCCAGATAAATTATTTATTGCATTTATCCTTTAAATAACCAATAACCCAACAGTGATTTGCAGTGGTTTGGAATAACGCAGGTGATGACGAAAAGCTTCTTCTGTCGTCTTTCATGTGAAGTTTATGATTACGGGGTGTGAGAGAGATGGAGAGACCTTGGGCGACAAGCAGCTACGCAACATAAGGCGAAGCATCCAGCATCCCTTTAATTAAACCTAATAGGCAGCAATTACCAGCGATCAGTCAAGAGACAGTTAATAATAACATTTCTTCTGGTAATAATAATAATAATATCATCAATAACAACAGGCAGGGCCGTCCTGCTCCTACACATGTTTGACGTGGCTCTTAGACACACACTCTTTGACATGTTTCTGGTTGTCAGGAGAGATTTCGGACATATTTGACCCCCTCGGGCTCCTTTTTCAGCTGGGGCTGTTTCACATACTTTTTGGTGCTGGCTCAAGGCTACAGCGCAAAGTCTAAAGGTAAATTAAGTGAACACAGTGAGTCAACTTGTCATTTTTATCATTCCATCAACTCAGCCGTCCAACACAATTCTTAAGATGACTCTTAATGAAGTAAGTGTTTACATAAATTAGATAGTACTTGATCTATTTTGGGACAGTTTATGCAGAGAGTCTATGCAGCGAATGCCTTCCTACCCCAGTATTTACATCACCAGGGCTTTCAGACTGTATGTAATAAAAACTGGTCAACTTTCTCTGAATGTACATTTAGTTCGACTGCCTTGGGAGGGCTTGAAGAAAAATCTTGAAAAAAACAATACACTGATTTATGTCAAAATTCTAATCAAGATTTTACTGGTAGCGGCTACCTTTAAATGTTAGAAAACTCACAATAATGTCTTACTGACCAGCTAATTTAACACGAAAACAATAGTTATGCTGTTTGTTCAGCTCTTGGCAGAAGACGCTTCAAACAACAGAAAAACATTTTGGCATTTGGACATCCGTCTTCTCTGTTTCCAGCCAAACCTCTTGGACAGACACACTGACGCTCAACAACGGAGTCGCATGGACTCAAACTGCACACAAATCTGTATCGTCTCACTACTTCTGACCGCAAAAACGCACACTGCGGCTTTAACCCGCCGACTCTGTCGTCTTAAAAGGCTGCCAAACACCGGCAAACTGTACAAAGGGAGGAAACAGACAAAACACGCCAAGCAGTGGTCCGTTTTCAAAGTATCCTACCGTGTTTTGTGTCTCCCGGTTCCTTACGCTTGTTGTATCGACAGAGGGTCTGCTACACGCGGCGCTTCGTTACCACCGAGAGTGGAAAAAAAAAAGCAAACAAAAACTTCTCAGTCTCAAGTGAAAATATCCGCGAGCGCCGCTAAACAAACTGTACACTCGGAAAAGGCAGCAACAAGTCTTGAGGAGAGCGCGCTGTTTCTCGTGGGAGTGTGTCCTGCCAGAATGACAAACGGCCACACACACACACACTCACACTCACACACTCAC
>JAPQRN010000017.1:16228492-16242918 GCA_037367275.1 Coranthus polyacanthus | reverse complement strand
AAAATTTTTGTCCAATTTGTTGATAAATTTGTAAATCTTTTTGTTCATTTTGTTGATTTAGTGCTTACGTTGTGAAAGTCGCCATATGAAGAAATAGATCTGAGGAGCCAAACTTTATTTTTGCTTACTGTTGCTTTTGACCAGTGCTATATATTGTTGATAGAATTTTCAAGGGCTTGGATGGGTGATCAGAATGGCTGATGAACAGATCCAGGGCTATTTTTATTCTCATAGATAGATAGGTACATTTTGATACCTGTCGGTCCGTCAGCACCGATAACATGTCCCATATTGTCCCACACAAAAATACTCTCTATCCCCACGTGTGGTTTGTAGGGATCTGGTCACTTTATTCCTTCATGAAAAAATGTCACAAGAGACAACAGGATGAAATCTGTTTTAACCTGGTTTTAGCTCTATCCTCCGTTGGATACATCCAAGGCCGAGTTAAGTGACTGAGACAAAGTCTGCTAGAAATCACAGGCTAAGTGTTGAGAACCAGCAAGAGACACAGTGGCGAGTTACATATTCCATATGTCCAGCATTACTCAACATTGGCCCACACTGGTCCCTATGGGGCCACAGTCCTTTCAACCATCCAACAGTAATGGGATGACAAAGAGCAAGAGCACCTATACTAAAGTGCATCCTGTCTGTAGTGTGAGAAACAGGAGGGTGGTGGGAGTTGATGGGTGGGTGTCAAAGTGAGGGACGCAAAAAAGAGTTAGCAGAGATGCGAATGCAGATAATACCGTCAAGAATTACAACTGAATGTTTCCTGGAATATTTCGGCTTCTTTTGTTATTCATTTGCTAATCAACAGTCAAGGTGAAAGTGGCCATCTGCATTGTGTGGAGGAGCAATCCCACTTAAAAGTCTGCCAATCCATTAACTATCCACGCCTTTTCAGCAGACCCTGGCTGTCAATGCCAAACATGAATGACAATGGTATTACGTGAAGGTGTGTTTGAGAAAAGGAATGAACGTATGCCCCCTATAAAGTAGATGGAGGTGTCACTTCTGAGTAATTGAATAGTTTTTCTCTGCCTGGCAGCTGCACATCATGACATACTGTAACCTCCATGTTTGTTCCTACACAATGCAAAATAAAGCCAATAATTCCCTTAGGCTTTGTTCACACTGAAGGCAAATCAGATTTGTTTGTCAAATTGACCTGATTGTTTTTGTGCAACTTATCTTCATGACTTGCAGTGGTAACAAAGTAGACATCAATAGCGATGCTTTTGACATGACTTTGCTCCAGTGGGTTCCTTCCAGCTTTGCCTGTACAGAAGCCTCCTCCCAAAGGGCCGGCAGACAAATTATTCCAATATCTGTCCATGGACTGTTGTACTCCATGTTGTCCGCGATAACGCTCTGCTAGTAGTGGCATGGATTTTTCCATCACTCTACATTTGACGTTGTGTGTTGCATTGAAAGTGACACAGAAGAAACTTTGAAATCCACTTTGAGTGGCCAGAGCGTCTGGCCAGAGACACATCTTTAATCCACTTGGAATTGCATTTCAAACCACTTCTGAATGTGATGTGGTTTAAATCCGACTTGTGTGTGTGGGTTTTTTTTGTTTGTTTTGGCTTTTGCTGTCCAGATCACAGTCCAAAACATCTCGATTTCTCCTGGTGGCTGCCAATAGGACTTGGGCCAAACTAAAAGCACACATCCAATAAATGTTTCCCAATGTGATGCGATGTGATTTTTGATAGGTTTCATGAGGTTGATTTGTGTTCTAACACATTGTTTTTCTGATCAATTTTTCAATACGTTTTTTAGTGCCATAAAAATGGGTAATTGACAGCTGTACTGACCAAGTACCATCAAGACTCCATCAGATGTGCAGAAGGAAAAGTGGCAGCCAGCCAGCATCTGTGTCTCTACTCTACAGACTCCAAAATGCAAAACAGAAACAACATGGCAGCTACCGTAACCACCAGATCCTGGCTTCACTTGTTGCTAACGGCAGGAAGCGGCTCCATCCATGTTTATGTACAGTCTATGGTCCAGATGTTCTAAAATCAATCTGGATATAATGTGGATATGCCAAAAAACAGATTTGATCTGGCAGTCTGAACAACGCCTTAATTAACACCCCAGAAGAAACATCATAGAGTGCAAAATGAACTAAACTCTGCACCTTGTTATGGCAATGTTAGTCTTCTATGTTGCCTCAGCATGTTTTCTGTTTATTAAAGCCTTAAGCTCCGTTTTGCATACAGGCCTCAGTAAGGGAGCATTAGGTTGGTCCAGGGGTAACCGAGCCCCCTGACTGAGAGGCATATGAGCCAAATATGATTCGACAAGGCCCAGAGCTCCAGGGTCAGGCCACAGCAAGGAACATGTGTCCCTGGGAGGGAAGGCGTTGTTGGGAAGGGGCTGCTCCTCGGCCAGTCAACATTCTTCAGTTTGTGCAACAAATCCTAATGAGGCTGTTCTCTGTGGGGGGAAAAGAGGGCCCTGTCTTTGGGGATTTGTCAGAGGAGCTGAACAAGCAAGGAAAGACGCAGTGAAGCAACACACTCACTTACACTCTCACTAGCTATCACACAAACCGAGACTGATGAGGTGAGGGAGGCCAAACAGTGTTCTGCAGGCCGAGGCATAGCAACGGATTAAAAACATGTCCAACCAGAGAACTAAACCATAAAATACTCACAGCAAATACAGGCTGAAATATGAGTGATGGCCCCTGACATAATATCTATTTGGTTTAGTGGCTAACAGTAGCTTAAGAAAGCACAGACTTGACTTGGAAAACCCTATAGTTACAAAGTTCATGAAGTAAGTCTGCGGTGAAATCTGGTTTTAAGATTTATTCAAACAGCTATTCCATGTCATTGCAAAAATAGGACCACAGAGTAGAAAAAAAGTGCCTAGCTTTGGAATGATATTAATCTCAAAGAACTACATGTGACACACGGTAAACGTCAAAACCAAATATCTAAAGTTCCATCTGCGGTTGATATGCCTTTAAACTCAACATACTGAGAAGAGACAGCAAAAGGAAAAAAGGGTTCAAAGACATTCCTATACATCTGATCTGTCTTTAGGGTCAGTCCACCTGAGCCACATCTCTTCTACCACATCTTTTCCTTTTTGTGCCACTTCCTTTTCCTCAGGAAAACTGTGAAGGCTATGCTTTGTAGGGAAGCTCAATTTACAAGTCAGATTGCCATACATTAGCATGATACCCTCTGACAACTCTATTGACTGCGGTCCAGAAATTTTTTGAAAAAAAGGGGGGGCACTAATACGCAACACCTGTTCCCTTTCAGCATCCATCAGTATATCAAATATACAAACAGTGACAGCTGTGGTGCAGGCAGTGATATGGTAAGGCACTGAGCCCGGGTGATGCAAAACACAAGGCGAGAGCTGTTTCACAGAGCACTGCTTCCCACACAGGACCCTCTCCAGGTCAAATAGCTGAGAGCACAGTGCAGTGGCCAGAGCCTGTAATATTTCACATATGCTTTTAAAGGAGCACCAGCAGGCGCTATCAATTTCTCTCATCTAAAGCCCGGAGAGCAAAAGAAAAAAAGTCAGGCGGCATGCTTTCAATTACAAAGTCTGATAGGAGCTGATGTGATGGATGGTCTGCAAGAAGATGCCATGATAGAGTCCATGCCTCTGTCTGCAGAGGGGTGCAGTCAAGAAGTAATTACAAGGATGAAGAGAACTGGGTATTCATCCATTCCACTTCATACCATGAAAGCATTTCAAAAGTCAAAAATCTCTGAGGAAGCATAAATGAAAACTGGAAAAGACAAGGGAAAACATGTGGCTCTTCATCTGAGGATTCCTTATTCTATGGGACATTTCACTACATTGATGGTGCAGCAGCTGAAGCCACATGCTGAATGTCCTCTAAATCGGGGGTTCTCAAACCTAACAGAGGAGATTTTCGCCTCATAAACTTAACACATTTCAACGGCAGCTGGAAGTATGAGTTCTTGTGCAATTGTATGTTGCTTACTTTTAGCAATCTGTTAAGCCACCAATTGAGAAGCCTTCTGTACTTCATCCTAAGCTGTGGCCAGGTTCACCGTCTATGTTTTCTGGCTGGTGTATTCCTCAATATTTCTTTCTCACAAAAGGCCTTATGTCTGTGCAATTTATTATCTACACCTATACTAAATAAATGACCAATCAGTCTCTGTTTGAAGCTTGTCCAGTGTATGGTCACATGACTATCTAGTTTGGAGGCTAAGTGAAATGGATGCCAACAGGCAGGCTGAAAACTGGACTTGCCAAAGAAATAAACACAACCTCTGCTGAATGGTGATATTTTGGATTCAGTGACACTGACCACATTAACCAAGCAAGGAGAGTCATGACACAGTTTGTTTGCTGCAATCGCAATATTGTCCACAAAATCACAATATGACTTTCACCAAGTCATGCGGCCCCAGTGCTTTGTAATCAGACGTCATATTTGCTTGGTTGGCTTCATGGCTTAGTTTGCTAACACCTGAAGACACATGGCGCATTTTGGTCAGACTTCACTGTTCTCAATAAAACTTAACTCAATATAACTGAAGCCGGATTTTCTCTGTTTAGCTACTTTGGACTGAATATTACTGAACAATGTGGAGTGACTCAAATATTTCTCCATGCTCGCCATGCTAGCCAGCAGGCTAATAAGCCAAGCTAAGTAGCAAGAGGAAGGTTTGTTGCAAACTGAGTGAAGTGAGTGGTTCATGACAGATTGACATCATGTGTCACAATCATATCAGAGTCTCTATTGGCCCAAAGCTAAGATGGCCAGGAGTAATGGACACAATATGCTTGTTTTCTTGGCCAAATGGTCCCCATCTGTAGCGCAGAAAATTATTTCCCCCACGTTATAAACCCACGTCTAGATTACACATGTATGAAAAGCTTACTCAATAACCTTTTTTTTCTCTTAGTCAGTCCTCTACATGCACTTGCAAATGTAGTTTTCATTTACTTCATCCTGCAGCCCAAGCTTTCAATGCAAAGACAAAACTCAAATTCAAACAAACAATTGAAAAGTAATAAATCACATACAGTATGCTTTTTTCTCTCTTGCCGATAGCCTGACAGGTTCATAGCCTTTCCCATGAATCTTCCCACAGACTGGAAGTGTAACAAACTGTTCTCCCAGGACAGGACTAAAACTTTGAAATCTGAGTCCCAGATTGGATATCATCCCCACTGAAAGCAAAATATTTATCTCAGACTAATCTAAATCCATGTCGCTCCCTGACAGGCTGTCCAAAGTCTGATAGCAAAAAGGCTTTGTCTCCTCAGAGCTGAGGAACGCCTTTCTCTCTCTCAGAAACCGTTGGTGGTTCAGGCCAGCCTGCTTGTCAGCACCAAAAGACACAAATCCATACTGTGTAGCAGTTTGAAGTCTGTACAAAGACAGACAGAGATTAGGGACGGTGGTGCCACGGGGTCCGCGAGATCCACCAGTGTCTCCGTCCTTCATCCAACATCAAAGAATGCAGTGCAACAGTTTGAATTATAGACAGCAAGTGTGCAGTCATGCCTCCAGTGGCACCCAGCTCCCGACCCGATTAACCCCCATGCTCCCTGTGAGAAGGAAACTGGAAAGATACGTCTCATAGCTGGCTAGATAAATTACAGTACCAACAACTGCAAAGAGAGCAGTTTATCACGAGGTACTCGACAAAAGGTCAGAAAGGTCATGGGGTCATTTAATGGCTCCGGTCCTCAAACTGCAGTTTCACACAACTTCCACTGAACCTTACAGTGGGTTTAATCTAAGACAATCATTTGTCTTCTGTATTTTTAGACTATATGGAACTAGGGCTGTGCAACATGACTATATATATTTCATGTAATTTCATGTAAAAAAAATTATGAATTCACACAATATTTTATGTATATGCCGTGTTGTTAGTTGATCGTTTGCACAAAGGTTTTAAACAACAAGGAATAAGTACCTTTTATTTGTCGAGTAAATAATTAAAAAAAATTAACAGGCCTTTTATTCAATGAATTTACAGAAAATGTGCTACATCCTGGTGTGCATCTGACATTCCCTACATCAGGAGATCAGATCGTAGTCACGTTGTACAGTGAGATATGGAACTTGCCTCCTGTGTCTACCCTGTCTGTCTTCTTTTCAATCTATATTAATACAAGATACCACTGTAACTACAGCTGTTCTTTTAAAGCCTGTCAACTCTTTAAAAGGAGAGTTATGTGACTTCACACCTCATTGACGTCTTCATTTATGAGTCTGATCTGATATCCTGGGGATGAAAATGCAGCTGCAAACCTATTCTTTCTCTTTCTCCAACTCCTATTATAACTTCTTAGACTGTTAGTCTCTGCATTACCTCACTTTTCTTTACTGCCACTGCACTGGGAATATTTTCCACTTACAATCAGGAAAGATCAGGAAAGATTACACCACATTATCAGCAGATGGACAAAAAGACTAGACTATTATAGTGCAGATGACACGTGGGATTCATTTCGAAGCAATGCAGAGGAATAGCAGTGTCCTCAGCACAAGGTAATGACGGTAAAAAAAGCAATGGAAAACAAAAGAACACTGATAATACAACAGGTGCTGATGCGGGAGAGAAGACAACAATTTTGTTATTTGTTTCTGGAAAAACACCAACGAGCATATGTCATCCAGAAAAAGAAAATAACACCTACGTATGAACAACAACTTCGTGCAGAGATGAACTCTGTAGAATCGTTCATTTTGCAAAGGACACAGGTATTGCACCTGTTTCCTAAA
The DNA here is from genome assembly GCA_037367275.1 of Coranthus polyacanthus. Lineage (NCBI taxonomy): Eukaryota > Metazoa > Chordata > Actinopteri > Kurtiformes > Apogonidae > Coranthus > Coranthus polyacanthus. The sequence continues at coordinate 16,236,158 of JAPQRN010000017.1, read as the reverse complement.
ATAACACCACCAAACCGGATTGTGGTTTCATCGTACTGCGCTGAATGCTTACACAAAGATAGCATTAAGACTGATTTAGAAACAAAGACGGGCTTACTAAGGACATGGCTGTGGAAAAACTTTGCCCTGATGGAGATATGCCAAAAGTGAGATGGCAAGCAGCTGTTGGAGCCAGCTGTCCCGGGCCAGTTGTTCATAAGGGCTGAGAGGCCGGGGCGGAGGAGTCGAGAGACGTGGAGAGAGGGTGGCTGCTCAGATACAACAGAAACCGTGAGGAGGGAGGGAGAGCAATACGTGAAAAGGCTGAAAAGAAAACTCTATTAAAAATAAATTAACAAAATAGTGCTGACTCTAAGCAGCAGGACGCATTAATCTGTAGGAACAAATAAACCAGACTTGGCTCCGAGCTAGATTGCAGGGTTTTTTTTGTAATTGCAAAAATCAGCTGATAATTCGTCTGAGGACAAGCTCCAGTTCCTTAAAGATGTACAAAAATGCTACAAATCACAACAGATTTATAACAAGAGCAGGACCATTTCCTTGAACCATTTACTATTTCTATGAACTACCAATTTAAATAATTACTGCACAAACCATCGACATATGCTTAATACATTTTCCATGATTGCCAAAACTCAAGTGAGTTAATGAACTGATTTCAGCTACAAAACATCATGTCTCAGTAGAATAATCACATAACAAGCAACAGGATAACAATAAGCTTCTTGAAAAGCTCACTAAGGTATGCATCGCTGTTTCATGTTTCATATAACTCCACACGGTGCCAGTAATTACTGTTTAAGAGCAACGAGTCCCTCTGCAGCTCTACAGACTATGATTACTTCCTGTTGTCCTATTATCACAGAATGGAAAATAATAATGCTACAATAGTTCTTCTGTCAACCTGTCCATATTATTAGGAAACTCATTTTGGCTTCACTGACATACATGAAGGCTGATCATCAAAAGTACTCACATGTTAATATTTTACCTATAACTATGTTTTAAACATAAAGTGAAATCACAACAGGACTAACCACAGGAAAGAGTCAGAGGGTAAGAACAAGACTGACCCCTAGTGGCCTTTTCCTAATCCTACAAGAGGAAAGAGAAAGGGAAGCTTTGCTGTGGGTGTACGTTTGGGAGTGCGGAAGTTGTTTCTTTTCTTTCTTACTTACTGTGAAATCTTAACATGAGCTCTGTTTGCCCTTGTGCCCTTGTTCCTGATAGGATTGTGATGATTTTTTTTTTTTACAGCATCCAAGGAAGCCTGAAAAGAGTATAAAAAGAAACATTAGCAAAACACTGAACAAATTCCCCAGGAGATGCTGGAAAGAAAAAAAAGTCCCACAAAACTGTATCATCTGCTACTGGCATTTGTCACACGATGGACATGGGCTGCACACATTTAGCAAACACGTTAACATCATTGCTTTTTCTAAACATCTCAGCCACAAAGTTACAAGGTACAAGAATGGCACTTAAAAAAGGTAGCCAGACAGTTTGAGTTGTAGCTTTTAACAACTGCGCATGAAGCCTAAGATTGTTCCCCCAGTCCAACCCAATGACCCAGTGCCCTTTGCCTTTCATTTTCCACTTGTGTTTCTAAACGGTTAATTGGCTCGGGCGCTCCTGGTCACGTTCATATGATGTTGAGAAGCTATAAGAACAGGATTAGTTCACTAATGCTTGTGAGAGCAACATTCCCAACAACAAACAAATATCAGAGCCCATATCTGTATACAGTGTGTGTGTAAAAAAAACAAAAAAACAGACTGTAATGGAAACCTTAAATCACAAACAACAGCAAAACACTACATTTGACAAAGGTTGTTATTCATCAGGACACTGAGAGCAGGTTAGAGACAAATAAAGACATAAATAAAGACAATAAGAAGGCAAGAGTAACAAATATGATGATAAAGAATGAGGAGCACGGTGTGAAATAATCATAGTTATAAAGTAAAGTCAGATAGTGTTGAGTGACACTGTAGTTGAACTGTCAAATAAGTACATCCATACATTAAAATACTATAAAGACAAAGAAATTAATGGGGGGGGGGGATTCTCCTTAAAACAGAAAGCTGAACCAAGCTCTGTTTTGGAGCGATACTGCCAAACAGTGGATGAGAGCATAGCTTAGGAATTTTTAACAATAATAGTTTCAACATTTCAGTATTAAAAGTAAAAAGCCTCTGCTCCATGTTGCTGTGAAAAACGTTCTCGTCAACTAATAGTGAGTAAATGTTACACAATGTTATATGTTTGAGCTTTCATTCTTACCGGTTAATATGGATGAAATGAAACACACACTAGCAAATGTGCCAAATTCACAAGGTCTCTTTCAAGTTGGAGTAAATGCCTGCTTTATGCCTGAACATGTTATTTTGTCCATTAATTGCCAAAGATGACGTTATCATTATAGCTTCGGCCTTATGTCAAATCACAGCTGACCCTGTCAGCCAAGCTAGCATTAACCCTCAAATGCTAACCTACAACACCTTGCTATCAGACTTGCCGTCTTCTCATCAATGAGTGCTCCAAAGTCTCGATATGTAGCTTCATTTTACCGACAGAACAGCCCGGCGCTGATGTTTTTTACTCTCCCCAAGCTAGCTAAGTTCATGTTAGCCGCTGCTAGCCGGCTAACCTCGCTGACCAAAACAGCTGGCTAAACAGCGGCTTCCCCGTGGTTTCTTTACCACCAAGCGGCATACTCACACGAGCACCCTCCGGCTATGAAAGAATACACACCTTGAGCTCTGTTAGGCGATAAGAAAAGTATTCCAGGTCTCCTGCTGTAGTTTTGTCCGGCTGCTGGTGTATCTACTATCCAGGCATCAAACCATGTTGGGTGGGCAGCTGCGCACTGAGTTCTTGTTTGCACTCGAAAGCCATTAGGAGGTTTCTGGAAAAATGTAGGGAACTTCGAAGGGCACTTAGAGAGGAACAACGTACCCTAACCTACACAATATATGCTGCACATTATGGCTCTGTTTTTTAATACGTAAATCCAATGCTGACTGTTTTTTCGTCCGTTTTTTTGCATTTTATTGTCGTTAGTTGTTCATAAAAGGGTCGACACTTGGCAAGTTCATAACAGCTAGTGAAAAAAAATCCAAATAATATTTTGACTAATAATTACACAGTGTTTGAGTAGCTATTTATTGCTGTTGACTATCAGAGGTTGAAGCTTACTCAGATTCCTAGAAGTAAAAGTACAAATGCTCACAAAATCAAAGTATTATCAGCAAAATGCACTTTAAAGTATCCAAAGTAAAAGTAGCTACTCACAATGGCTCCTTTCAGTGTGTTTTATTGTTATAGAATGTGTTATTATTCCGTTTTCAGCACTTGTAACATAACATACATGTAAAAAACATTTTAATGTCGTATTAATGCAATATAGGAGTCAACGTGGAGCCAGTTTTAGACGCTTTGGTGTACTACTGGGTGGATCAGTAGGAGCCTATACTACTGCATCGTTTCATATAAACATATCATACGTTTTTATGTAAAAAGTAAGCGTCAAATAGCCGAAATGTACGATAGTATGATATCACTGAAATGTGATGATATAACATAAAATGGGAATATTTTAGTAAAGTACAAGTGCGTCAGAATTGTAGCCTGCAGTTCATGGGTAAATGTACTTTTGTATTTGCTAAAACACTGCTGCATTATTGTGTTATGACACTTGGCACGAAAGGGTTGATGACAAGTAGTACATTTTGTAGTCACGTAATAGCACCGTGTCATGGCAGTAGTACACTTAACAAGACTTCTGCCTACGTGTACAGTAATAGGCGATGGAAGAATAAAAGAGCTTTGCCTCAGAGCGCCCGATGTTTTCCCTCTTACATTTAGAAATTCATTACATGACAGTTCATCAGGATTATCTCATAAGTAGCTGAACTTTTGCTCATCTTCCACATATATTTTCAGAAGCGCTGAAGCACCCTGTTCAGATTGCATTTTGCAGCTATCATGACACTTATCAGGATGTCACACAGAGTTAGATAATCGTATTGGAGACTGAGGCGATAACGGAAAGAGGAATATTACAAAGCGTACAAAAACGGAATGTGTTAGAAAGATACGTAAGAGCATCTAAAAGGAATGACATGCCTCTTAATAACTTAATGAACAGTGAATGCCAGATCGAGTATTACTCTTGAACAGTTGCTGTCACCAGGGGGCAGCATGACTGTCAGCCTGTAAACAGAACAGACACTGCAAATAAAAACAAAACACAATCTGTGGCCCTTCATTTTACGTGAAAAGATTTGTGCATTTCATAAAGCGGTCCGTAAAGATGGCATCATAAGTATCTTATATGAGCACAATTCTGAATTATTCATGGATGTCATAGACAAGTGCGTTAACGACATTAACATTCATCATGTTCTGTTGTGCAACTAATGCGTGTGACTACTTAACACCTCCGCTGTGGCAAGTAAGGTCTAACTGTCTTGTTAAAAGCACTTTGACTGTTGTTACAGGAGACCAGAGCACTTGTTATTCGTTTTTGCCTCACTCAGATTTTCCCAGCATGCCCTCTGTCTGGATCAAACCGTGCATTTGCAGATTAACATACGTACAGCTTTACAGGTCCCATTACACCTAATTGTTTTCAGAGTAATGGTTTTCTTTAAGAAACCTCATTTCAGTGAGTTTGAGGAATAAATAATATACATAAGAAGCAACATAAGCAACATAGCCTCTGGCGTGCACCCAGAATGATACGAGGGAGCGTAATTGCTTTGCGAAACTCTGCAGAGGCAAAGCAGGTGCACGTTGAAATGAAGCACAAACAACACAGCAAAAAATATTAATGGCCAACTTAAATTGGCTGGGGTTTGTTTTTTCAGTAGAAATGTCTAATTGATCCTCATGCTATGTTAGCCACCTGGATCCATTTTCCCCACTAGAATTAAGCCTCCTTTAATTTCTCTTTATTGCTGACAGTCCTTCTCCTTAACTGTCTGAGTAAACAGCCCTCTGTACATCTGCAACATTAAGCATTACAAATGTGAAAATAGGCCGACGTGCCTGCAGGTTTTACCACATGAAAGGAACTGTTTTTACCCTTATTCCTGATATGCTTCCGAGGTTATCAGTTTCTGTGTCTATTTGTTAACCTATATCCAGAGATGAGAAGTCCCTAAGAACAAATACTTAGTAGAGTTTTCAGGTATATTTCCTTTTTCAACTTTTACTCCCTACATTTTGACACAAATATCTGTACTCTCGCCTCCTTATATTTTCCAAACAGGCTCGTCGCTGAAGTTTTAATGCATTTGATCTGAATGCTTGATCTTTTTTGTTTTTGCATCCTTCCCAACATCGAGACCTAAATGGATGGAACATTAACACAAAGAAAAAGACAATCCCTTGGTGCATCCATTGGCGCATATGACACACAAAACCAAAATGACGTAAAAGACATAACAAAGACAGAGCACACATGAAACAGAGACCGTGGACAAAGGGACTCATGAAGTTTTGAATTGTGTTACTGACACTGAAAACAATTGGAGCGAAGTTAATGTTCTTCATTTTCATCGGTATGCAGTTTTTCAATCTTATTTGAAGTTACAGAAGCCTAACGCTCCAGTCGGCAGTGTTTTTCAGTTTTTTTGAATGGGTGATTGACAGCTGCATAGACCAATCATTCTCAAGGCTTTGTCAGACGTGCGTCGCATCGTCCATCTTTTAATTCAGTCTGTGCTTAAAGGTGTATTTTCACATTCTGCCATTTTGTCCACCTGATTTCTGCCTACTAAAGCTTTAATACATCACAGAATCTGTAGTTTTTCACTTTTGTTTGTGTCAAGACATTGAATCGGAGTCTTTTTTCCTATATCTATACTTCTACTTGAGTAAAGAATGTGTGTGTACCTTTGCCACCTCTGCCTATACAACCCCAAAACCATTATGGCATCCATCATGCTCTTTAAATTTACATTACGGTGGGATCTCTTCCTTTTAATATTTGAGAGGAGGAATGATTTAAATCAACTTTAAATAATTTATAACTTTTGATGCATTAAAGGTTGTGGGATTTAGTGGCATCTAGTGGTGAAGTTACAGATTGCAGCCTCGGCTCACCTTCCCCTAAAGGTGGAGTTTTGTCCATTCTGGGCTTTTTTTTTTTTTACTGAAGGGGATATTAACTCTGTGATGAACCTTAATGCCTCATGCCACCCATAATAAAATGGAAAGGAGAATAAAAAAAGATATCTGTTCTGCTTCTTGTAGAAACGTGGTGGATTCTGTGGAGGCGACCTGCTCTGTCGATATGTACAGCTCATTCTAAAGCAACAAAAAACACAAAGTTTCTTATTTTTGGGTGACTTTACACCATACACAAGGAAAAACCTGAATCGGTAAATACTGAAAGCACACTTCAGCAGCCAGCCCCTCAGTGGCTTATATGTGATAGCCACTAATAAGCATATAAGGTGAATGTTGAACATATTTTTGTGCATTATTGCATTATAAAAAGTAAAGTGTGTGTCTACCAATTAAGCCACAATAAATATGTGAAATCCAGAGTGTCTTGACAGTTTCCACTGTGAATGTTGTGTTTCCACCTCTAAGAGAAAAAGGCGCTTTCTTTACAGTTGTAAATGTAAAGACAAATATGAACTTAAACTTTAAAGCTTACTGACAAAATAATGTATAATGCATGTGCTGCTTTGTGGCTGAACTTAAGAAAATGAATGAATTAATAATAAGTTATAACTCAAAGGCTACCAAAGAAACTTTCATACCATCTTTTTTATTAACAGTTAATTACAAGTGCTTTAATCCAGCGAATGTTTCACAGTCGTACTTCTGTTACTCATCTGTTCACAGTGACATAAGGACAGCAATATTCAAGTGCAGTTAGTTTATTAATGAACTATAAAAGCCTGAAAATCCTCCTCTTGGATCCATCCGGCCTCTTTGTCCAGGAGCAGCTTCTTCAGCTCCGTCTTTTGCTTTTTGCTCCTCCTCTCCTAGCGTTCAGAAAACGTCTTCGTGGTCTTCTCCAAGCGATCGTTGAAGCTCTGTTCTTTCTCAGAGTGCTCCACTGCGTCTGAAGAGCTTGGAGAGTTCCTTTTCATTCGCCTTCGCTGTCTCTGAGCTGCTTCCTGTAGTCCTCCTCTGAACCTCTCCTCAGCCTCGGAGATGTCTCTCTGGTGGCCCTTATTTTTTGCAGACAGTGGCTTTCAGAGGCTATCCTCCGGGGCATCACACTCCCACGGCTCCCTTTAAGAGCCTACCCTGCCTTATTCAGCAGGACCGCTGTGTCGATACAAGCTTTGGTATGAGCTTGTCGTTTAGTGCCAGCCTTACTGATTTCTTTTTTCTTTAAGGAGCTCTTCAAGTTTGAAAAACTCGTCCTTCAGCCTGTCTAATCTTCTAAGTGCTTTTCACAGTTTCTTCTTTCAGACCAAATAAGTCTCTGAAGGGAGATGATCTGCTCTGATTTTCTTCTTTATTTATTCGTCTGCCTTCTCTTGCTCACTCTTCTGCTTCTTCCATCGGCCTCCGGCAGAGGTTACGGTGAAGAGCTCTGCGTTTTCTTTTTTCCAATCGTGGACAAGCTTTGTCTTCAAGCTCTTAGCTCTTATTTGACAGCTGGTCTCTCTGACTCTTCCAAAACTCCTTCTCTTTC
>JAPQRN010000017.1:16209596-16220521 GCA_037367275.1 Coranthus polyacanthus | reverse complement strand
AGTTATTTTTGTATAATTCTAACTTTAAAGTGCTTGTTTAGTGCAGAGGTGACTAAAAATCTCTTGATTGTTTTTTTAAAACCCATCCCTAGTAAATGCATTTCAACATACTATAAAAAGCTGAAAAGTAGTGCAGAGATAGAAAAGCCTTGTCAGACCACATGACAGTTTTGTGATGAATTTTTGTGTACCATGAAAAGATGTACATCCTGTGACTTGGCAGCAAATTAACAGGCATAAAGACGCTCTTGTTGCCATTACACATACAGTCAACAAAGACTTAATTGCATTACAACAGAGGTGTAGTGTAGAGGATGCTGCACAGCCTTCAGGGGTGTGAAGGCAGGGGGTAAAAATGCCGAAAGAGTAGAAAATCCTCCACATGAAAACATGAAATGAAATCACATAACATCAAATAACATTAGGTTTGATATTATGTACTGTGCAAAGTTACTTAAGCCTATTACTCAGTGTTCGCAATCCATCACAGTCCACATGTTAGCCACCTCCTCTCTTGTGCCGAGCACTTTACACATTAGCCCTCTCCTCCCACTGCCGCTGCCTCAAAGCTGCCCTGTATGAGCGTCAGAGTAAGAATAGGAGCTCAGGCTCCCTCCTCAGCTCTGCACTAGCTGTCCTGTCGCTCATTCACGCTGCCTCTGCATTAAATTACATGTCCTCTTTAGACAGCCCGAGAAGTTAAGTAGCGTTCAAAAGCCCCTCGTCCTCGGCGCCTGTAGGACTCTCCAGCGTCTCGCTTGGCGGGGCTGCGGGGGCGCGACACGTCGTTTCAGGCTCGTCAACAATCCCACGGTGCCCTTCGGATTTTTCCTCACTTTAAAAGTGCACATTTCCGTCTCTGCAGGGGTTCGGCCTTTTGAATTGGCATCCAACACATCCCCACCTCCCTCCTCCCTCCTCCACTTTCCACTCTTCCTCAGTCTTGTACAGCAGCTTGTGCTACATTGATTCACTGGTGTCGATACAAGCAGCGTTTTTTGAGCTCTAATTTTAGCTGCGCCGCAAGAGACTGGTGTGGAGGATATTGATGCTGGATGTCAAGAGTCGTGACGCATTCTCATTTCAGAAATATGCGAACAGAGCGCTCAGGACTTTGATGTGCTCTCCATTTTGAGTCTGGGACCAGTTTAAAGGATGCAGTGATTGTATGTTTTGAGCACCAACATGGCTGTTAAAGTTGAGTGGGGGGGGGGTGGGACATCCACTGGAAATGCCTCCCGGGGGGAACAAAAAAGCACAAACAGCACAGATAACTGCACCAACCAGTTTACATATGACAGGTGTTCACAGTCTGCCAGGATGAGGAGTGAAACTGACACAGTAATAAGCTTGTATTTGTGTGTTATTGCGAATGTATAGGGGAGAGGAATGGGCTTGATGCCAGAAAGCAGGGTGGGTACACTGTGTGACTGCACATGTTCTCTCAGCACCCTCCATTCCTGCAAGTCTGTGCATGTTTTCTTCTTTTTTTTTAATCATCCGCTGAGGACTGAGACGGTGGAGACGACATTCGCCACATACATGCATTTAGAAAATAACAAATCCTTGATTACGGCTCAGTTGATTTGAATTCACAAAGTCCTTGCCTTTGTGTTTGTATGAAATGCAATGTTGATTATATGAGAGCCTTGGGAAAAAAAAAAAAGAACAAATGATTCCATCAAAATGCAGCACACATTTAAAAGGAGCAATGAAACAAAGGCTTCAGTTATTGCAGTGCATTCTAAAACATCGTAAGGAAAAAGTGAAAGCGCTGTTTACACATGCTTGTCCATTCTGTACAGTACAAGCTTTATCTGACTGTGTTCTTTACTTGTATGTTGTGTGTGTGTTTCCACAGGAGGGACAGCAGTATGGTGAAGGAGGAGATCAAGGCTTTCCTAGGGAACAGGAGGATCTCTCAGGCCGTGGTGGCACAGGTCACAGGTTAGTAGCACAGACACTATCCATAAACATACTGTCACTTTCTCTTGTACATTTATTCCCTCTTCTTTCCTATGCAGAAAAGTAAGCCATTTGCTTATTATGTGCACAAATGCAGGCTTTTAAAGACACAAAGAACACACAAAAGGCTGGACTGTGATTGAATGGCTCACCCTTTCTTTGACTGACTCGTTTGGGAAAACCTAATTTTTCATGTTTTTTTGTGGGTTCCTGGATAAATGTTCGCACATCAAACAAACAATTACCTGCATAATTATGGGCCTGTCGGTAAAGTATTGGACACTTTTATAAAGGCAGAAGTTGCATAGAAAGCAGGGTTTCCACAAGTATTTTTTTCTTGCTGGTCTGGTATCTGGAAAGAAGTTATTTTACTGGACAAATGTGACTGTTATTGGTTCTTTTTCAATAACAATCTATGCAACGAATGCAATTAAAATGTACAGTTAAGAACAGTAATGATGACACAAAATGAACAAGCAATGATTGAGTAAAACCTGAACATTAGCCATTAAAATGTGGGCTTTTGGGAAGTGGCAAATGGGTCAGAAGTCAATTTCTATTTGCCCCTATACAAAATGGTTTTTATGGGGTTTTTTTTATCAAAGCTGTGGAGAAATTATGTGTTTAATTATTTTTTGTGGCAAGTGTGATTCCATACTTACTAATGGGTTTTCATAGTCCTTTTTGTTGCACCTTGCTGCAGAAATCAAATGTGTCCAATGTGTATTTTTGCAGCTTGCAATTCAGACAAGTCACCGTCTTAATTCGATTCATCAGAGAGGCACGCTTGACACAGACAGGATACAGGCAGTTTTAGCCCGTGTAACCCAGTCAGAGTACAGCTCCATACTTACAAATGAGTGCATTGCAAGATGTTGCAAAAGTTAAAACTCCCATAAGCGTGGAGTGCCATCATCACTGCCACTTAATCCGGTCGTGTGCGCGCCTGGCGTCAATGAGGTACTGACCTTTTTAATGGCATCTTTGGCATATTTCCAACACACAGCGGTGTGACCGTTACTGCCAGACATTTTGACCAGCGAGTTTTTAATTTATCCTTTTTCTTATAAATGTTACCAGGCGAAAATGATGGCCAATGGAAACCCTCTGAAATCTTTAAAATCAGTATTTAAATAAGTGCTAAGATAGTGATCTCAACCACTACAATCCAAACATTCAGATTGGGATTCCTGTTAAATATATTCCAGCAGGTTATATTCATCTGAAGGGCCCAGTCATGTTGCTGTGACGGCAGCCTGTGAGAGACGAGTGATGGCACAAGAAAAACATTCAGAGCTAAGGGGAGAGAAAACACTTTCCCCCCTCTTGTATTCCCCTCTGTCTCTCTTGTCTCCCTTCTTCTTCTAAGGGTTGTCTACAAATTGTGCCAGTGCTTGATGCAAAACACTGTTGTAATTCGATGTCTGGCTGCTTTCCAGGCATCAGCCAGAGCAGGATCTCCCATTGGCTGCTGCAGCACGGCTCCGACCTGAGCGAGCAGAAGAAGAGGGCGTTCTACCGCTGGTACACACTGGAGAAAACCACACCAGGTACCTCCGACATGATTAACCCTGCAGCATGTTGTCACGACCGATATTCCCTTCACTTGGTCACTTTGAATGCTTTGATCAAATGAAGAGAAACTGATGAGTATTAAACCTGGATGTAAAGATAGCAGTGGAGTTTGCTTCATTAATCACAGCAGGGCTGCAGCTCCAAAGAAAGGAAACACAGTAGGAACACACTTGTCTGCCTGCAGTTTCCTGTCAGACTGTTAATGAGATAAGTAGAAGTAGTTGGTGTCTGTGGTGCACTGAGATGTAATGTTACACAGTGTAAGGCATTGGTTCCATATACATTAGCAGATGATTGTGCCTTGTATGAGCTGAAAGTTAAAGTGTAACTTCACTTTCCGCTCTAAGCCTTTACTCCACTCTGCATAATTTTGAAAAAGTGGGTAAGGGGCTGAGAGAGGGGTGGGGGGTGTGAATGTGTGAGGCATGAGTTGTTCAGTCACGTCCCCAGGCCAGAGAAAAAAACCGAGAGCAGCACAGAATGGCAGGGCACCTGTACCGCACAGGGCTCTTTTGAGGTGGACTTTTCTCCTCCAGAATCCCCCGAAGTGGACTTTACTGTGGCGGAGGACTGTGGTGGACCAGCTCCAGTAATACCACATGCCAGAGCTCTCGGAGCAAGTGCAAGAGAGCAAAAGAAGGCTAAAAGCCGTTGCACACCAAGCATGGATTTTTGTGTGAAAAGTGATTTAATGGGTTCTTATGACTGCTTCCACACCGCTGCGGAGTTTGAGTTCTGCGGATTTAATTATGCAGAAATAGAAGTGAGAGGAGAAGCGAGCCGTGTGGAACAGATATACATGACTCTAAACCATCTGAGAAGTAATATTAGGAAGCAATTTGTTGCCCTTGAAAAATACAACTGCCTTTATTGTTGCCAGGTCAGCAAATGTAAAATCAAAGTGAGGCAGCAGGGCAAATGAAAGGAGCAGCGTTAATTCTACAATGTGATTTTGGATTAGAGTGGTGTATAGTGAAAAGTACTACCTCTATGTTTCCTAAAGCCCACAGGGTTGTGTGTTTAATTTCATACATTTTATTCAACCATTACTCCAAAACTAAAAGATATTCCTGGGTTTTCCCCATCATTATAAGACACAGCACCTAAGCAGAAGAAACGGATCTCTCTGGATAGAAAAGATACTTTATCATCCCAAATAGACCCTTTTTTTTCTAGAGATAAGCTTTTTAAAAAATTGGGGTTGTCTATTCACAAAATTGGAATCTGTTTTGGCTTGAGTGAGCAGATTTGCTTTGTGTTTCTTTTAGTTCTTTTCTAAATATTGTAAAGATATAGGTCCAAAATGAGGTTTTAGTCAAATAACCGTAACACAAAAGAGCCTTCAACAAACCTACGGAAAACCCCGTATTCTCATTACTGTCAGATACTGTGTGTTCAAGAAATGGATCAATTCTTCACACGTAAGAGGCACCACCCTCCACAAATTTGAATAATGTATATTTTAGTTCTCATTTGTTTTTTGTTAAGTTCTCATCTTTGTGATTTACTTACTGCATTTTCATTTCAAAATCAGTTCACGAGTGTAGAAAGAGTAGAATTAACTTTAAATGTGTCCCGGTTCTGTACATTTGCTGCTAAAGAAAAACCTAGAAAAATGACACTGTTCCGTCTCGCACACATTTTATCAGCCTTAAATCCACATTGCATTAACAGGCGCCACGCTGGCTTCGACTCCTGACTGTGCATATGCTGTTGTACGTATACGTGAACGCCTTCCGTATCAGCCTATAGCCAGGCAGCAGACATCCCACGCCTCGTCCTCTGCGCCTTGTTCCTCGGTGGAGCCCTGCCAACACCGTCAGCACTAGAAACAGCTCTATGCTATTTCTGGGCAGACTGAGACCGGCCCAGCCCTGCTCACACGCCTCCATCACTGCTGCAGAGGAAATTGATGCCCCATTCATGCCGTCGTGATACCTTGAGCTGTTAGAGGGTGACCCAGTTAGGCCTCTTTCACAGCGTCTGTGTCAGATGAGGTTGCGGGTGAGCCGCCGGCTTCACAACACATCCAGGCTTCAAGCTGCAACGTTGAGCAGCTTCATGAGTTCGAGTGCAAATGAGAGCTTTGTGTGGCTTCTTTTTGCTGTGGTCATGATTTAAGACGAGGCAGCAGAGTCCTTGTCAGCACTATGTTTATAATCAAGATATATTGTGAGATCTGCGAGAAGCGACATGCACACATTCTCGCATACATTTTCCTGTAGGGATGGGCTGGTACATTAGAAAGACTTTCAGGCCGAGCTGCATGCACAAACCGCAAACACACCTGAGAGCTGTATGTTTCTGAGGATTCTGCCAGCAGGCATGTTTGCTTAAGTGTATTTTATGTGCATTTTGAGGTAGTGCATTAGAAAATGTTTGTGGAATGTTTGCGCTTCCTCAATTTTACGCTCGCTTGAGGTGGGGTTTCCCTTTTTAAATGCAGTCAACATTTGACTCGTATGACTGATCAGCTGTGTCTCTGGTGTCTTTCAGAATATTCACATAAAGCATGAAAACATAGCTAGCAGTAGCAAGTACGGTAGACTGACGAGGAGACCAAAGTATTCCTCAGTCTCATCCATTAAGAAACTGAAACGCTAACGGAATGCTCTGCTTCTTCTACTTCTGCTGTTTATTACAGACGTGTATCGTAGCCTATAGCCCCATTTTCTGACTACACTACACACCCTCGTTTATTTGCTCCAAACCTGTTTGTTGAAATGCTTTTCAAAAGTCTGGTTCAGATTCACATGACAATTTTATGGAAACACTGCTCCTGTTAATTTTGCTAATGAATAACTTTCACCATGGTTTTCATCAGCAACATTTTTTTCATTGCCAATTGACAAGAACTATGATGAAAATCTATAGATTAAAACAAACAAACAAGACAAAAATGTTGAGAGACGATTTAGGAAGAGATTGAATGAGAACTCCTCTCTTTGTGTTGTAGGGAGTGTAGATGTGCATAACTGAGTCTACTCAACTGGACGGTAACTACTACACAATAACAGGTTAAAAGATGTTTGGAGTTTAGTATTTTCAAGAAATGCTTAAATAATGCTTTACACTCAACTAAACCGGGTAGATTTTAGTCATCTAAATCTACTGTAGTTTTAATTAATTGAGATATTTACTTGACTAAAGCTAAGTGCATTTTCACATCTGAAAGTCCAAACCAAGGTTCGTGTTTTTTTTTTTTTCTTTGTCCGGTTAGTTTTGCTTTCACGCTGCAATTTTAGGAGTGGACTAATATGTCATCATGGCTGCTGCTGGCTGGTGACTCTTCTTCTGTTGTAATGTTTTGCGTTTGTCCGTCCCAGGTGCCACCCTAAACATGCGTCCTGCCCCGCTGCCTCTGGAGGAGATGGAGTGGAGGCAAACCCCACCGCCCATCACCACTGCCCCCGGAACGTTCCGGCTGCGTCGGGGAAGTCGCTTCACTTGGAGGAAAGAGTGTCTGGCTGTGATGGAGAGGTGAGATGCATGCTGGGAGTTGTTCTCATAACTTATTTCCACAAGGACTCATGGAAACATTGCAAACCCTGTCCTAGAAAACCACTGGACAATGAGCAAACAAAGCCTGCGACTCCTGTCACACACTCGGTATTAGCTCGGCTGCACCGCATACATAACAAACAACAGTAGCTCAGGTTTGTGGACACAGTCCTTGTGTAGTGAAATTAATTAAATCAGTGTTGCTCTGTTGCTATTTATAGCTACTTCAACGACAACCAGTACCCAGATGAGGCCAAAAGGGAGGAGATAGCAAACGCCTGCAATGCTGTGATTCAGAAACCAGGTAAAGCACACTATAATCTCTGAAACACGCTGTTGGGGCGATGTACTCTGTATAAACGTTGCAATGTGGAATGGCTTCATGAGCTGGAGACAAGTAGTCCTGTGTAAAAGCAGTTAGCCCGGCTCTGGACCATTAATTACGACATAATCTCTCATTTGTTGACTTCAAACCTGAAGTGTATGCGGGGTTGTGTACAGCATTCCATCTTGGCTGGGTTCCTGAAGTCTTGGCATGAAGGGTTTTTCCTAAAACGTCAGTGTTTGATTAAATTTGGTCACTTTGTTTGTTTCAGGGAAGAAGCTGTCCGATCTGGAGAGGGTCACCTCCCTGAAAGTTTACAACTGGTTCGCCAACCGTCGCAAAGAGATCAAGAGACGGGCTAACATTGGTAATGTTGTTTGGTTCTTTTAGTTCAAAACAAGCAAAACTTTAAAAGTGTGAGGCACTGCAGAAGTTACAGACACAAAGATGAAACGTTAGACGTAACACACTTCAGACGAAGGCATAGCTCATCCATGTAGGTTCAAAAACCTTAGGAAAATAGAATAACTTAAGACCAGCCACGCACAAGTAGAAATGAAAACATCTAAAAAGTAAGAATTAAACATTAAATAAAATGATAAGACCAACATGATGCCAATAAAAGATGATTTTAAAAAAAGGGAGTTCACCATAATTACTAGTTAGATTTGTAAAATGAGTATGAATATTGAGTACACTTTGGTCTAAGTTTGCCATTCATCGATCCATCATAAATCTAATAATCCATCCTCTTCCTCCAAGAAGCCACAATCCTGGAGAGTCATGGCATAGACGTCCAGAGTCCAGGGGGACACTCCAACAGCGACGACATCGACGGGAACGACTTCTCAGAGCAGGTAAAGGCTGATCAGAGAGACATAAAACCCCATTTATGTTCCACTAACGAGTGTCCATGGCTAGCCTCGGGAACCAGAGAGGTCACTGCTCCTCCTCTTACAGCAGGATGCTTTCTGTTGCAATGCGGCTGATTTAATCTTTAGTTTTTTCCTAGAATTTTGCCTTTATTTTTATAGATGAGCCACTTGCCAGCAGTCAACTGTCCTCCCTTGAAGAAAGACTCCCTCTGTTGTGGACAACACATGTGGTCACATTTGACATGTCTTTCATTCCATCCATTGGATTTATTAATTAGATTTTCCAGTAAGTTTCAGTTGTGTTAGTAATAGAAATCAGCTCTGTGAGGTCATTGTGTGGCCTCACCATAGACTGTATTGGTTTGTGGATTGCTGTTTTGAAGCCTTGACTTTGGCATTTTGGTCTTCAGCATCGTGATTTTTGGAGCCAGAAGTGACCATATTAAGACCAGAGGGTGGAGTTTGGGAAAGACCGTGGGGTTTTTACCAAGCTAATGTTAACTTCCTGAAAACACCTGCCAACTAGGAAATGTTATGTTAAATATGCTACATGTTAAAGTAATTTCAGGTTCCTGCTAAATGTTAACACATAAGGTTGTGTTTGATAACAGTCATGTCAACTTGGCATAATGCATAAACACACTAATTACAAGATAGCACGTGAAATAACACCGAATCAGTGCTAGCAGTAGTTAATGTAGATAAGTTATGCTATCAGACCAGGTTGTAAATGATAAAATGGAACATTTACAAATTAACCACCAGTAAATGTAATTAATTCAATTCTGATTTACTGCTCAGATCTTTTTTTTTTGTTTGGCTGTTCACATCATTTTCTTTAAATGTGGCCAATATCAGATTCCAGTGTGAACTGGTCACAGTCCTGAACTGAACCACATGCACAAGAGCAGTGGAGTTAGAAGTGTTCAGATCATTCCCTTGAGTAAAAGTACTAATACACACAATGAAAATACTCCACCACAAGTAAAAGTTGTGCATTCAAAACCCTACTTTTAAGCTAAAATATGCAAGTATGATCAATATTCATTGTTCACTAAAATGGTCCCTGATGTTTTGGATTCATTTTACTGCTGCATTTATGTATATGTTGCCTTTGAACTACTTTATATCATGTGAGCGACTCCTTCATGTGCAGAGTTGTGATGAATCTCCATTTAAAGTGACGTAAAAGTCACATGATTCCTGATCTGCCTGATCAGACTGAGGTCACATTGTAAAACATAGATCCGTATCTGATTCAGGACCACATATGGACGTGACCTGGATCAGAATTGAAAAGATCAGATTTGAAGAAAAGATGTGATTTGTGCCGTTCACTCTGTCATGAAAAAATCAGATCTGAGTCACATATGAGTGAAGAGATCAGATTCAGGCCACTTTTACCTGCAGTGTGAACGTAGCCTTAGTTATTTCCTTGAAAGGAAATTCTAATAAGAATTAAGTCCAGGAAGCATATCAAGCTTCTAAACAAATGGCTTTTTCCTGTAAACACTGGAAAGTTGGCAGGAGCAAAGTGGATTATTGTGGAAACCTACATATTGTGTTTAAATTTAAACCCTCTAGCTTTACTGTCGATTGTACAACATGCACACCTGGTCTGTCCTGTCAAATGAGCGTTGCTAAAAGAAGTTGAGAGAATGAGTAATGAATTAGCGTTTGTAACACTGTCAGTCACAGATACATATTCTCTAAATTCTCTAAATAAATCAAAATTTTCTTCGTGTTTGTTGAAATCCTTCCAGGCCTGTGACCTGCCCTATTTTGACAAGAGACCTCTAAGCCGACCTTTTGGCCTTTACCGACTGGAGCCCACCTCGCCAACACAGGTACCCCACACCCACTCCCACACCCACACCCAACAGGAACACGCCACCATTCATATTCACAGTGACGGTTGTGAGAATAACAAGGTATTAGTGGAATCAGGCGCACAAGCAGGCTTTAAACAGCTGTAAATGTCACTGCTCGCACATTCTCCTGCTCCTGTAAACTCCACTTGAATGTGTTTTTCATTTAAATATAATCTTTTGTAGTTTTGTACGAATATAAAGTGAATCGTGACTAAGAGGACGTTTTTCGATCGGTACACTACTTGTGTTGCTTACAGTACCAGTAACTTAAAGCTTTTGGCCATGACAGTGGATTTTACATTGCAGTGTGAGGAGTTTGCATTCGTTTCATTAGACTGTAGGAAAGCAGCACTTCAGAAATAAGAACTATTTCATGTTATGTACCATCTTTCAAGGCAGTAGAATCAACTGAAGAAGGCACCAAATAACTCCAGCTGTTTTAACCTTTAATCACACCATGCTCCTAAGTGTAGTTACATTTTACATACTGTATCTATCAAAGGTGTATTCTTACTCATCAGAATGAACAATACCCACAATAAGATCCTTACCATTAACAAATGATATTTCAAGATCTCTTCACCTTTGATTGTACTAGTCCAAACTCAGTTTAAGATCTCTAAAAATCCTTAAAAAGTCTAAGTGGCCAATTTAACATTCAGTTGTTTGACTAGATCTATATCGCAGACTTCTGCAGGTGAACATTTCAGATATCCACAATGACATTCTCCTAAGGACAAGCGACGTCACATTTGCCATTTATGTCCATCGGGCTTTCAGTTTCAGACATGTAGAGTTGCATTTTTGATTTTC
>JAPQRN010000017.1:16189052-16209496 GCA_037367275.1 Coranthus polyacanthus | reverse complement strand
ACAAGCGACGTCACATTTGCCATTTATGTCCATCGGGCTTTCAGTTTCAGACATGTAGAGTTGCATTTTTGATTTTCTCCCATTTCAGATGTTTAAAGTCTAACTGGTATTAGTCATAATTTAATAATCATATATCCAGGTATCTAATGTGTCTCATGTGCCTGTCGGCTCATATCCACAGTAAACGTGTTTACCTGTGTAATCGCATTGTTTCTAGTCAGAATTGTAACTGCACATTTCTAAAGGACGGAATTGAATTTTGGTGACTTAATATTACATCATGAATGTCTGGTTTTCCATTTTGGATAGATGAAATGAAAATTCACACTAATAATAAATGCTCTGTAGATATATGAAATGGGAGGGTTTATTCTAGTAATAATTCTATTGCTGAATGTTCTGAAAATGGAATGAAAGACGTCTGAAACTGAGCCAGTACACGTGAATGGCAAAAATGGCATCATTTGTCCTAGGACTGACGTTGTGAATATCTGACATGTTTTGACTTGGAAGAATTGAATTGCAGATATCTGCAGTCATATCCAGTGTACTTTTTAAATGTTACGTTGCTATAGGAGCCAGTTTGAAGCTGTTGAAGAGATTCCCTCTGTGGTCACATTCACAAATGTCAGCTCTTATTTCTGACATTTCCATTTCTCCTCCTCGCGGGTGACACATAGGAAATTCATATACGTAGAGCTGAAGAGAATTTAACGTGTCAGACATTATGAAACAGCACAGTGTGTGCGTCATTGCAGCTGTATGCCTAAAGCCAGTAACAGTAACAGTACATGATGGAAACCTATGTGTGAATGACAAAAAGCCATGATGTGGACACAGTGTAAAAGGAGCTTCACAAACGTCTGCTGATGCTTGTTTCATGACTCTGTAGGCCTGTAGTGTTAAACCAGGCTCAGTTTTGATCTCACGTTACTCTAATGCAAGTTAGACGGTGACTTGAACATCAAGACCGTATTTGAAGTTTTGTTTAGTTTGCTGCTGGATTGAACTGACCTGAGATGTTTGAAGTGCTGGAATGATCAGCCATGATTTTTTCGTTTGAAAAAAGTCTTTACCCCGAATTCAAAACAAATTAGTCCTATTTAAGATATTTAAGAAGAAGATTTTTATGAACATTTTGAAAGTTATTGCATTAGAAAATTTCTTAAGTTTGCTTTGAATTTGCTTGACAATTATATGTAACAGCTTTGTGCAACAGATACATTTAGACATCTAACCGAAGATAGATCTAACTGTTTTTAACCTTGGTTTAAAAAACAAAAACAACTACAGATGCTTGTTTCTGGTGGAGTTTAAAGTGTGAACGCTGTGGATCAAGTAATCTTGGCGCAGCAGACGCAGGGAGTTTTTCCTGTTGACGAAGTTAACTTAAGTTGTAATTTCTAGGGCTAACCTAAAGTAAATTCAGTCATTTGTTTCCAAACACATTATACTGTAGATGTTAAAAAATGGTTCCTGAAAACGCGAAGTCTGTGAACCGCGTTTCACTGAGCGGTGACGTTAGGCTGTCGAGCTGTTCAGGGTTTTCAGCATGACCCCTCCCCGAACAGTGTGATGATAGAAAACCAGTGTCGGCGGTTCTCCACTTGATAGTGGCTATGTTTTTGCTAGTCAGCGAGGTAGAGACATGTACCTTTCATACACGTGGACATGCCTCCAGACAGACACAGTAATGACTCAGAGACTCTGAGCAGTGCAGGGTACAGCTGTGGACAAAAAGGTATTTTAGACATCTAATAAGGCCCACCTAAAAAAAAAAAAAAAGTCAATATCACTTTAAGTATATGCTATATTTAGAATATTTTCACCGCTTCACCTCACCTTCAGACAACCTGTTCTGACAGGAGACTGAAGCTGTGAAGCAAGACTCCTTTGAGAAACTAGTGATTTTAACCTCAGAACACAGGAGTAGCTGGTCTTGTCGGCCACGATCGGGTGTTTTAAGTTTTACAAGGGAGTTGCTTGTTAGTTTGGATCTAAACTAACCAGTATTTCCCATGTTGTGTTTAATAAAAACGCTGGCAGTAAGGCAGAGCAGTGAAAATATTCTAATTATAGCTTATAGCCCTTTTAAACGGCTAAAATACTCACTTCCTCCATTTGCAGTAGTGTTTAGTAGTATTATTAGTGTGGACTGGGCCTTAGTCATGGTCTTTGTGGTCTGAACTCTGTCTTGACACTGTTGTCCTTGGTGTCTCAGGATGACAGCGCGGCGCACAGCGAGCACCAGGACCCCATCTCTCTGGCCGTGGAGATGGCTGCCGTCAACCACACCATCCTGGCCCTGTCCAGAACCGGAGGGGTGCCCAGCGACATCAAGACGGAGTCCCTGGAGGACGAATGAACCGCGCCGGAAGCGGGAAAACGGAGGAAGGGGGAGGGCGAAGAGCGACGGGAGTCCACCACGCGAGAGGAAGAAAGAGACGGAGGAGGAGAAGAAGAGATGGAAAACGACGGGGGGCTTCAGAAAGAGACCAAAATAATTCTACTTAGTAAACGTCGTGAGTCTGTTTCCCCCTCGTCAGCCCCGCTGCCAACTGCTCCTCCTCTCTCCCCCCTCCCTTCCCCTCCTCCCAGAAAGTCCATGTAAACAGTAATTTTACCACCCTAACCTCCAACCCTGCCCATTATATTGACACAGCTGGCAGAAATGGGTCACTGTACGTCCTCTGATCTCTGTGAAAATGTTTGAGCGGAAAGAAGAAAGACAAGGGGGGGGCTATCCAAGCCTTTACCCCAGGAACTCCCCCTCTCTTCCCACAGGATACCTCTTCTTTCTCCCTCCTTTCCTTCCCTTTCCTCCTTCCCCTTTTCCCCTCTTCTCCTTCCCTCTGCAGCCTGGTTGTCTGAGCCGATCCTCAGTCTATCTCACCTCAACGTCAACCTCAGAAAAATAAATTGTACTGTATATATAATATATATATGGTTCTTATGGTTCTCAGTCACACTCACCTCATGGTGTGCAACCTACCTACCTACCTACCTACCTACATCCCCCTCCACTAAATCCACCCTCTTCATTGTGCAATTCATCGCCTCCAGCCATCAGCTCGGGAAAGATGGATGGAGAGTTTTTTCTTCCCTCCCTCTCTGTGGCACGGAGGCGGGCAGAAAGGATGATATCTGCAGACAGAACTGTCCAGTCACTGTCTTCTCCTCTTTGTAGTTATCATTCCTCACTGGAATAGCGGTTTGTTTTCCAACAGTAGAGCTGCTGCTGCTGCTGCTGGATGGAAACCTCAAGGAGTAGCCTTAATTTCACACAGACAACCTTTCCTTTTCTTTCTTCCTGACACCAAGGATCTGAAGAATTGCCCCACGCACAGACAATTAATTATCAAAAATGAGAGTTTGTGTTATTGTTTCCATCCAGCAGCTGCACTGTTTTTATTCTTCGTTGTTCAGCCCGAATGGTGACTGACACACAATCATTTTTGCCTTGGTATTTAGCTTCCCAGTGACACTATTGTTAAGTACTTGAGGCTTTGAGAATCAGTTTTAGGGTCAATGTGATAATCAAGCAAATTTAAGCTATATAAGAATGGGGGGGATTGTTTTAAATGCCATCCATGCCAAAGGAAAAAGAAAAGTAGCTAAGAGGCTCTTAAGAAGTTTTCGTGTTTAGTGCAGATCTAACAGTCTGAGCGCCGCTGACTGATCTGAGAGCGGAGTTCAGGTTCATCCAAAGCGATTTCTACTAACTCCTTTGGTGTGTAGGCTTTTTTCTCTTGTTCGGTGAAGCCTCCTGAGCCAGCGTGGCGTCACATGTGGGCTACAGCAGGCCTGTGTCAGTAAAGATAGGCATATAGCAGCCAGACATATAATGATAAAATACCCCTAAGCTATTTACTACTTGTTCTGTGACGCTGCCTCTTTATACTAGCCTAAAGAATGTGCTTTCAGTTTTTATGGGTTTTTTTTTTTTTTTGTTGTTGTTTTTAAATATCAGTGGTGTCAAATGAGACTAAATCCACACTGGAAATGGTTCAAAATATCAGAGGGTTTTTATTTCATCTGAGTAGCCTCAAAGGTAAGGTCACCACTTTGAAGGGAACATAATCAAACACGCCCAAAGTGGTGACACTGGGGGGAAAAAAAACCTTTTCCACTATTTTTTATCCTGGGTGTAACTTTTCCAAAAACTGATATCATAAACAGAAACAAAGAGCTGTGTCCTAAAGGTATGAGGGCCTGTTACAGGTGGCTCACTACTTGTCAAGTGTTAGCACTTTTGCATTGAAATTTGACCCCGGGGTGAGGAAATGAAAAGGGAGTAGCTTGATGTTTTGGGGAACGATGCTTATTGACTTATTTATGCTGAGACCTGTAGGAGAACATTCATAGAAACTGTGGGGTCTGTATGCTAAAAGTGAGCTCCAGTCAGGACATGGTTAGGTTAGCTTAGCACGAGGACTGCAAGCAGGCTAAACCACTAGCACAGGAAGAAAATCAGCAGAGCAGGAACTCTACTGCTCTGTAATTAACATCTTACAATGTGGTTGTTCAGTCTGTATGGAAAATTGTGTGTAAAAAAGTATACATGGGAGGTTAGCATACTGGAGGTGTTCCCTGGTTGAATGCAGACATGTCTTGTACCCACATTGTTTTTTGTAGTTATTAACAAAGAATATATGAAATGTCAATTAGTAAACTTGAGGCTGTACAGGTTTCATTATTTGGTAGAAGTTAGTTTTGCTTCCAGCCTTTGTGCTAAGCTACATATTACATCTCCTGTTTTCGTTTTATAGATTGGCTAACTACGTCATTCTTTGTGTTAAGCTAAGCTAACATGTCCTGACTTTATATTTAGAATACAGTCAGGCTAATTACTTCATTCTTTGTGCTAAGCTAACATGGTCTGACTTCATATTTAGAGTATGGACAGGCCATTAACTAAAGTTTTTTTTGAGCAAGGCTAAGCTAACACCACCTGTTTGCATAGAGTACGGATGAGCTTGCTACTTCATTTTTTGTATTAAGCTAAGCTAACATGTCCTGACTTCTACACAGAGACGTTAACTAACTACTTCATTGTTTGTGCTAAGCTAACACCGCCGGTAGCTAAAGTACAAACAGACTCACTGCTTCATATTTTGTGTTAAACTAACATATTTAGAATACATAGAGGCTAACTACTTAGCCTTACTTTGTGCCAAGCTAAGCTCGTTAGCTTAATCCTTAGCATACAGACACATTACTCTGGGCAAAAAAGTCAAATATCTCAAAATGTCAAAGTATTCCCTCAAAGGAACCGCTGGCTTAATGCTGGTTTTGGAGAACTGGGCAAATATTCTCAAGCAGGATTAAACGGTTAGCTGGGAACTGATGAACTGAAAGCTAATGTAGAGTATATCATGTTTTGAACAGTCCAGCGTATCAGATATTCTGGTCCTGCTCGTGGAATATCTCCCAGCCCTGTCTCTTGTCTACTAAAGCTCTATTTAAGTCTGCTTCGTTGTGTCCGAAGCTGCGATACATGAACTCAGTACTGGGACCTGTGTTTGAAGAAGAAAGGGTTAAAATATAAAATAAACAAAAAAAAAAACAAATATGTATTTATACTCTTTTTTTTTTTTTTTTTTTCTTTTTTTAATGGTGATGTACAAAAAAGAATGACATATGTTTTGAAATGAAACATGCTTTTATTGTTAAATTAATCATGCTTTTTCATTTCTGACTTATTTTTCTATTATCATTTACTGTGTTTTTCTTTTTTCTTTTACGTCATCCCTTATTTGACTGAACAGCAGTCTGCCCTGTTAACGTCTGAGGTAGTAAGCTATTTGTGAAAGAAAATGCACCTTATGAAAACTAAATATTGCTGTTGACTAAGCTTGAAATCGACCCCTTCCCCCACCCCTCTTTGAGATTTCCATGAAATGGCGAAACATTCAATATATTACTTAGGGGTCGGTGTGGAAAAAAAATATTTCGGTACAGCTGCTTCACACACCATATCATGAAATCATAGCCCCAATTATGTGCTGTTCTCTCCTTAGAATAACGCCACATCAAACTCCATTATGAAACCTGCTTAGTCATGTCGCCGTTGCCCAGTTCTGTGAGAAATATAACGTGAGACAAATGAAGGCATGAAAACAAGTTACCAAGAAGACCACATACTAAACACAGAATCTTTCAAATTGACACGTGAAATTTTTTTTTTCTTTCTTCTTTGAAATTGGAAACATGTTGCCGTGGAGTTTGGTGTGACGTACTCTATAGGAGAAATATTGTATGTTACAAATAGTGAAATTAGTTGTGCGTGGAAGGACTACAAAGAGTGCATTTTGAGATTATCCTCTCAGTATAAGACACTTTAAATTGAATTGCCTTCATGTCTGAGAGACGCCATGGCCTAATTAGCAAGTACATGGTTTAATCCAGCAGTATTTTTATGTGTGTCCAAGCTTGACAGAACCGGACGGAAACCAAGGCCCCTCAGGTGCTTAAGAAGCGAGTAAAAAAGAGTCTGCTGATCTGACATGCAGACTCGGAAAACCTGAAGCGGGCTCTCTCTTCCGCCGACCCGAACGTCGTGCATTCTCCAGTGGTAGTGCTTACTCTGAAGGGGGTGTGTGTCCTCTCGTGGTGTGTCAGGGTCAACATGTCTACATGTCCGTCTGTGTCCCCCAGTGAAAACACCGACCACTTCATCCCAATATAGCTCTGAAAAAGAGGACTGAATGCTGTTGTATCAATCTCAAATCTAGTTATGTTCAGAATTACTGTATTGCCCATTTCAGAATTTAGTGCCTTTTTTGGACAGTAGACTGTTCTGTAATTAAGATGTAGTATATATATACATTTTTTTGTACAGTTTCTTTGTTCATTTTTTTAACTTGTGTTTATTTTAGTATGATATATATAATGTACAAGAGAATAAAGCTATATCAATGAGACCTGCCCTGCTTTTAATGTTGTTTGTTAAATAATTCACACGCGTTAAAGGTTCAGTGTGTAGGATTTAGTGGCCTCTAGTGGTGGAGTCGTCAACTGACTACGCCTCGCCTCACCCCCTCTTTAAGTCTTTAACCGATTTGTTCTGTGCGTGTGCAAAAATGGTACTTCATGTCACCACTATTTCTAAGTAATTTACCACAGTTTCTGGGATTAAGAGAACGAATAGAAATAGTTTTAGTTGCTATGAAATTTTCGTTTCAAATTTTTGGCTTTCCTGCAGTCAAATCAGCTGATGTTACCTAGCGAGCCGAAGGAGGCTCGTATTAGAGGCTTTTATTTCTAATGTCCTCCATTTAATAAGTAGAAATGGTCGGAATCCAAAAAAGGTCGAGAACCACTGTTCAAAAGTAAAGAAAATGCAACTATTATTATTTTCAGGTGACCATACACTAATGAAAATGTAATTATGAATATTATATTCCAGTTCTACAATAGCTGGTCCTAAATCTAACACACTGAACCTTTAAGAAGAAGGAAAGGAAACTGATTGACAAGCCAAGAATAGTTTATTCCACATCCATAGAAAAAGGTGATTTTGCTTTTTATTATGAACATCATCCTGTTTTCACCTTTAAATAAATAAGCATTCAGGTGGTCAAAACGATGACCTTCAACTCACACGTAAAAACATTCACACTAAATTCATTATTACGAACAAACTCCCTCAAGTATCCTGATCATGTAGAAATCAACTGCCCCCCACCCACACACAGTGTAATTCATAAAAACTCTTTTCTTTTCACGATGAATTCCCTCCGAACCACTTCCACTGCCTTTGATTCAAAACATTTCAGTGTCAGAAAAGAGTGCAAGGTTGTTTCTAGAAGAGTAGAACTGCACATTCACAATTACCTTTTAAATAGAACATTAACAGCCATGGAGCAATCATTTGATAGTGATGTAAGGCACATTGGATGAGTAGTAGACATAATATTTCAAGGCACATGAATAAAATAACAGTATCAAACTCTGGGTTTTACAAGACTTTAAAAAAATTCAAGCAATCTAGAAACACAGCAGTAAAAATACGAGCATGTCTGGGCAATGTGTTGCCTTTAGAGTCTTGCAACAACGTTCGGTGAACTTTTTTCCATTTGAATCCATTTGCAAAAATACTTGAAGTATCACAAAGAGGAAAAATGTGCAGACCTCCATCAACATGATTCTTGGCATGACTGTTTTGTATTGTATTGTACTGAGACTTAAAATATTCACATTTCCTCATAAAACATTCAGTATTTCTAAATAGTTTTCGAACACTAAATGCATGATGTACGGCTGTTCTTGAGGCACCAGACAGAGTGAAGCTTGCAGTCAATCTGCTGCTCACCCTAGAATCCCTCCCACCAGCTGCTCAACGTGGGTGACAGCTGAGTGGGCGTCTAACGCGAGCAGCTGTTTGAGCGTGGACCGAGTGTTTCAGGTGTTCCAAGACTTGCGGTTCTCCCCTTTGCTTCGGCCGGACGAAGCTCCGCCTCCTTCGCCTTTGGCCAGAGCGGTGAGGGCCGCCAGGTTCGGGCTGGATCCGGACAAGTTGGCACTGCGGCGTTTCTGCTGCTGCTGCTGGCGACGGCGCTTGGTGCCGCCTCGGCTCACTCTGTCGGGCCTCACCAGGACCCCGTAACCAGGGTTACAGTGGAAGTAGTGCTTACCGCCCACTGAACCGTCGTTCTTACCTGGAGACACACAGAGAGATGTTTTGTGAACTTCATAAATACCTCATTTTAAGTGTCGATTATATTTAGTAAATGACTATGTTTTTGTCCTCCACTGTGACGCTATACTCTGTGGAATTGCACGACTTAAAATCAAACAACCCTAGCTGAAGGACCCCATTCAAGTCGCTGTTATTGAAAAGGTCATGACGCGCACGTGGCAGCTATCTGTCTCAGAATTGTTTTCCACCCAGTAGAAGTATTGTTATGCTATGGAATCAAACCCATATATAATATTTGTTTTTCAGTAAACTTCATGTTAAAAGTTTGTGTAAAATGATGCAGGTGTATCTTGCTAATCGCTAAAGACAGGTTAGCCAGGAATAGCAAGGTCATTAACTGACACAAAAGACTGAAACATCCTTTGGCGTGACTGAAAATGTCGAGGACAAAGACGTCACACAAGAGGACAAGGTCTCTCGAAGAAGAATTTGAAATCATTACATAAGATTTGGTTCACTCCTTTTATTCTTTTTGGGCCAGTTGGGCCACTTTCCTCTTGGGGACGTGGTAGAGTCCCTTTCTGGTTAATATAATAACTCTGGTCCACAGTCATACATAGGTAATGGAAACGCATTTTAAGAAATGGAAGAAATGGTGTTATTCATAATTTCAGATTAAATAAATAATACTAGTGGAAAAATTAACAACAAATCTGCTATTTAAGATTTTTTTCCCCCAATTTCTTTATGTACTGTATATTTATCAACTACCTAAAATGAAAGGTTTGTTAAAGAACTAAAAAAGCCACAGAATTCAGAGCTACCCCACTGACCTGCTGGCACCTCCAGTTCCACTCCCACCCAGGTGCCCTCTGCGAAATCCGTCGGCCCCACATAGCGTACAGTGCCGCTCTTATTGGTCCCCACGGTCACAAACTCCCCTTCTTTTAACCAGTCGGGCAGAACAGTAGTAGATGACGCTTCTCCTTCTTCAGAGTCTGAGATTATTTCCAGGGTCTCCATCGGCACAGAAAGGTGGACTCCCAGCCCGGGGCTGCCTGCCCAGTCCGCTTGACCGGGCTTGTCCTCGTCTTCGCCCAGGATTCGCTGGAAGGACTTGAGGTCAGATGACTTTACTTTCTGGATCTTGAAGGGGCTGACCCCTGATGCAGCAGGTTGGGGAGGCTGAAGACTAGACGGAGGTGGATCGGGAGCTGGAGCAGAAACAGCGCTGGTAGGTGCTTCCTTCTGGATTTCATCTGTGGTTGAGGACGAGGCCGGGATGGATGTACCATTGGAGTCGTTAAGAGTGGATGGTTCCTTGGATGATACTGACGGAACCGAGTCTCCACATGATATTGAAGCAGGAGCTGAGGCTTCCGACTCTACTGGTTTCAGAACTGGAGATGGATCTTGACAGCCCCTGGTTGTGTGGTCTTCAGGCTGCTCTGGCAGATCTACAGTTGGTTCTGATGGATCTTCTTGATCAGCAGATGGTGGTGTTTCGTAGTGGAGTGACACTTTAGAGACTATCTCATCTGTGCTGGCCACCTCAAGATGCTCCGGCTGATGATGCTCAAGATGATCTGGTTTTGAGGGTTCTACTTGTGACAGTTCAACATGTTTGGCTTCATTCTCTTGTACTACCAATGATTCTTCCAGTGGCTCTGAATTGTCTACTTGTTCTGATGCAAAGGAGTCAATTACTGAGTCTTGCTCATCTTTATTCAGACAAGGTAACTCCAATTCTGCAGTTTGTTCAGGCCCTTCTAGCTCTTCCATCTTCTCTTCTAGCTCTGTCAATTGGACAGACTGACTTGGTTCTTCAATCTGGTCTTTATCTGATGAAGTATCATTGGGTTTGGGTGGTGGTGGTGAGTCAGTCCTCTCTGCAAACTCCTCGTCACTCAAAACCGGCATCAACTCTTGAGTCCTTGTTTGGTCCACAAAATGAGATTCTGGAGCAGGTTCACGTGTCGTTACATTCTCTTCTTCTTCTTCTTCGTTTGGCACTGTCTCAAAGCCATCGGTTCTGTTGCTGGGTAACGGAGGCAGGTCCCAGCTCAGCGTGTAGACGTCCGACAGCGTTGCCGTAGATATGCTGGTGGACATGTATCCGCTTGATGCTTCGCTCAATGGGCTTGGGGTGGAGTCTTCTGTCTCTGGGATGATTGGTGGTGGAAGAGGCACAGATCTGGGACTTTCGGTTCGGATGTCTGAAGGAATGATTTCCTTGATGGGAACCTAGAAAAAAAGCATGTCAATTTAAGACCTGTTTCATGTCTGTACTGGCAAAAAAAGTACGAAGGCCAGACATTTGTGATGAGTTTATGTTTTTCTTGCTTCCCATGTGACTCAATACCTATATATCCAAAGTTCCCAACTGGAGGGTTATCTTACACAAGGTGCAGTGGGAATCCAACTCTTTGTTTTCAACTGCGTTCAACTGAGCACTGAATGCACTATTCTTGAGCTGGAGCTCGTTGAACCTGAACATTAACTTCATAATCCAATCAGTTTTTAAGACATGTCGAAATCGTATTTTAGACACTTGACAACCTCAAATTCAGATTATTGTATATTAAACTTGTTAAGGACCCATGGGATCCCAGTTGGTCAAAATGAACTGAAAGGCTGAATCCCCATCTGAAATGTTACATCTTCATTTCAGTGGTTACACTTTTTCAGACAGAAGTCTCTATCGAGAGTGATTTAACATACAGTATGTTAAATCGCTGTGAGCCTCACAGTGAGACAGAAACAGAAGCAGATAGAAAAAAACCTCCAGAGAGTCATAAAAACATCGAACAAAATTATCCATCTTCCACTGCCCACACTCGATGACCTGTTCAAAACACGCTGCCTTCGCAGAGCCAGCAACATCCTGAAAGATGTAACCCACCCCTCACCAGCTCTTCTCTGTTACCATCTGGAAGGAGCTACGAAGCCATTAAAGCCCGCACCTCCAGCTTTTTCCCATAAGCCATCACTGAACTGAAGTGTACTAAACCCCTCCCCCTTCCTGCTGCCACCACCTCTGTATCATCATCACTGTCTGATGTAAAGACTGAACACTGAGCATAAAGACTGAACACTGCCGATCCAGCCCGCTGCAATTACTGTGGGATTATGTGCAAAATTTTAAATAGTGCCTGTTGAGGCCCTTATGCTGCGGATGTTCTTATTATGCTGTATTACCTCTTTTTTTTTTTTTTTTAAATGTTACTATTTATTTACGTGTGTGTATGTGTGTCTTTTTAGGTGTTGTACAGCAAATCTCGTTGTACTGCCAATAAAGCTTTCTGATTTCTGATTCTGATTGTACTTTATTAGACCAAAGCCACTGATACAGCTGAGTTCATTACACCCATACCCGACATTTAAAAAACAAAACAATAAAAACGTTAAAAAGCTGTAGTGGATTTGTTCATCACCAACAGTGAAGTCTTTCACATTATTTAAGTATTTTGGTCCATTTTTAATATGCAGGACTGAGAAATGCTGAGAAAATACACCTTAAAACAGTAAGTTTCAAGTGTGGAGCTTTCAATTTTGTAACTGAAAATTGAAAAATGTAAAAAGTTTGAAACTACCATAAGATATTTGAATTAAACATTTTCATTTAAAAGAGCACTACGTAGAATTTAGTTGTATCTAGTGGTGAAGTTGCAGACTGAATACCACTTGCCTCACCCTCCCCTACGGTGGCCTCTATAAATGCAAAACATCCTAAACGGTCACTATGTTTACATGCATACTAATATTCTAATATTATTACAAATATGACGATGTTCTGAATTTGATTTGCAACACGGCTTCCTGTTTTTGGTCAGCTGGAGTAGAGATAAAGATCCTGTCTCATAGAAATAGATCTGAAAAAGACCACATTTCTGGTCAGAAGAAGAAACACACCTGCTTTTATAGATTAGGAAAGAAGATTTCAACAGGTTTTTGGATATGAGCAGTTATGGTAACGCCATCTTTTTCAAAAAGGTTGTTGAAGGAACGAAAGAGGGAGGCTGTGTTCACACAATGAATGTTTGCCACCAGTAAAAAAAAACTTTTTAAAATTGTTTAAAAATTATTTTAAGAAGAATTTGCATGAGTGAAGGAAAACAGGAATATTAGTGCAATATTCATTTTCACTTCCAATGTAAACACTTTATTAAGAATACTGTCTCTTTCAGAATAAGGGCAAAAACCAGTTTACAAAAAGTAAAGAACTAATAAAACAAATCCAGAACTTGTCTTATATCTTGTCACTGGATGATTTCAGATTTCAAATTGCGCTGTGGTATTTTTAAATGTGGAAACGTCTAAATCACTTTAAATCCCTACATTTGGATCACGTGCGTGTACATATATTCATTTAAAACAGCATAATGTCGCATCATGGGGCTAAATACACAGTGTGGAGAACTCACTGGCTGCTGATGCTTGCTCATGTCCTCTTCAACGCTGGCCGACTGCACCATGATGCGAGGCAAACTCTACAACAGAAAAGACAAGTGAATTTGTCGTCTCTCAAGAGGGAAACAAATCTCGAAGTTTGCGCTGAATGGTTTTCAAGCAGAATTCAAGAGGTGATCATGAGCGAGTCGGTGTCTTTTCAGTTCGGGTCAATCTGGAGATTGGACATCTATAGGCCAACGTTGATATCTGAACCCGTTCAGTAAAACGGTGTGCGCCATGGTCATCGTCTGCTGTGAGGGAATTACAAATGTCAAGGCTTGAGCCTCACAGTGAGACAGAAACAGAGCCAGAGAGAGAGAAGTTAATGTGTGACTCTTAAATAAAGACGGAAGCAGCGTACTGCTTTCTCACAGCACTCAACTGGGAGGACTAAGTAGGCCAGTTGGCCATCTTAATGTTTCCAAATCACATCAGATTTTATATTTAGAGAAAAATTATTTTATTCAGTGTAGTGAAAAAGCAGTCAAGAGACGCAGAAAGTGCAATAAAAATATTTGTTCATCAGCTCACTCACTCAGATACAGTAATCAGGATAAACTGGTAAAACCATCTGGATAATTGCACCCATAATTATAATTACACCCATAATCATTTAGCCCTATTCATATTCAAGTTACCTTTACAAGTCCTGATATCATCTGTCAGCTGATTAAAATATTGTGATTTGCTTCTTGTAATAATTTTCTTTAAGAAAAGATCTTAATTTTTGAAGAGAGTAACAAAAAAAAGAAAAAAGTAAACCAGTCTTATCATGTAATGTGTGTTTGATAAATTAGGACAATTGTTTTGCCATGTGCTCAGGAGACGCAGGGATATGATATTAATCAGGGTGATTGTTTGACTCGCCACCTTGCGAGGGACACAGAAATTCATTTTCCAGACTCGGCTGATCTGGTTTGATTCGGGGTCACGGTGCTCCGAGCAGCTCCACAACCTACATGTAGCGGGTTGGTACCTGCAGACAGCAGGTCAAACACCTCTACCCTGTCCCTCTGCAGCTCAGGACAGTAAACCTGCAAATCAACAAATACATCAGGTGCACAAACATGGATGCCACCTCTGTAAACTATTTCATACAGATAGGTTTTTAAATGGGGAAAAAAAGGAAGACTTGGATGTTGTGTGTTAATGAATTGTAGTCTTTCGTTTCTCTAAACGCTAAATGTCAGGGTTTGGATGGAAGCAGCTACTTTCTGGATCGTCAACACATCCAAATCTCACATCGTTGCTTCCAAATCCTGATATATGTTGCTCGGCCGTTGACATAGAGCTCTATAGATGCTCTAGTGACTAGTGTGGTCAAGACTCAACTGCATCACAAAAAGTGAGTTGATGCCTCATATGGGGAAAGCGAGGCACCTGAGACTCCTTAAAGCTACTATACAAATTGTTCCCAAATTACATGTAAAAATGAGGCTTTGACTTCATAATCCAATTTAATTTTAAGACCTGTCAAGATCATGATCTGAAAAGGTTCAGGTGTGTGTGTGATATTTAGTGACACCTACATCAAACACCTAAAACATGGAAGTCTCTTGTTAGTCAGCGTTCGTTTTGTCCGTTCTGGGCTTTTTATTTAAGGGAATAATAACTCTGGACCACACTCAAACACTGTGGGCGACGGTAATGCACCTCGGAGCTGGATGCCGCCCGCTATAAAACAGAAAGAAGTAAAAGAGGACGTCTGTTTGGAGCTACTGTAGAAACGTGGCGGTGACCGGCTCCCTCTGGAACTAGAAATGGCTCATTCTAAGGCAACGAAAACACAACAATTCTTATTTTTGTGAGATTATACACGAAGGAAAACATGATTAGGAATATTAGATTTAGTTTCTGCAGTTAGATCCTCCTAAATAAACTAATAATCCTAGGGGATAAAAGTACTACTGGTGTGGTCTATCTACTGGATTTATTGGCAATAAAAAGCCTTATGTCTGTGTCTGAGTTGTTTCAAGATGCAGGTTATTTGTTTGCTACAGACAGGTTAAGAACAGTGCGCGTGGGACTTGCAAAGTAAAATAAGTCAGTATTTACATCAATCATTCATCCAATTAGCGTACACTTCAGCAGCCTGCTAATATTTGGAATACTCAAGCCTTTTGCTTTCGTGTTGACCTTTGTAAACATCTGTGGCAGGCAGCGAGGAGAGAAGTGCTCATTAGAGCAATGGTCTGAAACAATGCACCAACAAGGCCCGACGGGTTTCCATTCCCCGCCGAACAACACGGGCCGTCATTTCCCTGATTAGCTTCCCCTTCGTGGTGCTATGGTGCTAATCAGCCGAATCAGACGCTGTAGTGTTTCGTCTGTAGGGAGAAAGCTGCACATCGCAGGTCTGGATGGCACATGATTGGAGATCAGTGGGTGAGGAGGAGGTGGTGGGAAAGGAGCGTGAGGACGCCGAGGTTCACCCCGGTCCTCATTAACCCTCCTCTACACTGCGCGCTCCTGTTTGTAGAGGTTGTTAGCTCTGATCACAAACAGTAAACAGCAATCAATCACCTTAAGTGACGTGTGTTGCATGTAAATTCTCCCGTCATAAAAACAAATTCAACTGGTAACATTTAATTTGATTGGTAAAACCAGAATGCAACCACAGAAGACCATAATTAATGGAATCTACTTGGAGTGTTGAAACTGCAAGTTATTCGTTTTCGGTCCCATGTGAAGCGGCAGCTGCCATCATCCCATCATATGTTTTGTACGACAAACATTTTCATTTGAGAATCAGTTACAGGATCTCATGTTTAATCACTTTAAAAGGATCTCTTTCATGATTCTGACTGTCATTCTCATAATGTTTGGGTACTTGAGAGAGATTTTAAAAAAAGACCGCTTGGAGCAGCAGAGGCTACGCTCCAAAACCGCTGCATCCTACATTTCCCAAAATGCAACTCAGTAGGGTGACTGCTTTGCTGCGTTCAAGACTCTTTAGAAAAGTATTCAGTACAGGTAATTTTTCTGACCCTTTAATAAATGAATCAACATTTTAATAGGCAATAAAAAGTGAAATTATTATTAATATAATTAAGACAGAAATATTAATCCATCAATAAATAGTTACATTTAAAAAGGGATTTAAAAATACAACATAATAATTGGACTGGCGTGATATGTGCACGGTATATGTCATTTCAAGTTAGTAATTTCATTTCATAACCGTATGTGTCATGATACAGTAACTGTTCTGTCAATTCAATTAACAAAAGGTTTAAAAATAACAATACTGTACTTAATCACATTTCTTCTTTTATATGAAACTTAAACAACTCCAGAGTTACTCTGTTCTGTGTCATGTTCACTCTCCACTGTTTGTGTTGCTTTCTCACAAATTTTCTATCTCCATCTGTGTAAAGCGTCATCCAAATGACGAAAAATATTTCCATAAAGAAATTTGTGACACGACGGTATAAACGACATATTGTATGAAACTTTTCTTTTTTAATCTAAGAAATAGTGAACTTTTTAAAAGAAGGAAATGAGGGCTGAATTTATAAACTGAGTTCACAACATAGGTTTTAATCATGTATTTAAAAGAGTAACTTCGTATTCCTTTTGCACGTCCACGCTTCTCTGTGACCCTTTTGGTCTTTGTGCTGTTAAAACCAGCTTAAAAAAAAGGTGAAATATGCACAATTTTTTGAAGAAAAAAAAAAAAAAAGATGTATAGACTCATACAATAATAATCTCTCTCAATCATCACTTCTGACTCTCTAGAAGTGTGTGTGTGTGTGTGTGTGTGTGTGTGTGTGTGTGTGTTCATTTGTTACTTGTCAGACTTTTTACAAACTTTTTCATCCTTTGCTAGAAGTGTGGAACCAAAGTACTTCTATTCAGCCTTCGGGGCTACCCTCGCTGCTTCCTCGCTCTCAGCTGGGAGGCCCCGTCAGGTGTGTTAAACTGTAAGACTCCAGTTTGTAACACAAGCTTTTCACCAGAGTATAATGACAGTACCGTGCTGCTTCTAAACTGAAATGAGGTTCCCTTGTTGAAGCTTTGTTCATGATGAAGATTGTGTGTAACCACTCATTTTGCGCACTGAGGCATTTATACTCTTTATCTCTTATTTGTGTTCCCATCTACATATGCTCTGTTTCCATGGCAACAGAAGAAACAGAAATAGATGCTGATGAGTAGAGGGGATATTTAGACTCAGACTGCAGTGATGCAAATAAACTTTAAAGCCCTGATAAGGCGGCGAGCAGAATACAAGCTTAAATCCAAAGCATGATGTGCTGACTGAGTGTGTGAGCGTTACCTGCTGATGGACAGCTGTCTGCTCGCCTCTATCTTCCTTCCCGCCAGGAAGCAGCGACTTCAGCAGCTTGGGCACGGCCTTCACTGGGGGGAGATAAGACGCAGCGAAGCCTGAATGCACTGATGGAGAGGAACGCAGAGAAGAAGAAGAAGAGGAAGAAAACAAGAAAGCAGAAGATGAAGGAAGAGAGCAAACACAGAAAGAGGAGTGTGAGAAAGGAGAAAAGGGACTTAGAGATGTCTTAGAAGACTAAATAGAAATGCCAAATTTAGAGTAAGGACAGATATAGTTGCCCACTGGCTAAAGCATCACAAACAGCACAGGAACGAGAATTCAAAAACGAAGAATGTATTAGAAGATAAAGGTTTTATCTGTCGTACCTGTCTCTGGGCTCAGGGTCTGGGATATTGAGCTGGGCAGCGTACGTCTGGATGGAGGAGGCATCACTGAAAGGTCCTGGTGGCTCTCCCAGCCCTGCACACAGGATGACACACATATGGCTTAAAGGAGCATTTCAGTCATCAAAAGTCACCTTTAGCAGCCCCTGTTGGTGACCATGCAGAACCGCAACATGGCACTGCTTTCAGAAGTTCTCCTTTATCTCTGTTGACTGACTTTAGGAGGGAGGCCCAGCCTCAGGTATTAATATGTTATGATGGAATTTAAATCCATATGCAGACTTAAATGCTAATCTAATGTATTTAGTTCTACTTCAAACTCATAATGCATCTCCACAAATTAAGTCATGCATTATTGTGTGAGAACCAGCAAAACACTTAAGAACAATCCATGAGTACCGTGGTGCAATCCCTGAAGGTGGGTTTAGTGAAGACTCTGAGTTCGTTAACCTTGAGATGAAACTCACAGAGTCTGTTACCATGCTAACCTGCTCACTGGTGGATTTTCTCCAACTAACGCTGTTTCTCATGGTCAAGAATCATTCCTTGGTGGCTTCCTTCCAAGGCAGGTCCTTCATAACGTCCGCAGGAGTCCTTCCTACCTACCTGTCAATACATCCATGAATGGAACGATCTAATGAATGTACAAGTTGTGTCATTGGAAATGTCCCACCCGCAATATGTGTGGGCAGGAAGGACTCCGTCTTCGTCAGGATCCTGGATACTGGAACAGTCCTCCGGCGACATTTGATGATGTAGCTTTATGTAAATGAAGCCTTGAAGGATCCGTCCTTGACTTTGAGAAACACCCGAAGCCGGAGTTTGTGTGTGTGTGTGCGTCCTCTCTTCCTGCTGTCTGAGACTCCGCTTCATTTCCTCATTCATACAGACACATGGTGGATATTCAAACACATTCGTTTTTACAGCCTATTAGTTTTATATCAGGTTGTTATCCAACTTACTACCAACTTAGATGCGCTTGCAGTGATTAATGAAGGTTATGTGATCAGTCACTTTTGTCCACCATCTGTTTGTCGGCAGGATTGCTCAAAAATTACTAGACTGATTTTCATTTTCACTCGGTAGAAGGACGAACGCTTTCAATTTTGGAGCAAGTCCATAAAATGGGGCAGAGTCTGAGTTTGTTTCCCCCTTGGTTTAACATTGGAGAGTCCCGGGATAACTTAGAAAGAGTAACCAGTGGCACCAACTGAAAATGTGGAAAATATAAAATTTAAAAATGGATTTCCCCTCCACCCCCCGGCATGATGAGTGGACCATTGGCCTTGGTAGAGGTTAGTTTGAACTGCCATCTCTGCCCTCACATTCACACATTACACCTGATAGGGTCAATCTCAGCTCAGAATCAAGTCTGTGCACTTTCCATGGAACGGAGCATCAAGACAGCTGTCAGGACATTTCACTTGTACTGAAACCGTTACTGAACATATGATCAATGAATAATCATTCTGGTGCAGAATAGCAGTGACTGAACATCGGGTTATCATGTAGAGGATGATGTGACTGTTTCAGAGTCAGCAAGTATGCCTTGTAGACATCTTAAATTAGGAGGTTTAGATTTACACTACAGAAGTTGATGAAAACAGAAGTTGATGTTATGTTCAGTTTTAAGATGCCGATTTAACTGCAAATGACTGAAATCGTGTTGCTGCTGATGGAGTTTCGTGGGTCTACCGCCCATCGCTGCCTTTAGGTGCCTTCTGCTTTTGTTCCTTGTTTGTTGTCAGATGAATAAATACAACCTCCACCTATACAAGGTATTTTTTTTCACTATACTCAGGTTCTTTCTCTGTGTCTGATCTATTGTTTTTTCATACAAATGCACATGTAGTCCACATATTTTTAACCGCCGATAAAAAAAAAAGACTCAAACCCGTTGTCATGGCGAATCCTCATCTCTTAGCCGAGTCTCCCCATCTCATCTACTTCAGGGTTAGACTCCGAGTTTGTTAAACCCGCTTTCTATTATTAATATTAAAAATATAAAAATGACAGAGCTAAAATGATATAAACACAAAACAGGATTTTTATGTCAGACAGTTAGTAGAGGAGATGTGTTAGTCTCACCTTGAAGTCACTGATCTTATGAGTGGAGGAGTAGAGGTCCAGACAGCTGGATGACAGCTGGTTACAGGGTTAGAGGCAGCAGGGAGGCACGGTGTTACTTTAACATGTTAATGTGCAGAACACATAGCAACCACATCTTGAAGTCTGATACATTTGACATCAGGGGTGAAATAAAACCAGCATGTTGAAAAAACAAAACAAAACCAAAAAAACCCTGAAGTATCTCTTTTTAATGTTTAGGGTTAGTAGAGTAGAG
Organism: Coranthus polyacanthus; assembly: GCA_037367275.1. Lineage (NCBI taxonomy): Eukaryota > Metazoa > Chordata > Actinopteri > Kurtiformes > Apogonidae > Coranthus > Coranthus polyacanthus. The sequence continues at coordinate 16,189,382 of JAPQRN010000017.1, read as the reverse complement.
GTAACTTGACTTGTCTTACGTGGTTGATGTTTGGAGAGCTCAGGCAACGTCTCTGAGCTTTTCCTTTGACTGCCAGCTGTTCCCTCACAGCCACCTCCTACACACACACACACAGACACAGACACACACACACACACACACACACACACACACACACAGACACACACAGACACGCACACACAGACACACACAGACACAGACACACACACAGACACGCACACACACAGACACACAGACACACACACACACGCAGACACACACACACACACACACACACACACACACACAGACACACACAGACACGCACACACAGACACACACAGACACAGA
>JAPQRN010000017.1:16164676-16188952 GCA_037367275.1 Coranthus polyacanthus | reverse complement strand
GAACAGTGATTTTTACAGCCTGAACATGTCACTGAGTTTTGACAGAATTCAGCCACATCTTTTGCTCACACTGTACACCTCAAAAATTCACATCTGCTGTCACTGTACAATAAGAGAGTAATCGAAAACACACAGCAAATAAGATCAGCTGGCCCTCCTTCATGACCCTTCTTGTGATCCAGGGGTGGACATGCCAGGCTAACATTCACATAAAAGGGAACCCTATTTCTTCTCGACACAGGTTGTCAGGTATGATGTAAGTGCTTACTAAAAATTCATTGACCACACGTGGTTCTTGATCTTTTTGTGGTTGATTATGAGGAGCAGAATGCTGCTGTCTCTAATGTGGTTGAGGCTGACTGTTGGAGCATTACTTGTTGCATTAATGTTTGATGAAGTGGACCCTTCATAGATCATAATAAATACATGATAGCTCGGAAGAGCAGCTCATTTTCTGCTTTGACTGACACATTCATTCCTCAGAAGATGACATTTGGATGGATCTGGACTCAACACAGATGAATTGGGTCCGGCTAGAATCAGACAGAGATATATGAATGGGTCCAACACAGGCTGAACATGTGTCATTAAGACCAGCATCATACATGCTGCTGTTTTCTGAAATGTGTTGTTATGTAAATTACCAAATAACACAAATGATACAAGAGTATTATTTGCAGTGATGGCAAAGGTCCACACATGGTATCCTAGAACATTTCGTTGTCTAATACCTCTTACTTAATTTCATTGTAAACATTGCATTATAGATTTATCTCTTTCGCATGTAGAAGGTCTACACTGTCTTTCCTCCAGTAGAAGTACAGATAGAGGGTTTTCCCTACCATTATGCAGCTTATAATTTAAGCCAAATTCACATCAAAGCAATGTGTAGAGCATCAAAACTAAATAAGATGACTTTTCCCAGATTTAATGATTGCAGTTACCTCAGCAAGGATTGTTTTTAAGCTTTTTGAATGGTTTTACACATTTTTGTACACAGACATGATAATAAAAATGATTTTGAAAAATGAAAACGATAATAAATTATATATATTTTATTGAAAAACATAACAAAATTGTTGTGGAAAGTCATCTGAAAACCAAGGGAAAACCCTGAGACACAGACTGCGGTCAAAGTAGAAGTACTGATTCTTTACTGCAGTAAAAGTGGAAAAGTCAGCCTTTGAAGGATATTTCGTTTGTGTGTAAAGGGAACTGAACCGTACATTATACTAATATCATGTGAAGACTATTAAACCATTCTTCAACTTCAAATCAAATTTAAAAAATCTAGTGAAAATGATGATCATTAACTTCATTAGTCTTTTTGGATCTTACACGACATTTTCTTCGTTAGATCTATTGTGTTGTTGCATCATGTTATGTTGCTCTCATCTCCAAAAATGTAAAAAAAAATAATAAACTCAAAAACGTTTTAATGCTTGGGATAAAAAGTCGGAAGTTGGAAAAGTCAGAGTATCAATACATGTAACATAAATGCTTCCAGACAAACTGCGGAAGTTTAAAACAACAATATATGATCTAGACCAGTTGACAACACAGTTGTTATGTTATAGTATGAAATACTACTTTTAACAGGCAAACCCTTAAGACATGATGATGATGAACCAGTTCTTAATATTCACATAACAGCAAATATTTGCATTTTCTTTTACCGAATTTCTCAAAATATGGTTAAAATTTGCAATGCATTTGGATGGAAACCATACTATAGTGACTTTTACATAATTTTCATCTTGTTACGTCTTTTATGTTGTTGTTTTCACCCTGTTGTTGTTGTTGTTGCTGAGTCTTTTACATCATTTTCATCCTGTTACATCATTTTCTTCTTGTAGTGCGTTTTTGTCTTGTTGCATCTTTTACCTTATTTTTATCTTGTTGCGTTATTTTCATCCCGTTGTATCTTTTATGTCGTTTTTGTCTTGTTACATTTTGGGACTGACACCAAGGGATTGTCTTTTCTATCCATTATTGTTATCCATTTAGGTTGAAATCAGCCTTAATGTTGTGAAGGTGCGCAATGATGCCAAGTAAACATAGTTTTCAGATAAATAAATACTCAAGTAAAGTACAGATACTTGAAAACTCAACTGAAGTACAGTAATGAAGTATTTGTACTTTGTTTCTTCCTACCATTTGATTATTTGAGGCTCTTTCGACTGCAGCATGTCAGCTTTTCAACATGTAAGTTGCTGCTGTGTTGTGGTTTCAGTTCATGCGTCTTTGAAGCCTGATATCAATATTTTATTCAGTCAGAATCTGTTATTTTGTTGCCCTGCAAAAATAACCCCACCTGCACATGCTCCTACACACAGACTTGTAGAGCACTCATGTAACAAAGCAGAGACGGTCACTGGGCAGTCCAAGGTGTGTGTGATCTGCCCAGGCCTTTGAAGAGTCTCATCTCATTGCAGTCTGCTCTGTCTCTCACTGTTGTCCCTGGAGACGTTTGACTGTGAAGGTCAGAGATGTGCAGTGGTGTTGATGTGCAGAGCATAGAGGGAGGTTAGAGGCTGCATTACAGGTGCAGGAGACACACATTTGAGCAGGGCTGCTTTCCAAAACTGTTTTGTCAGTAGCCTATTTGGTTCCACCCCTTTACCTGTGATACCACATTGACATTTCTGACATTTGAAGGTCTGCAGCTGCAATGGAGTCCAAGGAAGCCCATTGAAATCTTTCTCTAGTATATATTTTTATTATTGAAGATATCATGAAAACTGTTGTTACAAATTAACATCCACTATAAACGCTATGATACTTGCACTGGATAGCTGTTTTTCAGTTCTTCTTCTTTGGAATAATATCAAATGTTGAAAACACAGGGTGGCCTTGATTATGTTAGATTTCATTCTACCGCAGAAAACATCCCCTTCCATTATCTCTTGTCGAGTTGCCTTGTTATGCCTTGTTTCCTGAAGAAAAAATGCGCATAAAACCTTCTCTTGTAGTATGTTTGTCAGATTACAAGTACCGAGCTGAGCTGAGCTTGTGCACCTTCATCGCGTGTGTGTTTTTTTTGGGGGAGATTTGTCTTGCTTAATATATCTGTCCCTAAGCTTTAAAAAGCCAACAGCCACACCATTTGGTTAGGGTTACATTTGGGCCATTTTTGAACTGATGTCGTTTAGGTTTTGTTTTAGCCACGTTAAACACAGAAACTAGAAGATGTTCCCTTTCAAATGAAGTCTAGTATTCTTCTTCTATTCTAAGCCTAACCCTAAGCCATGAACATGACTGACTGAACTTGGCGACCTGTAATGTTGCTAATACCTATTCATTCATGTGTGCACTCCCTTTTAACCATCACACTGTTTTCTTTGATGCTAAAGTTACTTCTCTACATGACTGTCAGCAGAAAGTTTTAAATGTAAAACCCTGAATCCACTGAATAGCTGGTAAGAGTTTCCACCCAATAGGGCGGCTCGCAGCACTGCCATCTTGTTGAAAATTCTGGTGTTTGTTCTTTTGGAAGCAAAGTGGCCCCATAGTACTCCTGTCACACCAAAGAGGAATCCTAGAGACTATTCAGAGCACTAAGCAAGAAGGTTAATTAGTCAGACAATAGAAAAGCAATTTCATGATGTCACTTCGGCTTCCAGCTGAAATTATTAATCTTTTGAACAGAGCCTCCTGAAAGCAGGATGTGTCTGAGAGAGAGAGAGAGAGAGAGAGAGAGAGAGAGAGAGGGTGGGTGAGCAAGGCAGCTGGGAAGCAGAGGCGGCCGACGCTGAGCTACCTGTGGGGGTTATTAAGCAGAGAGCGACGGGGCTGCGTGTGGACCGAGCACCGGCCTGTTTTCTTTCTTTCTGTCCTTTCTCTTAGTTAGCTGAATAAGCTGATCTTTCCTCTGAGTGGCTCTTTTGAACCCCCCCTCCCTGTCACTTTTGATAAATGAGATCGGTGTAACTAGAGAAATACATGCAGCCATGCGGGAGAACTGGAAATGGCACTGCAGCAAAAAAGCAACACATCCAAAAGTACAGAGAACTGTGTGTCTGAGGAACAGCCAGTGCGATTATGGCTGTCAAGTTCTGACTGACGTGAGCAGCCTACTATGGAGTTCATTGAATTAGCACCCATGTATGTGATTTTTTTCTTTTATAAAATAAAAAAAAATATTTTTTTTTTGCAACATAAGAGAAGAAAGAGTGGTCTTGTTGAGTGTCTTCTTGTGCATTGTTCAGTCCAGACCCCTTACAGGAGTTAATGGAAAGTAAACACATTTATTCCACTACTATTTAACTGTATTTTAGCATAGCTAGTATATATGAACTTGCAATTAATGGAATGAAAGTTAGAGAATATAGAAGGACATTTGAATATTTGGAAGGAAAGTTGGAATATATGGAATGAAGTCCCATTTTGGTAATGAACCCATTCATTGCTTTAGGTATGAGGATTGTGTTGCACTGCCATGGGGAAACATTTACCCAACACTGAGGGCATAAAATGTTTTAATTTTATTCAGAATAATCTTTTCTTGAACAGCAGAATGACTGTAGTAAACAATAACAGTAATGAAAAGTAAAGTCATTGGTGAATATTATTAATTGTCTGTATTAAATGTTGTGGCAGTCAGTGCATCAGCGGTCACTACATCACTGAAAACCCTCATGAAAAGCTCATGGTGCTGCTAGAGGACCTCCATTCCCTCTTGCAGTTACCTAAACCTGAGCTCCTCTTCAAGGGTCGCACCTTCTCCAGTGCTTATATTAATCTCTGCTCTCTGCTTTCATCCACTAAAGTGCGAACTCATTGTAATGTCTCACATACTCTGCAGCCTTCAGAAGATGATAGGCAGATTTCTGCCCAAAAGCTACTTAGGGCTGTTCACAAACCCGCTAGCAGTAGAATGCTAATAGGAGCTAGTGTGCCGTGTCTCCGAGATTAGATTAAATATCACAGGCCTGATCCTGCCTCTGCTGCTGCTCTCCTACAGATGAACATTCAAACACGAAGACTTACACCCAAATCTCATGTCTGTGGTTGTGATAAGTCTGATTGTCACATCTGAGCTCAATCCCCCCCCCCAAATCCTCATTGCAGCAGAATATACAGGAAGTGCACAAAAGTATCGAAAAAACCTCTGTAGTATCGCTTTTATGTTCTCTCTCTGCTCAACCTGCTGTAGGATTGGACTGAAACAGATTTTCAAACTAATCCCTCAAACCGAAGCTACTGATAACAGATATTTTGTGCCAGTATTTAACATTTAAAGACACTTCAAATGCCATAATGTGCAGTGTTTAATCTTCATTAGGGTGGGAAAGCATGTGGAACTCAAAGCCCCTTCTTCAGTAGTGGAACCTCACAAGTACATATGATGATGAGGGCAAGGTGAACAGATTTAATAAGCTGTGCACAAGGCAAGTTGAGCCATTAATTAACGTGACCTTTATTCATCCAATTAGCTTCTCTCTGTGATCTGATGGAGTCAAATGCTAAAGGAGTTTGAGTCTGTAAAGGAAGACATAGTGAGAAGTGAATCACCCTATGAAAACCTTTACTAAAGCTAATAAATGTTCCATGTGCTCAGATCTAATGGTATAATTGCTTATGACAATTTATGACCCTGTTTTAGTTTGTAACTCCCAGGGGTTGATTGTAGCGTGGAGGGACAAAACCAGAGACTGTTGGACACAAAGTCAGCAGTAAATTTAATTTGGGTCTTATATCTTTCCTGATTTGCCGTGCCCTGATCATGTGACCTCTTCCGGAAGAAAATATCAAACAAGTACAGATACTTGTAAAAACAGACTGTGGTAAAAGTAGAAGTATTGATTCAACTTCTTTAATGCAGTATAAGTGAAACAATCCAGGCTCTGAAATGTCCTCAAAGTATAAACATCATAAGTAGGCCTTTGAAATGCATTTCTAGCAGCTGTTTGTGTTCGAAGTTAAGTCTTGTTACATCTTTTTTGTTACATAGTTTTCATGTTTTTCCAACTTGTTAAGTCATTTTTATGTCTTTATTTTAATTATGTCTTTATGTCATTTTTGTTGTTCTACATCTTATGTTGTTTTTGTCTTTTTACGTCTTGTTAGATCGTGTTTTTACTTTTTTGCCTTGTTGAATGAGTACTCAGATTGTACTCAGTCTCTGCAACATTAAATCCAAATAAAAGGAACAACATAAGCAATAAATCACAAAATTAGAGACTACAGATATGTTTTCACCTTTTTACATATTTTACCTAACTCGTCTTGCTAGGTTTGGCATGTGTTTATTCACCAATGGATTCACCAAGGGATCGTCTTTTTTGTATTATTGTTCCACCAGTTTAGGTTGAAATTGGTCCTGATGTTCTGAAGATGCACAATGACACAAATATAAAATAATGTATAATTCACCTCAGGTGCATTAAAGCTAAAGTAATGAGTCTGTTTTAAAATGTAAGGAGTAGAAAGTACAGATATTTGGGTTCAAATGTAGGGAGTAAAAGGGAAACATTGTCAGAAAAATAAAAACTCAAGTAAAGTGCAAATGGAGTATTTGTACTTAGTCACATCTCGGATCTGATAATTGAATTTGCATATGAAGGGAATTTCAGTGAGACAGGATTTGTCAATGAGCAATTTTCAACCATAAACATTCTAGCAAATTTGCACCTATACAGGGTTGTTCAAATGGAGCAGGGGTGGGGAATTCATTTTCTGAAAGGGCCATATAAGAAGCTGGGACTGTTTCGTTGGGCCAGACCAATAGTCTGAACTCAGTCCTGCTCAATATGAATCATATACAATATCTTTTTAAAAAAACAGTAAATGGTATGATTTGATTCACTGTTATTGGTAAGAGTTGGTGTTACAATTAGACTATGACTTACAAATGAAGACATTATTATATATTCATATAGCTGTTTTTTGTTTGTTTGTTTGTTCAGTTACACAACCAATGATGCACTGAATTAGTAACATTTATTTTTTACAAAATTTACAAAAGTGAAAATGTGGAGCAGGCAGAGTAAAATGCCAACATTATATCACTATTCAATCAACATTTACTAAAATGATTTTGAAAATGTTTTTGCAGTTCTTCAAAGACCAGCATTAAATTAATTTTATACAATGGAGTAATAAATGCATCCATTGCTGTTTTTGTCTAATGACCACATTTGCTTTTTTTGGACTTTTTTTCTTGTTCAGTCAGAGAAATCTAGTCTTTTTTGGGCTTTAACAAGTGCAATGAATTCAGGTTAAACCTCTGAATATGTGAAGGACAGCTGACAGCTGATCGACAATGAAAGAGGATCTATTCATGTTTAATTTAAATTGTAATCGTTAAACACAGCAAACTCTGCACAAGGCTTTACCTTTGACTTCAGTAAATAAATACTTCTAAGTCCATGTCTTGTTAAAAACTCTACATTCTGTAATCTTTTAACAGAAGTTGACATTTTTGAGAGCTAAAAGTTAACTCACTTCTTGTAAACTTCAGTTCGTCAATACATTACAGCAAGGTGCACATGCAGGCACATATGCACATATGTCAGATGAAAACAATAGCAGTCGCCTTTAAAATGAAAGCATCGCAGCTGTATTGTATGTATAATGTACACTTATTTATGTTTGATTCCTGATTTCCCATTGACCTCACGCAGGCCGGACAGGGACAGCCCACAGGCCATACAATGCCCAGGTCTGAAATAGAGCCTTATCTGCTCTTGTGAACAAATAACATGACCCTATCTTTTGAAGAAGTCTAACAACTACTAGCACTATTCCACTGGTGCAGTGCAGTTCATTTTCACCATGCCAAGTCGACCCGGACTGTTCTGCTTTTCCATTACAGTTTCACAGCTGGGGGGAACCACACTGCACCGAGCTAGCAGGACTGAACCAAGGACATATTATTAGAAGTTATTAGAATGCCCATTCGACCCTTTTTTATAATACCAGGAAGCACAAGAAAACTGCAATTAATCTAATTAATGGTGGTTATGTTGTACTTCATTGAAGCGTGCCCACACCAGCTTCAACAGAGATTAAAACACAAAATATTTCTCAATTTCCCTGTGATCATACTACTACCTATTTTTACCAGTTGCACACTTTCCACATGACCAGTTTCTCCCTTTAGCTGGGAACATATGTCCCGGTTATTAAGGTAATAAAGCAGTCTGTGTTGTTAAAAAGGAGCACATACTGAAACACATAAAACTGCTAGTCCAACATAAACAAACATTGTGTGGAATCTGCACAGAAAAGGAAACTTTTAAGTTAGCAGAAGATGGTTGATAGAGGCAACAATGGCAGCACTTTAACTTCAGTTGATGTGGCTATTTCAATATCAAAAATGTATAAAATAACCTCAGTCAGAACAGGACGGCCTATACCAACATTATCAGAAGGCAAATGTTTAGTCTTATAACAGTCTTTAACAGCAGTCTTTAACAGCACACACTTTGATTATATCTTCCAACTATCGACAGAGTCAGATTCTGTCTAACATAATCAGATCATATGGACAATTGCGCCCCTGCCTTTAGTGGTGAAAAACAGGTTTGAACCATAGTAAAATGGCACATTTCATGAAACAAAATCATGCCAGTCTAGTTAGTGTAACTTACTAACCAGCTCTCTGACAGGAAAAAAAACATTTATTGAATAAACAGAAGCTCAAAAAGTCCAACACACAAAACACATCATCTTTATTTTAAACCCTAGCTAGCACGGCTAAAACAAGATTGATAACGCTCTTTCCCAACAAGTAAATGTCAAGTAAATGTTCAAACTATACACACCATCCTTATTAATGTTCCAAGCTAAACTTTAGTCTACTTGTATGCCACAGTTGTTTTTCTTAGTAGTTGACGTAAAAATGTACTAGTATGTTAGCTAAAAATATCGCTGTTAGCTAAGTTTGTAGATTTTTTACTTTTAGCTATTTTGTTATTTTGTGTTTGGCCATTTGTAAGAAGTGTTATATTGAAATGAACATGTGAAGTAATTCCAGCTACAAGACACTATAAGCTTCTTTCTATGCAATCAGTAGGCATGCTAGCTGTCAATCACACCTATCATTCAAAGCACTCACAGATATCCAAGCCTTCTGTTAGCTCTAAAATCTTATTAACAGAGCAGTAATTTACAAGGGGACCACGAGAACACTTAGAGGGTTCAAATAAAACAAATGAGACCAGAATGATTTGCAAGGCAGCTCTATACATATACACACAAACACACAGTCACCTACACCCTGAGACACAGCAGATTCAATTTCAAGTCACATTATTGCTCATTGGTTAGAACACATTTTAATTACCACCAAAATTGGCATTTGTAATGTGCAGAACATAAGCTAACAAATACACCAGTAGGTAGGCAGTCCAGTTTTGCCATTGCATTTATTTTTTTATGGATTTTTTTCTGTTGGATCAACATGGAAGTACCATTTTTTAGCACAGTCAGTGTTCACCTCACCCCACCAACCTGCCCCCATCCAGAGCATGGTTTTCACAGAATCTGTTGATCACAAACAGGCAAATGCATGGGTGCAGGGTTCATATTGCTTTTGTCTCTGAGTGTGATTCACCTTATATTCCTTTATCCTTTGTGCTAATGTAAAGATATATCCAGTAAACAATCAGAGAGACCAAACTGAATGAGTCGGAGTGAGTGTGATCGAGCTGTCTGTGATATGGAAGAGAAATAATAAAGCAACAGGAGACATCCCACCATCAGCTGTGTACTAATTAGATGGAGTCTTGTTCTAGGGATGCAAGGACAGAGGAGAAAATTATTCATGATGGCCTGATGTGCACCAGCAAAATGTAGCACCTGAGCACACGCTGACCCTTCAGCTGGATGAAAAGAGAATCAGTCACTGTACGTGGGAGAAGGGCTTTTGTCTCCATTGGGTTTAGGATGAATAGATGAGGGCTGGCTCTTCTGTGCTGATTCATTTCAGAACTTGGTCCTCATCAGGGCCACAGCAGTATGCAAATACATCCAATCTCACCTACCCAGCCTTTACATGGCTACAGTATAAGATATGTAGCTATACGTGATCATAATTTATCTCTGTGCTACAATAAGCTACTCTGACAATGTATACATTGTCTTGAGTGACACTGTATTTAACTTTGACCCTAATCAACTTTGTAGACTTCTTCCATCTTACCACCTTCTTTTCTGTCCTCTATGGGAGATTCAATACATTATACTTATAATTACTCATTCATTTACAATACAATGGTATATTGTGTTGGAATTTAGCAAAGTATGTTTACTCCAGTAATGTACTTGAGTTCAAATTCGATATCTATTTTAAATTCCATGCAACTTTATACTCCTGTCCTGCTGTATAAAGGCCACTATTGTACTTTTTTCTGTTCATTGAGTTAAACTTTTTTTTTTTCTCAGCGTAACTGTAGTCGTGGTTAATAAGTTACACTAAAAATACCGTCAAATAACAAATGACTGTTTACCATTTTACCAAGGCAGTAAGCTAGTGTTTAGCATTAGCTCTCCTATGACCCCTCGGAGATACCAAATATGGTCACTTCTGGTTCCAAAAAAGCCACCATGGTGACAGACAAAACACAAACTACCAGCTTCGAAAACCAATGGATGACGTCATGGTACCTCCATCCACTTCTCACATACAGTATATGGTATTGGCCCCAAATTTCAGGATCAGTGCATGACGAGTATAAATGGTCCTGATGGAGAAGACAAAAGACGCAATAAAGGGAAATGTGGGCTCACTATTTGGCAGGAAATAGGTCACTGTTGCCCTTTCTTCTAATGTGTTATAACAGTTTATTATTGATTTATAAGTCAGTAAGAGCCATGTATGACTCCTTTCTAAGTGTAGTCTTACTGTACTGTGGTGCCAAAAAGCTCATGTCTTCACTGTGATTATACCATAGCAGACAACAGAAGCAGCTACAAAGTTTTGTCGCAGTTTTGTCAGCCAGTGCAGCTGTACTGGGATCCAGTTTTGTGGCTTTCACTCACTGTTCCCATTTTTCAGCCAAATCTTTGTCAGATACATTTTGCATCGACTGCCGCAGTGTGCTGTCAGGAGACAAGACTGCGGCTCTGAATATTTCACTTCTGCTACTTTTCTTTTTCTTGTTACCATCGAAAACTCAGGTGCTGTCTGTGCAGACTCTATACCCTCTGGAGTTCATGCCGTTAAATGAATTTCAGCTGGCACAACACAGCAGCTGAAAGCTATGAATGTTGGGGAAATTCAATATTGACTTTCACAATGGTATAGAAGTAGTATTGAAATTGTGGTTATGATGACAACAGCGAGACCCACATTTCCAAATCTATTTCCAGTAACAGTATGGGCTTGCCTCTGTTCAAATAAGCCGTGCTGTGAAATGAGTCCTCGGTGGTGTCCGGCAGCGGTGGCCAGTCGGGGCGTGAAGGCTGTGGCAGTGCTGTCTGACAGCAGCTGTGATGAGTGTTCACATCAAGGCCGTCCGCTGATTGTTGCTGTCCTTTCCTCAGCTCAACACACAAGAGAACCACCTGCATGGCCGCCATGCTCGACTTGTCAGGAGAGATCTCGTTTGGCTAACTCCCCTGACCTCCGCACTATCCATCCTCCTCACAGCGCCCTTGACTTTGACCGGATGATTTACTAAACACTCCTCCTGAGTGTTGCACTGCTCTGTGTACTGGAACACTTCTATGTGTGCTCCCCAGGCCCTCGGAGCACATTTTAAAGGACTGCACAGGTTATTTGCAATGCACTTTATTCTAGCCTGCAGTCAGAGGAGGGAGGTATAATACATTGTACTTTGGATGTAACAATAACAGAAAATGTGATCCCTTTGTGTATCTACCAGTGAATATCACAGAAACACAATAAGATGAAAACAATGTAAAAGACATAGTAGATGTAACGAGACGAAAGTGACATAAAAGACGTAATAAGCCAATGGAAATAAAATGCTGTGAAAGATGTAGCAAGATATAACAAGACAAAAGTGACGTAAAAGAAATAACGATGAAACAACGTAAAACACAACAATATGAAAAGTAATAAGACAAAATTGATATAAAGGGTGTAACCAAGCGTATACTTAGACAACATAAAAGATGAAAGCGACATAAAAGATAGTAAAGGGAGAATGGATCACGGAGAACAGGCATCAGTAATTATGGTTATCCCAGCCTATTCTATTCAAATGATGGTCTGAGTAAATAAAGGTCAATTCAGTTCTTTGCAAAGCAAATTTACACAAACACAAATACGGCTGTTGGAATTTTTCATAAGACGTGAATGTTCACCCTTAGAAACCACTAACACTAGTGCTAACTGTTTTACCAGGTCATCCTACAGTTACACTCACATTTCTTCAGTCATCTAATTTTTATTCTATCTCTGCTCATCACACAAGTTGAATCATAGAGCTCCAGGTGAACACAGACGACCACGACGATCCCGGGTCCCGAGGTTGTCAGGTTGTAGTAGCAAATTTTATGGACATGAGCTAAAATCTTCTGCTTGTTCTGTCATACAGTAGCAGTCATTCTGTGTTTTGTCTCGTTATGTTTACAGTTAAGTTTCACATGCTGTGTTTTATTCATCACTGTCAGATTAACAACATTGTAACACCACGAGTAAAGTAGGTTGCATTCTCTGTTTGCTGTTGTAAACGAAGCTGGGAGAAAGAAAGCCAAATTGACTCAGTGAGCCACCACTTCCCACAAAAACGTAGCTCTCCATTCTTGATTCTTGGTGCTGGAGAATCTCAATGAAGATTGACTTTTGCAACACAGCTTCATGCTAATTAAAGCTGAAACATTTTCAACACATGTGTTTGTGTTTCTACGTGAAATCTGCTTCACACAGTTAGTGTTTCTGTTTCTGAACTTTTCCTTGAGTCTTAGTAGAGTGAGTTTTCCCATTTGCCATAAAGACAGTTTAGTTGTGTTCACCATGTGAAGAGTGGGAAATGTTCAACATGTTCAGTATTGCGCTGCTGGCATTGATGTACGCTTTGTTGGAACATGCTGTCCCGGAATACATACTGCAGTGCATTTAAATGGCCATCATTTTTTGAGTGTGTCATCCCACTATGTCAGCTGTTGGCCTAACCTTTTCCTTATCCATCCCTCCAGCTGTTCCACTCAACTATTCATCATTATTACGACCATCAGCACCTCCATCACACTGAAGAGGCGCTTTGTATGGCACAACATGCTTGTGTTCACTGCAGGATGATAATGTTCATCTCTCAAAATACTGAGAATATTACATAAAATATTTGGTGCAACACAATGTGAGTGAGTGTGGGTGTGTGCAACCATCTGTTAGTGTAGATGAGCGCTGTACAGATGTATGTGTGTGTGCATGTGTGGGTGTGAGCCAGTGAGGATAAAAGGAATGATCTCAGTTTATACATACTATTATATTTACACTGATGTTTCAGAATGCAGTTTATATTTCATTTTATCTGTGTGTTTGCTATTACTGCGTTTGAAAAATGATATTGTGTAATGACATAATGTCTACTTTTTCCTATTTTATTATTTTCATTTTCACAGTCATTACACCATATTTTAAGGTGACTATCACAAGTGCTAAAGTAAAGCAGATAAGATGTAATTGCAGATAATGGGAGTTGACAAAAACTGTCTTGTAAAGTGGGCTTGAATGACTGGTCACACTCTTAAGTTTAATTTGACCACAGAGACATGCTAATTTATGTCCATCCCATAAAAATACCCCTTACAACCACATTCCCCTCGACAGCCTGCTTTTACCGCCTAATGCCCTGCACTTGAGTTATTGCACCATATTTCCTGATGACAGGACTACATTATCATGATCACAGCATTATCTCACAGCATTATCTACATCTGAGTGCTCTATCCATGGGGAGAGATTGACCTGTGTCGCATGACTTCCCAGATAAAGACCGTTCCAGTGTCCCCCAGGAGCCCATAACTGACAGGCCCCCTTTATTGAACAAACTGTACAACATATACACAAGATGTATGATGTATAGACAGTATATTGCGTCTCGAATGAGATTTAAATTGTGAGATGACGTATACATGTGGTTCTTGTCACTTTATTCCTCATGTTTGGCTGTTCAAATATAATTTATCAAAGGTAAAATACAGTGACAATGACTCGGATCTTAATTTGATAAGATATCAAATGATGATTAAATCCTGTCCACACAAGCCAAGAGCATGCCAAACCAACAGGTGGTGATATAACATCAACCCAACAGCCATAATGTGCTCATTTTAAAAATGCAGCACATCATGTGACTGGTCATGTGACATGTAAATTAGGTTCCAGAAAATTTACCACAAAATAATGAAATGGAGACATTTCTATACATTTTCTGCATTAACATTTTGTTCAGTTTTAAATTGAACACATCTCAGTTATGGTTTCATGACCTGATGAAGACTCGAGACGTATTGGCATATCCATGAGGTAATAAAGGATTTTCATTTCTATAATCAGAGTGCCTCAGAAATTTCCCGACTGTCATTCTCTACAATGTGCATTTTTTGGGATACCTGCTATTAGTCATTTGTGACAGTCTTACTGCCTTATATAGTTTTATTCCATCCAGCCCTGTCCTAGATGAGTACCTGATCATTATTTTTTGCACCTTTTTTGCTTTTGACCCAGTGCAGCACTCCCTAATGTTTTTTTTTTCTGCAAAGTGGAGTTACTCCTCAATATGAAACTCAAATATAAGGTTAACAAACCAAATAAGCACATCTGCTGCGGCACGAATCACCTCATGTACAAAAGAGATAATGATGCACACTCTGACATTACGAGGCAAAAACTTCCTTGTCCACACAGCAACAATGCAAACTGAGTTTCTAAATATCTTCTCCCTAGAATATATCAGTACCTTCACTGCAAGAGGACTAGTAACATCCAGTTATCATGTTAGTATACCCTGCATACAACCATCATAATCTGACACCTTTCACTTTTGGTCTGTTGATATAACTTCGTGCCACCTCAAACTCTATTATTTGTATTGTGATTCTTGTATTTGGATGTAAGATTCACAAAAAGTGTGCATCTATGAAGAAAGCATTTTTTTCTCCTAGTAGAATCTTTAATTCATACTCATACTCTATTCATATCTCCAGTACTTTGAAAGGACGTTGCAGTGGTATTAACTGTCTTGTCTCAGCACGACTCAAACCAACTGATAGTGTCGCTCAGGTTGTGAAATCACCACTGTCTGGTTTTAGAAGGATGAGTTTCTCAGTATTTATGGGCTGGAGCTCAACTGTAGTACAGCGATATTAGCAGCTCTCCTGATGAAAACCTGTCTTGATAGTTGGTGATTTCTTTGTTTATTAGAGGTGACACCAACTCCTCTAAACAATGCAACCACTCTGGGAATAGTTTGTTTTTTGTTTTGTTTTTATGCCATTTCATCACTACTAGAAATGCAACTCTATCACTATCCTCAATTATTTTTTAAGATAATACAAATTCTATCCAGCTAGAAGGTAAGGAGAGCAAATATTTATGTACGTAACATATTTATGACCCTTGAGAATAATCGGGCCATGTAAAGATGGTTGTGTGATCAAAGATTAACAGCTTTTTTCTTTTTCCCCTTTCTACATTCTTGTTTCCCCACTCCCAACTTCACACCCATAAGCACAACATAAAGCTCAAGAATCACAACTTAGTTTTAATCCCTGCTGCTGTGATGACAGGCCTTGAGTCTGGTCAGATCAATATAGCTCAAACAGCCAAGGGGGAATCACTTACACAGGCATAAGGATCATTTCAAACTGTGCTTTATTCCCCTGTGAGGTTGCCAGAGGAACAAGATAAAATTTTAATAATCCCTGAGGACATCGCATAAAGATTTTAAATGAGCCAGATGATGATAAAGTGATCCCATTTAAAAGATGTTTTTGACTAAATTGGAATTTAAGGTTAAATGTTAACACACAGTAGAGACTCTCACATTCTCAGTCACTTTTACTCATCTGTCTTTGTCTCTTTCTCATTACAGGTTCCTATGTATGACTCTAACATGGACCACATCATCTACTGCCTGCTGGTCCTGGGAGCCACAGTGATGATCACCCATGCATGCCCCAAGTACTGCTCATGCCAGAATCTGTCAGAGTCCCTGGGGACACTGTGTCCATCCAAAGGCCTTCTTTTTGTGCCTCCAGACATCGACCGCAGCACGGTGGAGCTCCGGCTGGGAGGCAACTACATCCTGCGCATTACGCAGCAGGACTTTGCAAACATGACAGACCTGGTGGACCTGACCCTCTCCAGGAACACCATCAGCTACATCCAGCCTTTCTCCTTTGGTGACCTGGAAACGCTGCGCTCGCTTCATCTGGACAACAATCGCTTGACAGAGCTCGGTCCAGATGACTTGCGAGGCTTGATTAATCTGCAGCACCTCATCGTCAACAACAACCAACTGGGGCGCATCCATGATAAGGCCTTTGAGGATCTGGCCCCTGCCTTGGAGGATCTGGACCTCTCCTACAACAACTTGATGTCTCTGCCCTGGGACACGGTCCGCCAGATGATCAACTTGCACCAGCTCAGTCTGGACCACAATCTGTTGGATTTTATCCCAGAGGGTACCTTTACTGATCTAGAGAGACTGGCAAGACTGGACCTGACTTCGAATCGGCTGCAGAAGCTACCCCCAGACCCTATCTTTGCCCGTGCCCAGGACTCAATGATCCTGACCACACCTTACTCTCCACAGCTGTCCCTGAGCCTCGGTGGGAACCCACTGCACTGCAACTGTGAGATGCTGTGGCTGCGGAGGCTTGAGAGGGATGACGACCTGGAAACCTGTGCTTCCCCTCCTGCCCTGAAGGGTCGTTACTTTTGGAATGTAAAAGAGGAGGAGTTTGTGTGTCAACCACCTCTCATTACCCAACACACCCACCGGATGTTGGTTTTAGAGGGCCAAACAGCGAGCCTAAGGTGTGAAGCTACCGGGGACCCCTCCCCCACCATTCACTGGATCTCCCCTGATGACCGGCTGCTTGGAAACTCCTCCCGAACTGCGGTGTACAGCAACGGAACCCTGAGCATCACCATCACCACTTCCAAGGATTATGGAACCTTTACCTGCATTGCAGCAAATGTAGCCGGCGAATCCACCGCCTCTGTGGAAGTGTCCATCGTCCAGCTCCCTCATCTCAGCAATGGCACTGGGCAACCGGCGCAGCCCAAGTCCCGCCTCTCCGACATCACAGGCACCACAAGGATCAGCAAGGGGGTTGCAAAGAGCACCCCAGAGAGGGCTGTGACCGTGTCTGAGGTGACAGCAATATCAGCTCTGGTTAAGTGGTCAGTGAGCAAGTCGGCACCCAAAGTGAAGATGTATCAACTCCAGTACAACTGCTCTGATGATGAGGTCCTGATCTAAAGGTAAAAATGGTTTTTTTTTTTTTTTTTTTTTTTTTTTTTTAAGAATTTTGAATTAGGCAGAGTTAAGATGTATGGACAACTGCACATACCACAGACAATTTGGTGTTGTTATACTACTATATAGTCTCCTTGGAGCCTGCATCCTATACATTTGCAGTAGATCTTCCATTAGCCTCCTCTGGCTTCAATTTGTAATTATTGATCTGTTTGAAATTAAATCCTTGCGACAACAGCTGGAAGTGTGCTAGCTAGAAAGCTAGCTAACTTTGAATCCTACACAATTGAGGTTAGGCTAGTACAACTTGTAACCAATACAGTGAAGTTAGTATACAATTCAAGGTTTAAGGGGAAAGTTAAGAGACACTTTTTACAGCGTTTTCATAATTGAAAGTCATGTTTTTTGGTCTTGTTAGTTTTGCTTTCACACTGCAATTCTGGGAGCCAACTAATACATCCTGCCATCATCATCTACATGTGACAATAGCCATGCATAACTTCCAGTTTGATCTGGACTGAGACTGCCTCTTTTGGTCCACCCGAAGAGCGGCTGTTTGGTTCCCACTATGACTTGGGGGAGGTTTCAGACCTGCAATTTTGATTGTAAAGTCCAAAACTTCGATCCAAACGGGGTAGGTGTGAAAAAGCCCTCACTTGTGCTTGTCCGTCCCATCCCAATACTTTTAAAATATCATATATCTAGAATGGCTAGACAGAATCTCTTGTCACTAGGACTCAGGAATGAACTGATTAGATATTGGTGGCCATAGGTTGGAGGTGACTTCACAAAACACATTTTTGGCTAAAACTGCTAGTAACTGAAAGAACTGCATGAACAGATCATGATGCAAGGATAGTGGACGCATCTTATTGGACATAAGGTTCTTGTTTCTTTTCCTACCTCTACAAAATTATTGTCGCTGCTGCTTCAAAATATTATGAAATGTCATGAAGCTAAAATTACTATAACTAACTAATGTCAGACACTTCCACACACAAATATTCGATTAAATTTTCACTTGTACTTTCAATAAATGTGTAATATTTCTCACTGATTATCTCTCTAACAATATATTGTTTGAGCCATTTACTGTACATTTGTCAATATCCGAGTCAGGAAAAGAGCCTTATGGCAGATATTTAGCTGCAAGTTTTGTCCTTACCCTCATCTTGTCTCTGTAAAATCTTTATTTTATCTTGTTTCAGAGTCAACCAAGTGTAAATAAATGCTGTCAGTACATCAGATAGAGAACTTGTGTCCTTCAAAATAAGAGCACAAGTGTGCATTTCATTAAAAAGCCTCATTATCAGTAGATGCATGTGTTGTTAAATCCTTTTATCATTTCATTGACTTCTGAAGTAACAGATAAACTCAATTGAGCAATTATATAAATAAACACAGTGAGAGAGGAATAAGGAACAGTTTAATGTTTGCAGAATGGTTGTAAACATAGTCATACTGCAAATATGCTGAATATTTTAGAAAGACAAAAACACTGGCAAATATTTCAATAATTAATTGTAAATTACCGCTTTTCCCCTGCTGCTGAAAAGAATCCCAAAGGAAACAGTGTGATATATATTGTCATATTGCACAGCCCTATCTCCAAGAGGCCACGAGTAAATTGTTGAAAATTAGTTCTGCTAAATAGAAAACATTGTGCACAGCAGAGCTACTGTTTGCTGGCACCTCTCTCTAACAGCGTTTCCAGTGTTTGAAATCACAGCCTTCATGTGTGATTTCTCATGACAGCAGTGTCACTATTTTTTCCAACATTTGTGCTGCACAAATGTAGATCTTAAGGTTGAAGATAGAATGACATTAGGTGCATTTCCAACCAGCTGTATTTATTTGTATTTGAAATTTGTGCATTAGTGTGGAAAGAGAAAATAAAACAATACAAGAAATACCACAGAAAGGTTTTTACACTTGGGAGAGGTGGAAAAGTTGGTGTACTGATAAAGGTAAACGTGAATAAGGTCAATGGAAACAGATTTTGTGAATAATTATGTGTGTGCATGTGTGGACCAGTAATGTGACTGCAACAGTCACTGAATTAATATAAAAAACAAACAGAAATGCAATATTTGGTGGAAAACAGCAACAATATGCATATCAAGAGCTAAGGAAACCTACACATTCTCACATACTGATACTTCGTCAGGGTATCAGTTTTTGACATACAGGGTACTCTTATAGAGTCTTTAGGTTATGTGGGGTTTAGACATAAAAACAAGCTGGTTAGGTTCCACAAAAGGGTTGTGGGAAGGGCTAAAATAAAAAAAACCCACAGAAAACGCAAAGTTGAACACAAGAGGAACACGAATTCTGGCGTTCCACCATATCCATCCCCAACCACCTCCTACTAAGGTTTTTGCCTATTTCACGATGTCATGTGGCCTATGTTGGAAATTTCCAACATGTAAGGAGTTACATTGACTTCTATCAGACCACCGTGCTGTCGGGGTCCGCTGTCACAGGGATGTCTAGTGGTGGAACCCAGATGTTGTAAGGCAACAGTTTATTAAAAAGTTTGTGTAAAAAGGACAGTGTAATAATTGAAGCTTCCGACCGGGTCTCGGTACCGATTAGCGTTGGCCAGCAGGAAGGGAAGCGGTGGAATGGCAGAAGTCTGCCATAGGCTCAGTCTGGGGTTGAGTGTAAGAGCGGACACAGGTGAGTACAGCAGGGCAAATAATATCACTCACATGTAGAAGACACTGCTCAATAGTGCTGGGCTGCTGCAAAGAAGCTGTTGCCATGGGAGGAGAAACAGCACTTGTAATTGGGGGCAAAAGGCTGGTATAGTATCCGGGGAGCAGGCAAAGCTTGATGGTCAGGGACAGAAAGCTGGTCTGGTACCGGGAGGCAGACGAAGCTCTGAGGTTGGGAACAAAAGGCAGGTGTGGTATCCGGGAACAGGCAAGGTTTGGAGGTCGGGACAGACAGGGTCGACGAGAGTAGGGCTATGACCAAGTATCAGTATGTAACAAGTTGGGAGTGAGAACGGCCTCTGAAGACAAATGTTAGACAAAGGCTTTGACGAACTATGGAAGACTTTGAAACAATACTATATGATCCAGACCAGCAGTTTAGTTTGGGGGTTAAAAGGCAAAACCAGTTTTTGCAAAAATACCTCTTACGCCTATCAGCACCTCAATGAGAATCAGAATCAGTTTATTTGCCAAATGTATCTTATAGACACACAGGAATTTGTCAGTACAAGACGTTAACAAAGAACACACAGAGAGATGACAAGAAACAATAAAAGCTGTCAGATGAATAAAACTAGTGTAAAAAGATTAAAAAGTCAATAAATATACTAATAGCAGTCACCAGCCCAGGTACTATGTCATTATATAAAGTACTACATCCAACTGACAAAGTTTTAAACCATGATGATGAACCAACTCTTGATATTGGATGGAAATGTGCATAAATTAGATACATTTCTTGTCAATTTTCTGAAAATTTGTGACATGTTTGGATGGAAACCTGCTTATTGTGTAACAAGAACCATAAGTTCAATCAGATGTGTCCACTATTCTTGCCTCATAATCTGACATCTTGAGTTTAGGCCCAAATTGTGTTTTTTGAGGTGACTGTGACTTTGGCCTTTGACCTTTGGCCACCAAATGAATGTTTGTACCAAATTTGAAGACATTCTGTCATATCTTTGCTGAGATACTGCACTTAAAACATAATGTGGGCCTATGGACAAACCGCACAAAGCAATCAGATAAAACATGTTGTCTGTTGGTAAAATACAGATGCGTTTTGTTTAAACATTAAGTGATGGAGTGTTTTTCCTCTGATGTTGGCATTCCTAAGGCATCTATCCATCATCTTGTGCCTCCATTGTCCATCAGGTTGTTTAACAGCAGCCAAAAGAGCTCTTTTCCCATTCCCTGCACTTTTTTCATCATCTGATGTCTCCCTTGCTAAGTGCAGCGCTGTGTTGGGGCTTGATTATGTTCAGTAGTCCAGAACCAAGGGGAATTTCTCAGCTCAGGAGGTGTGTGTTACTGTCAATCCAGCAGAGTTTGACGAGGATGAATTAGATGGGGCTTGTATTCAACCACCACAGGCTCCAAAATGAATGAATGAATGAAACCAGCCAAAAAAGAATCCAATTACTTAATGCCATTTATACCATTTACTGTTCTTGAAACTGTGTTAAGCACAATTTTAGAGCTGTCGCCTCAGGGATGTGGCCAACCTTCATTACAGGAAGTGTTTTTCTTAGTTGTTCCGACCTGTTTATAATAAATGAACAATGTTTTTCAGCTTCACAATCATTGTAAAGTATGAATATATTTAATTTTATTCATATATTTATGTATATGCATTAAAACACTTTGATGGTTTGGTAGTCAACGGATATAAATATGTAGAAAGACTGCATAAAATTATTCATTTTATGTAAATATTCCAAATAGCATAAGTGGCGAGCTACATTCCATACGAGAAATGACAGTTGCTGTAAATTCAATTCCCAAGGGCCTCATTTATAAACACTGCACACATCACATGCAAATCAGGATTTGCAGAGTGTGCTATTTTGCCCACAAAAAGTGGGAAGTATGAAGAAGCAGTCTGAATAGAAAATTTTCATGCTTTCACATTTTTGTCTCTGAGCAAAGACGGCCGAGGTGATAAAACCGTGAAAGAAATTCAAATGTTCCGCTGGTACTTTGAGTCATTTCTTTGTTGTCTGCATCAAATAACTTATCATAATAAGTTCATGGAACATAATCCAGTCCTGTATCATCTTAATTTAATCTAAGCACCAGCTTCTCCCTGTCTGACAACTGCCAAGAATGAGACATTGTAGTGTAGCAGCTGAAAGGACTTCCACAAAGAAAGAAACATTACATCTACCTACAAGAGTATCTGCCAGCCCAGCCACTATTCCTTCATATTATCTGTAATTTGGACAGTTTCTCACTTCCAGGTGTTGTTGGGGTCAAAACAAACTAAACCAAGTATAACTCATGTCCAAGACACCGAGACAAGACCATGCCCAAGGCAGGACCAGATACATATCTAAGGCATTATGTCCTGCCTGTCTCACCACTGTTTACCACAAGCAAAAAATTTACTTTTGTCACCAAATGCCCTGTACTTTCAATCTCTCCCAAAGCTAACACTGCATTAGCTACATCCAGACTGTAAGAAATGGACAGAGCCGCTGTGATGTCTCCCATTGGTTTGTGAAATGCTGTTTTGAAACCAGGAGTTTGTATTTTGGCCGTCGCCATGTTAGCAATTTGGAAAAAGAAGTGACCATATTTGGATAAAAGGGCAGAGCTGGAGAAGCATGAGGGCTGATGGGTGAGCTAAGGCTAAACACAACAAAGTCATTTGATGGTCTTGTTAGTGTGACTTATTTACCACAACTACAGCCGAGGTGTCTATCAGGATATTAATATGTTTTATTGAATATCCACAAGTTCTGAAAGTTGGAATCAGCAGCCAAGCTAGCTGTCAATCACACATGTCAATCAAAGCCTTCTATTAGCCCCAAAATGTTATTAATGGAGTAATAATTTACAAAATGACAATCAGTACACTTAGAGGGTCCAAATAAAACAAATGAGATCAGAATGACTCCTTGAAGACAATCATGTAGATTGCACACCTAGATAAGTGGTAAATAGCTGTCAAGCAACTGGAACTAGCACCCTGAAACATTCAACACAAACAGTATATGTGGTTAACATGTAGTTATTATTCAGTAAGATGAGAGATTTCTGAATAGTTTTTGTACAGAGGCAGATTGCTAACATTTACGTAGCTTTGGTAGCATCATTTACACAACCTTTCTGTGCTGATCAAAGTTTGACATGACCAACCACCTCAGTAAGTGTTGTATTGCAGAATTTACACACAGCTTTTGTTGCAATAGAAATCCTTGTGGTTTAGGTTTTACAAAGAATTCTCCAAAAGTTCCAAATTAGAAATGAGTCAAGTTATTGTTTTACATCGAGTTTAGTGATATCCTCACCGTTGTTGGTCTTTACTGGTTGTGAAATGAAATCCAGTCTTCAGAGACTGAGACAAGACTGAGACCTTCAAAAAGTGACTGAGACTTCAGTACTATAACGCTATAACTTTTGCAGTTTGCCAACCATTGTCTGTCATAAATTATGTGTACCCTTATAGAAATGCAATAGATGACATATGGACCAGTATCAACAGTGATGTTGATATAAACATTACCTATAAGGTCATATATTATTATCATACTTACATTATCTGGATCTGTGAAGATATTAATTTATAACCTATTTGAAATAACCATAGTAAAATTTGTATATGTACATATAAATATATTTTGGGATACATCAATCTATAAAATAGTTCCAGTTTCAGGTTACATACAGTATATAGTCTGTGATACAAGAAAATTCTACTTTAACCCATGGCCTCATTCATTTCTTAGCTGCAGGTCAGAGAACAGGTCATCATGTTCTGTTCTCTGCACACAATGCCTTGCAATCTGTCTGACAATATGTCTGCAACCCAAGGTTTGCTGACTGTTGTCCACAGATTCTTCTCTTCTATCTTTGTTAGATTATACATACATATGTCATTACTACGTTCTCCTCAGATTTGGCCTGTAACTAGGTTAAAGGTATATGTACCTTATTCTGCCAATAATGGAGCAACACACTCACTCTATCCTCCATTTCTGGTTCTTATATACTCTCTACTCTATTCAATCTCCTGTGTTGAGCATTCTGTTCTCATGAGCTCATCAAATAAATGATCCTGTGTAATCCATCCAGAGAGTCTTCTGAGTTTCCTCTACATCTTCAAGGTCTTTCTACACCTGCTCACAGAAAAATCAGTCTGTATACATACATAG
>JAPQRN010000017.1:16137884-16164576 GCA_037367275.1 Coranthus polyacanthus | reverse complement strand
AAAAATCAGTCTGTATACATACATAGACTGTATACATATGTATATATATATATATATATACATATAGTACATATATACATATATAGTATATATCTCTGCATTCACTTCATATCAACAATATACTGTATTTCATAGATGGACATTCAGTATATGTGCATACTGTATATTGCATTTGTGTATTAGTTTCTATAATTAAGTGGTTTTGAGTGTTTCTATGTTTAGTTTAAAGACTCTTGCTGCTTCAGTTTTTTGAGATTTTTTTCAACACGTTTGTGAGGTATATTGAAGAACAATATACGCATTTCAGTTTCAAGTTTCACGAGTTTTATTGGAAAATACCTCAAATATATGCAAAGAGTCAATTTGTGTCACTGCCAAAACGTTTGGCCACAACTGTAATATGGGGTGTTTGTCTGACGCAATTTTCAGAAAGGTTGGAAAAAGTATTATGCGATTACAAACACAACAAAACACATAATTAAAAAAATTATGGTCTGAGGATGGTTAATGTGTCTTTGTTTATTTGTTTGTTTTTGCTGCAAATTTGCTCAGCTCAGCTCAAACTTTTAACATTTTCTACTGTTCCTGCTATAAATTCTATATTATTAAATAAATTCTTATTTCTCCATTCAGTTCTTATTTTTAAAAGTTTTCAGTATGACCCACTAAAAGTCAACTACAAGTATTTCTGAATGTCAACCATCTCTGATTGTTAGGGTCAAGTCATACCCTTGGCTGCATATGATTAATATTGAGAGGTGGCAAAAGTTCACACTTTCTGTCCTCCAGTAGAAGTACAGATACTTGTATAAAAACCGACTGTGCTAAAAAAAAAGTACTGATTAAACTTCTTTACTGCAATAAAAGTGGAAAAATTCAGGCTCTGAAATCTCCTCAAAGTTTAAAAGTCAATTTCATATGAAGACTATTCAACCACTCGAACCTCAAATCAAATCAAAAACAATAGGCTGAAAATAATGATCATTAACTTCACTTCAGTGTGGAAATCAATGTCAATAACAACTCGAAACATTAAGACTTTTCTCCAAGATCCAGTCTTCATTCACTCTCTGTTTCATTTGGTTCACACGTTTCCATTGTTTTTTCATTTGTTGAATAGGAACTCAGATCGCGCTTCTCTCATGTCTATTGCTTTAATGTTGCAAAAGCCAGTGAACAAAATTAACAGAATGAGCACAACATCTTGTTACATCTTTTAGGTCATTTTTGTCTTGTTTTGTCTTTTACATCATTTTCATCTTGTTACGTTGTTTTTGTCTCATTGGGTCTTTTACATCTGTTTTATTCTTGTTACATCTGTATATGTTGTTTTCATCTTGTTATGTCTTCTACATATTTCATGTATGTTGGACATATTTTACGTACATACAGTATGTTTTATGTGCTATCATTTCATCCATTTAAGTTAACATCTGTCTTGATATTCGGAAGGTGCACAATGATGCAAAATAAAAATAATGGATAATTCACCTCAAATGCATTGAAGCTAAAGTAATGAACCTGTTTAAAAAATGTAAGCAGTTGAAAGTACAGATATTTGTTTTAAAATATAGTGAGTAGAAGGATAAAAGTAAATTACAAATACCTGAAAACTCTACTTAAGTGCAGTAATTAAGTATTTGTACTTTGTTACACTCATCTCTGTTAGTATCAGGGAAATGGAAGGCCTTGCGTATTCCTACACATTGAATCTAGAAGTAAAGGTGAGACCTCAACATGAACCTCTCCACCATAGTGCCACTGATTATGTGTGCAGTGGGTGTATTGAATTGAAACAGAAGACATATAGGGGAACCCAGGAACTGAGCTGATCAATGAAGGTGTTAGTAAAACCCAGCTTGCATGCTGCCACGAGAGTATAATTTTGTACTTTAACAAGGGCGGTCTCTGTGCTGTGCATTGTTCTGCAAAAAGCCCAGAAAGTTTTAGAGATTGAGTCATGAAACCTGAGTTTGAGTTTCAGGAAAGTTTTTGTAAAGTTTGGATAAGAATAGTGGTGTGGAAACAGGCCTGTAGCTGCTGGGAATCTGAGGAATTCAGGCAACTTCGTCTTTTCAGCTGAGTCCCTGTGTTGTGCACAAGAGGTAAGAGTTGTCAGCTGTTTCTCTACAGCTGGAGGACAATGTTATCACCGCTGCTCCAGTTTCCATGATTGACATATTCTTACTTAAACGAAAGGTTTTATGTGATCCTTTATGTTAGATGGCTGAATTGGAAGGCCCAAGGGCCTGAGGAAACCTATTCAGAACAAGCAGTGAGCCATAAAAATGTGCCGTAGTCCAGGCAAAATAGAGGAGTTTATTTCCTAAAAAGTGGACTATTTTGAGTGTGTGACTGAGGTATGATCAGACGTGTTGGTATGTGTGATTAACAACTGTTACTGTAATCTAAGTCCTTAAGTAGGACTGAGTGTAGTCATCAAAATGATATCTGTAGTAAAGTTGTAAAGAACACGTCTTACACCTTGATTATACTTTAAAATGTCTACTGAGTAATGAGGATTATCATACCTGTCAACATTGGAAGTTGAAAATAGTTGAGTTTAAAATCAAGGCCTAAATATGGACACTAAACATCAGAAACAATACATCACCTAAATGCCATGTCTGATTAAGGTAGGAACTAAACTAAGTGATAACACAGTTCTTTAGCCACAGTCACAACACCTTCATTACTATAAAAAGCTACGTGTATTTGATATATATTTTGACTGTTTGATCAGCTGCAGGTGGATACAAACTGTGTGATACAACTAGTTTCGGCGATGATACCTGTGTTGTCCAGGTCAGCCTCCTAACATTAGGTGAGATGGATCCAACTTTCAGCCTCTTTGACAGGCACTTTATCCCTCTAATGGTCATCCATCATTTAATCCTTATGCTGCTTGTTGTTTTATTTGCGTGTGTTACAGCTAATGTTCTATGCACCACCACCACCTGCTTTACTGGAGGTGAATGTAGCAAATGCATCCAGTCAGTATATACTTATAGTCACAGTGGCTGTGTCTCTAAAGTAACTTAAAACTATGGGAGATTTAAAATACTCAAAAAGGTGGACAGCGGGAGAAGGGTAAAATATGGGAGAATCCTGGGGAAAAACAGCAAGGTTGTCAGGTATGATATGATATTATGTGTTTTATTTAGACATATCTAATCAGTTTAACCACCTTAGTTAGTTTGTCTTATCGTGTGATGTTATAATATGGATTAGTGTGGACCAGAGTTATTATAGTTTTGAAGAGATTCTTATTTATTTAACTTTTTTTTCGCTTTTCAGTTTTGGTTTTTAATTTCACTTTAGTTTTATTTAATTTTACAAGTGCAAAGGAGTTTTAGCATTTATTTTTATTTTGAGGAAATTTCTCATTTTATTTAGTGTTAGGGTTGGGGTTTAGTTTTTATTTATTTTTAGTCTTAGTATTAGTTTTTCAGGTACAAAAGACTTGATTTGTAAGAATCGTAAAAAAAAGGTGGTATGAAAGATTCATGACATGACAGTATAATTTACAAATCATCAAGTCCCATATTATGCATGTGGTTCAGGTGGCTTTCCACTTTTCCTGGGAAAAACTAAAACGAAGCTCATTTTACCTATAATTCTATTTTGTTTTAGTTTATGTTGCATTTTTCATTTTAGTTTTTATTTAATTTTCTTTTTTAAAAGCAGTTGTTCACACATACCCACAGGTCACTGTTAGTTTTAGTTTTAACTATTATAAAGACTAACCGATCGAGCCATGAAGTCTTGTTCTGTGAGGTAAAGTTACTGCTTTTGTCAAAGGAGTCGGGTGGCTTTGAAGAGAGTGACATGTCTTGCTTAGTTCAGTGTTTTTGTTTGTTTGTTTTTTGCAATATATCAACACCATTTGGAATGTTCTATTGCAGAAGGTGTGTATGTATTTAGTTCTGCTTCATAGCATCATAACTGTAGATAACTCTGCAATACAATATGTTGACATCTTTGACATAATGTCTGTAATGTGATGTAACTGTAATGATGTCAGATATTTTTTTAATGTTTTAAAATAGAAATATTACAAACTGTCATTCAGTAAGTGTTACTACGCAGTGCACATAATAGAGGAAGATAGTAGTTACTGAATGTAAATCCATTTCTTTGAGTATGTATGTAGCCCTCTAACAGAATATAATTTGAGCAAGTTCACTCAAATATTGGTTGTGACAATTCTGTCCTTAAAATAATAATCAGCACATCCCCACTGTGTATATGCAAATCTACACCCTCTGTAAAAATAGTTCATTGTAAAACTGTGGTACAAGGTGTAATTAATGGCATACAATATGCAACATGTCGATGCAATTTTGGAACACAGCCTCATACTTAAACAACAGATAAGGTTGATTTCTAATCACTCCAACTTACATTTAAACTGTGATACTGTCATAGCTAAGGTTTGGTTCAGTTTAGGCACTAAAAGAACTTGGTTAGGGTTAGGAAAGGATTGTGGTTAGGGCTAAAATGCGAAAGTTACCTGACAAACTCGCTGCACACATTTACTTTTGGTTTGAAACAGCACATGAACACTGGTCTCCAGATCAAATCACCAGCCATCTCCTTCTAAGGTCTGTCTCTATTTAACAATGTCACAGGACTGGCATCACTTCCTTTTTTACATTTACTTACTCACCACCACCAAGCAACTGCAAGAGGAGCGAAAACACTGGTCATTTTACAAATTGATGTAGTCTTTTTCCTGGTGAGGTCTGCCTGAACTTACTACTTATTTACATTACGCAGCAATTATTGGTTAGAGTATGTTGCATGCACTGACGCTGAGATTTCCTCCTCAGGTATCAAATGGTATTGAATGTTGAGGCATTTTTTGTTACTCAGTAGTTTCTAAACTATTCTACCAGTGCCATAAAAGTATTAATGTTCAGTACCCAGCCCTACTACTTACTTAACTCAGGATGCAGACTCTGCTCTCTGATGTAAAAACAAAACCAGATTTATTGCTGTGTAATCCCAGCTCCATTAGGTAGGAGTCAGAGGAAAACAATGGTCATAAGGTGGCGCTGTTTCCTCCCTGATTCAACTTTCCACTACAGGCAACTGGATTGATTTTTTTTTTTTTTTTTTTTGCAATCAGTAGATATTCAGAGATGGTGACAGAGACATGGAAAACTGACCCATTTAACCCTGTACAATACAACTGCAGTTAGGGGCCATTAAGTATTTTGCTGATGTAAGCATAATCAAATTTCCCAGCAGCACCCCAATGTTCAGGCCAATTGGAGACCATTTGGCCTGACCTTGTCTGTATTTGTCCAGAGAAAACAGCCTTAAGAAATCAATACAGATAATGAATAATGTTTCAGCAATTCTTGGCAGCTGAAAAGAAGAAAAATCCATTCAGAGCCATGAAGCAGTTTAATGGCTGTGGACAAGAAAGATGCGGCCTGAAGCCATGATGTATTTGTTCTGTCAGTTCTTTCTTTGAACTGAGAAAGTATGTAGAATATTAAAAGTGTAACTGACAAATCTCTCCCAAAGCTTAAAGAAAGAAGCCTAAGCCAAGAGCCCATCTCCTCCTCTGTCTTCACTCCCACTCTTCTATTCTCTCTCCCCCGCTTCCACTCTGATTAATGCTATGGCCTCACACCATCGTCAGGAGCTAAGCAGGCCACTCGACAAATTGCCTTTTGCAGCCTGAAGGGGTGGGAAAAAAACTTTTATCTCCTCACGATAAGCATGGGCATAGGTTTCTCTGGACTTGCGCTTCATTCCTATGAATTAAAATGAATTAGCCAAGACTACAGTATGCACACAACCTGAAATCAATTAGACCCAGGCACAGGAGCGAGCAGCAAGCAGCAAAAAAGCATCACTGGGCTAAAGAATTTCGCTCCCAATGCCAGGCAGCCAATTATAATAGTGTAATGAACTGTATCACAAGTTGTTTGAAAAGTAGAACTTTTTTATTGTCAAACAGCTTCTTTTGTTTGAGCTCCACTGACTAATTGGGAGAGGGCCAATGCTGTGAGGTTGTGATGTTATTTGGGTATGGACTCATCTAAGATCTTTAATGCTTGTCAGATAAATGTGCTACTGGTAAAGAATATTGGGATAAATTGGTCAGTCGCAATGAGAAAACATGTATGATGTGGATGCAGGGTCATTACAGTGAACAACAACCACAGACTGTACAAGAAGTGGACATTAAAACGTGACGTCACACATAGGTTTGTGAACCACCATTCTGAAGGGGATTAACTCAACTTTGGCATTTTAGCTGTTACCATTTTGGTGTTTAGTGCCAGAATGTGCTCATATTTAGATATGATGGTGGAGCTGGGGAAGAACGAGGGATAAAACTCACCAAGCTAACACTACTGCTAATTTACTGAAAACACAGACACTGCTAACAGTGTCATGTTAAACACCACTAAGTAATTTCAGCTACTTGATAAATTTGTTTGATGACACTGTCAACTTTAGGTAATGTATAAAGACACTAATTAGCTGGCTAGCTGGCACATCACATAAAACCATACTGAATGAATGCTAACATTAGCTAATGTATTAAGTTACACCAACAGGACATGACAGAATCCTCTGTTAGTGTATCTTCTTCATAAGATGTCTGTCAGGGAAAAAAATTCAAAAGTCCGACCCATCAGGCAAGCAAGCTGTCAATCCAAGTCCACGCAGCAGCCATGGACAGCACACATCTGTCACTCAGAGAGGCCGCACCCTTAATTGTCCATAATATTACTCTTCAATAACCTGTACAGTTGTCATGAATGAGTTTACCAAGCTGTAAGTTTATTTCTGCTGTAAAGTTGGACTTTTTGATGTGGTGGTCTACATGGACCCCCTTAGGAGCTGGAGGTTGTTGCTTGTCAAAAACTAGTGAAAAAATTATTTAATTCCACGAAATGACAATAGGTAGGGGTGTTGTCCACTGTAGGGGTAGGTCCATTGTCGTAGACCAACAAATCTGCAAAGAATTTTCCTGGCCTACAGCAAACAGCCAGGTCACAGTCTAGTATAAGAGTAATCTACTGGGTGGTTAGCAACTAAGCTCCACCTGTGTGAACTGGTTCACCATCAATTGTCACCTGTAAATCAGCTTGTCAAATCTCCAGTGGTTGGTTTTAGACTGTAGTGTTACATAGGGTGTTTATCTCCATTTTTATGGCCTGTAGCGCACCTGTTCCCAACTCACTGCTCTGGCATTACTCTTACTTTTTTAAATGTTTTTGGCATTTCATCAATACTAGAAATGTAACTGTAGTAAATAATTCACTTTCACTATTCTCATTCATATTTTAAGATGCTACAAATTAAAAAAGCTGACAGATAAAACAGATGTACAGAGTCATTGTTATGGAAATTATACACTGCCCTGTGGTGTGAACTGACAGGTTTTCTGAATGTTGTTTGTCTCCTCGTAAAACTTTGGGGATTGGGCTCAATGTCGTGTTTTTTCAAGACCACCTATAATGAAACCAAGTCATGACCAAGTCCTGAGTGTATCGAGACCAAATCAGCTAACAAGATCAAGATCAAGGGTTTGACACCAAGTCAAGACCAAGACCAGACCAGACACACAGACACAGCGAGAGTAGTATAGTTTTACACAGAATTGTATAACATGCATCCATTAAGTCGGTCGGTCGCTCTTCATTACATTTAAAATGCGATATTTCAAAAACAGCAGAACGGTTTAAAATTTGGCACAAATGTTCACTTGGACTCAAGAATGAACCGATTAGAATATAGTAGCCAAAGGTTAAAGGTCAAAGTTGCTAATTAAATATAGGCTACTAAAGTAAAAAGTCTGGAACTAATTGTAGGTTGAGAGTAATTTATACCAGATTACTTTTACCTCACACTTCTTGGATTATGATGCTAGGATAGTGGACGCATCTGACTGAACTTATGGTTCTGATTACAGAAGCTTTGGCTCCGGACAGCCACAACTTATTCTCTAAAAATTTCAAATTAGAAATGGGTCAAGTTATTGGTTACATTTGAAGGACAAAGTTTTACATCAAATAATGTTAACAGATAAAATACTATGACAATGCACAGGCAAGTTAGTTATTTCCCCATAGTTGTGGTCATCTTTGTTCAAGACCGAGACACACACACCAAGACCAATCTTGATTAGTACAACAGGCATCAAACATGGTGGGCGTATTCATTCATAGAGAGGGGACAAATGGAATCTAACCCTTGATACAGCTGACTTTGACTCAGTTATAAAGCTCAGTTCAAAAATCAAGTAGCAGAGAAATAAAAGCTTATGTGTGGAATCAAACATTCCTCTCAGGTTAGCAGTCTGAGATAACATACAGGATGTGTTTCTCTTTTATCAGATAAATTGTAGATTTTTACCCAGAGTCAGTCTGACCAGGTTCATGACTTGAGTCTTCTGCTGTAAAGCCCTGCAGGGGAAAATGCTGCTTTATAAATGAATGGCTAATGTGATTTAAGCAGTAGGTGTAAGTGCAGCAGTACAACCTCCCGTCCTGTGTTGCTGGCCACTGAGTTGCTCGCCTCAGGCACTCTGATGCTCGCTGTCTTTCTCTAGAGCATTACCACATCGATGGGAGTAGTTGAAGCAGGAAGCCACACACACACACACACAAACACACACCCTGCATATAGCCTAACAACTCTCCAGAGCTTAATACACCAACACCTGACACACTCCCTTGTGTTGTTTCCACACACGATGGCGCCTGGCAGTTCCCAAAGGCCTGGATCTATTTTGGACCAGCCCATGCAGAATGTGCTTCTCTCTCTCCAGTCTTTCTTGCCTTTCCTGGTTTTTCCTACTTATTTATTTATTACTGCTCCAGCGCTCTGATATCAAATGGACCCTCTGTTCACTGCAGAAAGACAGATGGCTCTGAGAGATAAAGCCAATTACTGTTGGCTGTCTGTTAAAGCAGCAGAGCCGGAGCAGTGGAGAGAATCTCCCAGGGAATGCAAATGGAAATCCGGCCTTTCCTTTAATGAAAAACTGCATGGTGAATAGAGCTCGCATTACCTACCGCAGCAGTTAGTTAAGTCTCCATGTGCTGAAATTACATGTGTCCCCTGCTCAGAAGCCGATGACTCAATCATTTATAGCAGTTATTTTATACCTCCTGTAGGTTTTTACAGCTGCCTCTGTTTCATTAAACAAAGATATTACCCCAGGCTACTAAACAGAAAGACTTTTATCTTTACACAGTAATTAACCTACAGCTGTTTAAGTCCCCATGACATCAAAATCAATATCCAAGTGCTTTTATAAGATATTTCTGGTACTACATGTCACCTATGCACCAGTATGTGGACCAACTATGATAAAAAAAATTTTTTGTAGGTGTTGTCTCTCTGTATCCATATCCGTATTGGAAACCCCATTTGTTCTACATGTGTAAAAATGTTTCTTCCCGTCACCAGTATTTCTAAGTAGGTTACAGCAGTTTTGGGATTTAAATAAAATTGATGTATATGTTGTTGGTTTCAGTAGTTATGAAATAGGGTTTTTTTTGGTCAAATATGTCAAAAACCACAGCTTGCCAGAGATGAAAATGCCGAAAAGTTGAAGTATGACCACTATCCTTTCAGAATAATCTGAAATCTTGAATTATGGCCAAAATTGTGTTTTGTGATGTCACAGCAAGCTTGATCTTTGTTCACCAAAACACATTTGTGCCAGAAAAAATTAGAATAGCCTGGGCTTTCCAGGAGGGCGGCATATCCTTGAAATATGTATTATGCAAAGAAAATAGCACTGTCACTGAGTGGACAAACTCAGAGCACAGATTTATATCTGCTTTACACAGACTTTAAAGAGCTATCAGCTCAGACTATTAACAGAAAGACTTCTTTATCTTTACACAGTAATTAACAGCTCTGAATTGTTTTTTTCTCTCTGTTTGTCTCAGGATGATCCCGGCCTCGAGCAAAGCTTTCTTGGTGACAAATTTGGTGTCAGGAACCCGTTATGATCTGTGTGTTCTGGCCGCCTGGGACGACACTGCCACCACACTCACGGCCACCAACGTTGTGGGCTGCACACACTTCTTCACCCAGGATGACTACCCTCAGTGCCAGTCACTGCCCAGCCAGTTGCTGGGAGGGACCATGATCCTGGTGGTGGGGGGGATCATCGTGGCCACGCTGCTCGTCTTCATCGTCATCCTCATGGTGCGTTACAAAGCTGCAGACACTGAGCCCCCAGTGGGGAAGCTTAGTGTCAGCGACACACACTCTCAGACCAACGGGGGACGTCTGGGGCAAAACGGACTCCTCATGCCCCAGTCTCAGCCCCAGCCTCAACCTGAGCCGAAGGTCAAGGCCAAAGTGATGATGCAAGACGAGGTGGTGGAGTTTAAGTGCGGCTCCCTCCAGAGCAGCCTCACCTCCTCTTCGTCCTCTTCAGGCTCCATGGCTGCGGGGTCGTACAGCCCCAACAGCACACTTGCCAACATCTGGAGGTCAGCTGCCCCTAAGCCCCGGACCAACCTGGACCACCTGCTCGGGGCCTTCACGTCTCTGGAGCTGCGAGGGGGCCAGGGCCGTGAATCAGGAGCCTCCAGTAGCACCACAATGGCTGCAGCAGCAAAACCCCACACAGACCGGGAGCCACTGCTGGGCCGGACTCTGGACTCCAGCCTCAGCCGGCTCCTCATGCTACCTCTGGACTCTAGACCAAAAAGGAGCCAGTCCTTCGACATGGGAGACGTAACAAGCGCCGGCACTGTGCATCTGTGCAACAAACCGCGCAGAATCAGCAGTATCTGGACTAAGAGGAGCCTGTCAGTTAATGGCATGCTGCTGCAGTGTGAGGAAGAGGGTGACACAGGAGGGAGCAAGGGAACAATAGACAGCGCAGACTGGGTGATGGAGAGTACTGTCTAGGACTGATGTAGAACCGTCACACACTGCCCAAACGGACAGCCAACAGCCATGCCAAGACAGACCTGCTGGTCTAAGAGCCTTTGTTCTGCACGAAGAACACACACTTTGATCCCTTGTTGCTCCGTCCACAACTAACAGTCAATTGACATAGGGGTTTTTTCTGTCATAGCCAAATACAAACTTTCAGAATAACCAACGGATTCTTTTGCCTCACACGTTGTACAAAGACAGAATAAAAATGGCTGACGATCTGCTACAGAGAACTGAAAGGAACTGATGGTGCAAACGCAGATATATTTGTCACAATGATGGACTGCTAATATGTAAATTCAAAGTATGTAATGAAATTTTATATTTTTTATTTTGCTGGTCAAACAGAAATGATCCATTACTGGTCTGGTATGACCACTATAAAAATCGACTGTAAATTCATCCACATGATTTCAGTGATGCAGTTTAACCTTATCGGACTGAATGGTGCAGTATATATATAGATGTGATGCTTTGATTCATTAAGATTTAAGATAAAGATTTACAGACAGTCGTATGTGAATATATTTAATTTCTATACAGAGTATATATTTGAGGAGTCGCTCAAGAATTCTGTATAATATCCATATCCGTTTTATGTGGCTGCATAGATTATAAAACCCATCATCAACTATGGCTGGTACTGTACGTGAAGATTCAGTAAGACATAACCTACTTTTTTATTTTTGTTTTTAATGCCAAATTAGTAACGAGGAAACTGGTGCAAAGGGAAACATGTTTCATTCCAATTAGGCCTGTTTATTTAGTGACTAGATTAGATTTTTTTTTAGAAAAACATGTTTTTTATTTAATTGTTTTTATTTTACAAAGTCTTTTTATGCACTGTGTGTAATAGTGCAAAGTTCTCCTCCCTAAAATAAAATTTCTTTTTTTTCAGGTAAGTGGTTTTGTTTTGGAAGTAAACACAAGGGGGCACTGTTTTATATGTCTGTGATAAAATCAGGTATTTTTACATCTGTTTTTATCACAATTTGGGTCTTTTGGTTTTGCCATCATTTCTATAAGTTATAAAGCCTTTGTTCTCATAAAACTATTTACTGGTATCACCAAAAGAAATGAGAATGCTAAAATAAAGTGCAACAGGTCAAGAATCGCAAGCAGCAAGATGACCAACCAAACTAATGGTCAAAGTGAAAGTGAGCTCATCTGAAATGTCACTAAAATGTAAGTGCACAGGAAAACTGTCCAGAGCTATGATGAAGAATAAATAGGTCTGTTATGTGTTGATGTTTAAAACATAGACTGTTTAAAAGAAATGGGCATAGCCACTCTGACATCGCCTATTGGTTTGTGTTCTACTGTTTTGAAGTCTAAAGTGAGCCAGAAGTGACCATATTTGTACAAGACAGTGGAGCTCAGGGAGAGCAAGGGGTGAAACTCACCAAATTAACGCTAACAGTAACTTAATGAAAACACTGACCACACTGCTAACTAACACTGCTATGTTGTTACAAGTTACAATAACAGGCAAGATATTGTAATAAAGTACCAGTCAAAGCCATGAAACATTTGCTTGACAGAATCATCTGAAGGTCTTGTTAGTGTAACTTGCTAACCATGAGTGTGGAGTGGAGTGGTTTGTTAGAAAAAAAAACTGTTTTATTCAATAAACCAAAGGTCAGAAAGTCCAACACAGCAGGCTCAGTGAGCTTTCAATCAACATAAAACTTACCAAGCTAACACTGCCACTAATTTACTGGAAACACCAACCACACTGCTAACTAGCACTGTTATCTTAAATGCCATGCAGTATCACACATTGCAGCGTCTTGATGTATTTTAACATACACTTGTGTTTGGTAACAGTAATGTCAACTATGTGTGATGTTTAAACACAGTAATTTGCACTAGCTGTCCTAATTAACAGACTAGCTGTCAGGTCATATAATGTAATACCCAATTAATGCTAACATGGGCAAATGTGGCTAAGTTATGCCACCATAAATCCTGGCTTAATTATGCTTAAATTTAAGTCTTAATACAATTTAAATTTAAGTTTTGCACCAGGCTGTAAACATTTTTATTTCTGCTGTAAAGTTGGCTATTTGACTCGCTTTTGGAGCCAGCTTCAAATGGACATTTGAGAATCTGTAGAACCTGTTTTGGTGCTTCATTATTCACTCCCAGAGACTGCCTGTTGCTGACTATTTTCAGCAGCAAAACAATGCACATTAGTGCATGAAATAATTTACAGTGTAGGTGTTCATGCTAATGAAGAAACATGTCACCTGTGCAAAGGAGTGGCTCAATGATGTGTTTTAATAGCTTTTGGACAGCTATTGCATAGAGGAGCAAAATATATAAACACAATATCTAACCATCATTATATGTATTTGATGACAAGAGAATCTCACCATTGCTCTCCTTTAGCCTCGCAAGTACCACAGCTTTATAACTAATAGGAATGATGGCTAAAATGGCAAAGAATAAGCCTTCAGTTGTAATAAAGCTGAACATCTCTTGTTAATTATTACATTATGTTAATTTTATTGTTTAATATACTGGTTCAGTTAAGAAGTCTGGATGGAAGTATATGTCACCTACATCCAAGGATTTCGGTATTTCTCTTAAACAAATACAACCACTGTCACTTGTTTGTAGTGGTGGACCTCACGTTTGGTAAGTGAATTCCTCCATTGTCGTCACACATTGCTCAATGTTTGTAGTAATATACGTCGGTATTACATCATGTGGAGGAGTTACGTAAGGCGTTTCATAAGTCAAACGCTTTTAATAAAAGTTTGTTGCTAAGAAAGTTTCTATTGAACTACATGAAATTGTTTGCTTTTCCTGTCAGGTGTTCTATTTGCATGTTTCTGCAGAAGTGACCCATGAGACAGTTTAGTCCACTGTGTACAGTCATACTGTCATTTTCTCACATGCTGTCTGAATGACTCTTTGTGATACTTCCGATATGACTGCGTGTGTACAGTGTCTCTGTATATTGGATTTCTTTTGTACCGTATATACTCCAGGAGGAATGTGAGCCGTGCACGAGAAGCAGTGGTGATGACGACATGCTCCTCAGTGTTGGCCACATTTCTTACCCCGAGCTGTAAAAGGTGTTTGTGTGGTCAAATTTGTTGTTTTTGCTACAAACATAAACATCTCCTGAGACATATGATGTCGGAGCATTTCTTCTATGACTACTGCAGGTGGGTTTTATGGGAACTGAAAGTCTCAAATATGACATGATAATAAAATTTGTTTACACTTTTTTCCAATTATTACATCAATTAACATTAGTAAATCACACATTATGTAGCCTTTCCAGATTAAAATATATAAAACTGACTATGGTATATTTGTTGACTTATGATACTTACGTTATATCTGATGTTTCCTATGATGTTCAAATTCACAGAAATCTGTAATGTATTCCTTTGTAAGGTTCTGTTTCATTTGGTCACCTGTCAATGGGGTCATATCTTCATTATTAAGATAACCTTAACATTTAACATTACTTGTAAAAATATAACATTAATATACATCACTAAGCATGATGTGAATGAAACAGTTGCCTGCGTCTGGATCTGCAATTCACTACAGCTGACATCTTCTGCAATTGTTTTCATTGAGAGAGAATACAGTACATACAGCTTGGGGTGGAACGGTGGTGCAGTGGTTAGGACTGTTGTCTTACAGCAAGGAGCAAGGAGGTCCTGGGTTTGAACCCAACACTGGCCAGCTGGGGCCTCTCTGTGTGGAGCTTGCATGTTCTCTCCGGGTACTCCAGCTTCTTCCCACAGTCCAAAAACATGCATCTTAACAGGTTAAATGATCACTCTAAATTGCCCATAGGTGTGAATGTGAGAGTGAGTTGTTGTTCGTCCCCTATATGTCAGCCCTGTGATGAACTGGTGATATGTCCAGGGTGAACCCCGCCTTCACCCGATGTCAGCTGGGATCGGCTCCAGAGGATTAAGCGGTTACAGGAAATGAATGAATGAATGAATGAACATACAGTGTGTTTAATGCAGTAATAACTATTAACTTATAGATCATTAACAGTTAAACAAGTGAGTCCAGAGAAGTTCTGGACACAGTTAACATAAGGCTTCCTTTTGGCTCAGTAAAGTTTGAACTGGTATTTGTGATGTAACTCCATATTGTAGAGCTTGACAAAGGTTTGTCACAGTAATCCTGATTCATGTGGTTTTATCAGGTCTAGATGAACGACGATTCTTAATCCTGATCCATGTGGTTCTATCAGGTCTAGATGAACGACGGTTCTTGATGTGGTGCTGTCTGAGGGATCAGAGATCATGGTGTTCAGCTTAGACTTGAACCCTTGTCCTTTACACTGAAAAACATTCAGATTCTTTGAGTCTTTTCATTCTCTTGTGCATCATAGAGGCTGAAATATACAAATCCCTTCCTATCTTTCTTTGAGGAACATTTCAATAATTTTCTCACACATTTGTTGTCAAACTGTCCTCCTCAGTCCATCTTTGCTACTAAAGGACTAGATCTTTCCTGGATGCTGCTTTTGGACCAAACCATGATTACAATCCCCTGTTCACATCACCTGTTTCAAATCACATTGATATTTCATTATTTTAACTCATTTTTGTCCTAAATTGCTGTGATGTGATGAATGGATGTATATTTCCAAATGAAATGCAGTTGACCAGACAAAACATGAAATATGTTGTGTTCATTCTGTCTACAGTCAAATACAGGTCAAAGTACATTTTAATATCACTGCTTTCCTTTTTAATTTGCATTTTCCATGCTATCCCAACTTTTTCTAATATGGGGTTGTAATATTCTTACTAGGAATAAATCTGC
Source organism: Coranthus polyacanthus (assembly GCA_037367275.1). Classification (NCBI taxonomy): domain Eukaryota; kingdom Metazoa; phylum Chordata; class Actinopteri; order Kurtiformes; family Apogonidae; genus Coranthus; species Coranthus polyacanthus. Next base: position 16,148,826 of record JAPQRN010000017.1, on the reverse strand, counting down.
CTCCTGCATCAATTGCAACTGTAGTTTAACTAACGTCAGTCATGATGTTGGTACTTATAGAGCCAAATGTTTTCTGAGGTGGTACACGATGTAAAAAGTTCAAGAAACACTGACATAGGTCATTTGAAAAGGGGTCACAGAGATGGGAATGACATGCAACAAAAAATCTAGCTAGTGGCTGTAATCACTCAGTTTTCAGAAGTGAATCTCTAGTTGAAGTTTTTTGCTGCTGTAGACCAAACTGTCACCATCTAACTGTTTTGAATTGAGAGTGAGTTTTTGTTCATATAAGGTTTCCTTCTCACCAGAGAGCTGCTCAGCACAAACACAGCTCTGTCTGTGCTGTTAGCCACTTGACAGCTTCTCTCAAAGCAGCAGTGATAAAGCCACTGTGCCCGCAGGCCAGTGATTTACTGCTCATCCCACCCCTTCTTCTTCTGCCTCGGTGAAGTCCTGGTCCTGCAGCTGTCAGTCATGTGAAGGAGCTCTCACCTCGCCTCAGGCTCAGGAAACTGGCACCTGAGAAAACAATGGATGCACAGAAGGAGTTACGTTTATACCTGTACAAATCCTCTTAACGTCTCAATACATACTGTACAAAAGAAGACAATTATTGAGGCTGGATAATGATATATTAAGAAGATACTTAATACTGCTGCCAGACCTTAAAAAAAACAACACATTAATATCACATTATGACATGAAAATAACACATTATACACATTGTAACACATTATAACAAGGTATTTTCACATTATTAAAATATATTTATATGTTGTAACAAGATAATTTTACATTATAACAGGATATTGTCATGTTATAACAAGATATTTGCATGTTATAACAGGATATTTCCATGTTATTACAAGATATTTCCATGTTATTACATATTTACACATTAAAACAATATGCTTTCATGTTCTAACTAGGGCTGCCAACATTAACATGTTAATATTCTGATTATTTTAAAGCGATTTATCAAATATTTAAAAATGAAGGAAATTAACACACAGTTTACTTCCTGTGTCAGCTTACCTGTGACCTGTGACAGCATTACTTTCAGGTTTATGTTAAGGTGTGGTTGTGTTTATTTGTGATTTAGAATGGTAACCACTGTGAAACAATCAGAAACTAATGTATTTCTGTAATTCTTTCCTTTTTTTCTGGCTAACGCCACTTGCTCTCTGCATTCATTCTATTGCTGGCTCGACCATGGCCCTGCCATCTCTCTGTCTCTCACTCAGCTCGAGCACAGTGGAGCATCCTGATGTGATGAAATACAGACCGTGTACAGTCTGTGGTCTGAAATAAATCACCTTATTAGTAACTTAACTCATGTGACACCACCTCCATACGCAGACAAGCAGCTGCAAGCAACATATGTGGAAGCACTTCTGTATGATGGTCACATGACATAGCAATGGTTGGTACTTGATCCTGTAATCATTACTGGTCTGTCTCCGTAACTGACTGTTTAATTGATTAATCTTTTTCATTCTAGAAAAACCACTGGGCTTTTTCCTTTCCATCCAATGGGTCCTTGTTTTTTTTTCATATTTACCATATTTTCTATTGTGAGATAAGAAGTGATTGCCTTGGAAGCTGATGTCTGATTTGAACAGCCTTGATGGTTTTGAAATTCAAATGGCACTTTCATATTAGCCTGGGCTTTGTTCTGATTTCCATCAGTGCAGAGAAGTAATATGTGTTTCAAGCTGACAGTAAGTACTGATGACCCCGATGGCTTTATTGTAAATCTGTCTTTGTATTGATTATACATAAAATCTCTGATATTACATTTATGAAAACATGTGAACAATCATAATTAATTACAGCAAATTGTGCAGTTAATTATTTTTTATAATTATTATAATTTATTTGAATAGATTTAGAGTTCTATATAACAAGATAAATAATAAACTGTTTATCATCTTTAAAAAATGAAAATATCTTGTTAAAACATGAACATTTCATTCTAACAATAAACTTTCCATACCATACACGTTCTTAAGAAGTTATAAATATGGAACATGAAAAGAGTAGTGTGCAACTTACTGATTTTAATGTTTCTTAACATTAAAATCAAAGAGCAAAGACATCGACTTTTAGAGTCCTTTAGAGTTTAGAGTCCTACCAGAATCACTTCTTAATGAGGTTCCAGTGTGGAAGTGGTCCAGCATGAGGTCTGAAGAGGTCTGCCAAGTAGGGAGCTGCTGATCTATAGAGAGTTCAGTAGCAGTAATGAGGAGCAGTTTGCAGCCTGAAACAGAGCCAGAGCAATGAGGACACAATGTACATTAACTCTGTAAATACACTGGCTTCTACAGTCAGAGAACTAACTCAAATGTAGGGCTGGATTGACTTTTCAATGCTACAGAGTTGAAGAACTGGGAGAAATGTGTCCCTTATCAGATACATAAAATCAAGAAATAGTTCCAGTTTATATGTGACTGTCTTTACAGGTATAGATACAAATGAACTTTATTAATCCCCACAGGGAAATTCATTCATTATATCACAGCATTAAGTTGTCTTCTCACAGAAAACAAGTGATTTTCCTTTAAAATGTAAATTATATGCAGAATAAATAAATAAAATAAAATGATTCATATTCTAGCCTGCAGGCTTAATTGTCACAGCAGACACAATTACCTACAAACTGTGTTATTGCAGTTTTAATGTCACAATTAACATAAATTTGCAACAGGTCTATATTTTGCAAGTAAATGTGTTTACATGTGTTTTTTTTAATATTCCCATTGTTTCTTTTTAACCTCACTTGCCTTTAATAAGGCATTGTTTTACTGTTCTTATGTTATTTCATCATGATTGTGTGCATTATTTTATTGGACGACTGTATTTTTGTACATTATTTTTACATTTTTACAATGAGCATTTGTTTTTATTTTGATGTAAACCACTTTTTAACTGTCTTTTTAAAAACAAAGAAAACAACAAATGACAGTAAAATATAGTTCTGACTGAATATTATATATTTATGGTGGATTTTCTGTTGTTCTCACAAGCTAATCATTTGTATGGAGTAAGTACCATCTCTTTTGACGTGTAATTGTCAGTGTCATGGAAACTACTTTGAAAGCACAGCTGTGCAAACTACCAATTGCTTCACACTGGAAGAAGTTGAACTAAAAGGAGGTAGAGAAGCTGCCCACAGAGAGAAATGTAGTTTGATTCAGTGTGTAATATTTAGTGACCTCTAGTGACAATATTGCAGATTGCACTGCTCTAATGCAAAAGTCCCTCATGGAGCCCATTTGTTTTGTTCATTCTGGTTCATTCATTATTTTGGTTAAGGGGATATGAATTAACTCTGATCCACACTCAGATATAGTACAGACAGTAATGTGCCTTAAAACTGCAGGAGCTGAAATCAGGGGGAAAAAAAGAATTTGGAAATACACACCATCCTTCTGCAGCTCTCTCCTCTCGGTCCAAATCAAAAGACTACGATTATTCCAATGCTGTTTCATGCCACTATAATGAGACATGGCCCAATCATCATCAACCAAGTATTTGGAGTTACCCTTCCAAGCCCTATAGTATTCTGTCGGGGACATCCTGGGGTTTCCAGTGATGTGTCATGTGATGGGTTTGCATGCGGGGAACTTTACTTTTTTCCTCTATCAAGATGGCTGCCATACCAACAAAGAGGAAAGAGGAGAGGTAAGTCAAATATTCTTTATCTATTGCTATTTTTACCATGATAATTATATATATTCTTGTTCATAAACATGTTAAGAACAATATTTTTACATCATTATTTCTGTTTTGAAATAACGGGCATTTTATGAATGTCAACTGTAGTGGACACCAGGACCATTTTAATGTATTTAATGACTGAACATAGTTGTAGGAGAAAGAAGTGAAGCACAGAGGATTCTATACTGGATAGTAGAGGGAGATTTCAGATGAGGAAAAGGATGAGGACGATGAGTATCAGCCTGTGATAGGTGAAGATGATGGTGAAGATGATGATGAAGAAGGAGAGGAAAAAGATGCAGAGAGGGAGCAGCAAAGTTGTCGTGCTCTGTGGGCCAGGACTAACTTGTATGTTTTATTTAGTCAGTCAGTCAGTCATTATCTGTAACCGCTTAATCCTCTGGAGGATCGGGGGGGCTGGAGCCGGTCCCAGCCGACATTGGGCGAAGGTGGGGTACACCCTGGACATGTCGCCAGTTCATCGTTAGAGGTTAACCTGTTATGGTGCATGTTTTTGGACTGTGGGAGGAAGCCAGAGTACCCGGAGAGAACCCACGCAGACACGGGGAGAACATGAAAACTCCACACAGAGAGGCCCCAGCTGGCCGGTGTTGGATTCGAACCCAGGACCTCCTTGCTGTGAGGCGACAGTGCTAAACACTGCACCACCACCCTGTTCTATTTAGTTTCAGGCTAATGTATTACATTTTATGATCATGTTAGATTATTGTAGTATTTGTACTATGTGTAAATGCTGTTAAATATATGCAAGTTACCGAAAAATATGCTTATAAAGTTGGTCAATAGGGAGTCATATCACATCCATGACATTGAAATTACTGCATTAATCCAAATTGATGTGAAAAAATTGAACGGTTACTCCTTTTATTAACTTGAATTTTTTGTGTTTTTTATCATCCATCATAACAGATTCACACCTGTCCTACCTGCGCTTCTGCCTATCAAGATGACCCTAAAATCCATGAATACTGGAGTCCAATCCAATACTTTTCACACTACATCAATGACAAAATCTCACGTATTTTCACATAGATATCATCCTGTTGTCCTCTACACTGGACATGCTGTGAAATTAAAATAAAAAATATATTTTAAAAAATTTAAATTGTAAGGTGTTTCTTTAGGCCCAAATAGATAGGGAATCACACAAAAACAGAAATTGTAAGACACTTTTTTCGCTTGGTTCTCTGGAGGATAAAATGTGAAGCCACTTTCCCAAGCTTCTGTGTGAAGCCATGGAGTATAGCAGCAGAAACACATCTGAGGAAAACAGTGAACAGTAATTACAGCTGTCAATCACGTATTTAAACCCCTACCTGTCTGAAAACACCTGTGGTTAACCAAAGTCTGCATCACAGTGAAGATCTACAGAAGTGGGTACAATTATTGTTTCATCTCAGATCCCTTGAATTACAATATGCTGAAAGAGAATTATGACAAAAAAGCTATCAAGCACTACAGCTTTAATGCTAGATGACACCAGCTGTAAAGTGGAAAAAAGAAAGAAGTCCATTTTGAACTACTGTAGAAACATGATGGAGTCAGAATGAGTTGTTTATATCTACAGAGGGAGCAGGTCGCCTCCACTAAGGCAAAAAAAAACAAAAAAAAAACAACCATTCTGATTTTCAGGTGATTATACACTAATGAAAAGATAATTATAAACTTTGTACTCCATTTCTGTAATTAGATCTTGTACCTGTAACTCTCACACACTGGACCTTGGTGTTACTGCTTTGTACACTGCAGTTAGTAACTTGTGGTTGTGGCCTCTGTCAACCAGTCAAGACAAGTGTTTACATCCACATCTGTCCAGACTCATAAAATATGGTTTAAAGACTTTGAATGAATTTCATAAAATGCATCAGTGCATTTCATGGTGACTTGGAAGCTGTCCTCATACTGATATCAGTAAATTAAGGTGTTGAATAATGGACACAAAAGCATCATCCAGGAAAGGTCTAGTCCTTTAGGAGCAAAGATGGACCCAAGATCAGCAGTTTGACAACAAATATGTGAGGAATTTATTGAAATGTTTAAAACCAATGTTCCTCAAAGAAAGATAGGAAGGGATTTGGAATATTTCAGTCTCTACGATGCAGAACAGAATGAAAAGATCCAAGGAATCTGAACATATTTCAGTGTAAAGGACAAGGGTTCAAGTCTAAGCTGAACACCATGATCTCTGATTCCTCAGACGGCACCACATCAAGAACCGTCATTCATCTAGACCTGATAGAACCACGTGGATCAGGATTAAGAACCATCTAGACCTAATAGAACCACGTGGATCAGGATTAAGAACGGTCATTCATCTAGAGCTGATAGAACCACATGGATCAGGATTACTGTGACAAACCTTTGTCAAGCTCTACAATATGGAGTTACATCACAAATACCAGTTCAAAGGAATTTTTGTCTTTGTTCCAGAGTACACAGTGTCTGTTTCTTACAAAAAGACCTGGGTACTAATTGGTCTGATCACAATCCATGCTTCTACTGAGTGATGGTCCATCCAAGATGTGTCCGAGTCCAGAGAAGTCCACAACACTTCTGCACACATTTAACATAAGGCTTCCTCTTGGCTCAGTAAAGTTTGAACTGGCACTTTCAATGAAGTTTTATTTTTCAAATGATATAAATGGAGCATAGCGTTAGTTCAGACAGGCCACAAAGTCAAGCTCGGCCCACATAGCACCTCATCGATAACAGCTCTCTGTCAGACTCATCAGCTGATTGCCAGCTGATTCTCTCCTAGGCTTCCTATTGGTAAATTTCACTCAGGGTGCCCCATTTAAAGTGTTTCAGCCTGCCTACTCTTCCTCCTCCAGCCACAAGCTGCCTTTGCAACCTGTCGCCTCCCTCTCATGATGCATGTTCTCCGTATCATGTCAGTCATTGTCACTGATGCTGCTATGTTCTGTTCCGGGGGTCTTGCTTCACTCTCCCTACTGTCTTTCATGCATCTCATAGAAGGGCAGGAAGGTGTGCACTTCTTCTATTTGCATTCCACCAAATATAATAGTGGTCCTGACTGAATTGTAGTTTTTATTCATTTTAGTTTCTGTTTTTTTATTTATTTCACAACCTCATGAAAATATAAATAAAATTAGAGTTGAATCTCACCCAATAGTTTCCATTATTTTTGTAACATGCTAATAAACAAATGACATTGGTCTATTTTCCCATATGGAAATGTGATATCTATATGTAACATATATTATATATAGATCCATACATGGCCCTATATCAAGCATATATGTTACCTCGAGGGTGATATATTGTCATCACATATACACTACATCCTGTGCATATTTTTTTACTTCACAGTGTATTTCATATACTTTATGTACATATATTACATTTGAGTATGGGATTTTATTTCCATTGTGTTGTAAAAGTAAAGTTGGAGGTTGACTTATAGACTTTCTGTTCACTCACCAACTGCTAAGTAATAACAAGAGCCAAAGAGTGTCAACCACACTGCCTCAGAATCACACATTCAGGTCAACTATCCACACATACAACACAATTCCAAAGATGCTGAGCAGCAAACAGAGGCAAAGGCCATGTCCTTTTGACAGACACACAGGTAAGATAAACAACAATGTTCTTCCTCTGTTCTGATTCCTCTGTCTTGTTAACCTCCATACCTGGTTTACTGATATCCAGGAAGCAAATCCCACTGTGGCAGGTAAAAGAACCACAAGAGTCTGCCAAGAGTGCTGTGAGGGAGGTAGGCCAGAGGCTTAGGGCTTCTTTTCACACAGAATCCACCTTAAAACACTCAACAATGGTCCAAACTGTTTGTTTGGACCATTAAAAACACTCAAAAACACTCAACAATGGTCCAAACTGTTTGTTTGGACCATTGTTGAGTGTTTTAAGGTGGAGCTGATGAACAAGCTGATGATCAAAGAGTTTCCCCAAATATTCCTGACAAATTGTATGGCAATTTGGCCAATGGGAACTCAGCTGATTGTTTGGCCTCTGGTTACATATGTAATAATGTCGTATGGATAATGTCGTGTTCAGCAAATCTTATAGTAGTTTCCAAAAATGTTTTTAGCTTATGCAACCACTACTTGTACACAACTTGCTGTTCAAAAGAACTGCACCAAAAATGCTACTGGTGCCAATTTACTGTTTTCTTTGTGAATTGTCATCTTAATGTATATTGTTTACTGTTAATTTTACATTACTGTACTGTTTTGCTGTTGTTCTGACCCAGAGTATGAGTTTTGACTTTTTTAACATTTTTGTACATGTAGGAGCCAGATGTACATGGAAGCAATATAGAACGGAAGTGATGACCTGTCATGTGTGGGTGTGGCTCTAACTGAAGAACAGGAAGTCATCACCCGATGGCTCACCCCTGAACTGGCTGTTCTGCTTGGATTGACTTGCTTTCTTATATTTTGGTTATTTAACACTACATCTGCCACTCATCCATACACACACACAACAAAACTGATCATACTGATTCATACGCTTTATATCATTCATTTACTTTTAAAGACTTAGAATAAATATTAAGTTAAATGGTCATGTGTGGTCCTCTCCTATTTGTCCTTCCTTTGAGCCGGGTCATGTCACGTGTGTGTGTGTTACCTCCTTGTTAAGGTCACCAGAAGGCAACGTTCTGCATTTTGTGATTTACACAAGATTTTTGGTTGAATTTCAGTTTTAAAAAGTAGGATGTTGGTGTTTTGGTATTTCATAATTAAGAAAAGTAGCAAAAATGTTTTCCCACCATAATAGAGCCCATGTGTTTTTGTGACATTGTGATGAATTATGTAAAAATGGAAAGAAGGGAGAAATGCCCCACTGTGTTTTGGTTATGTATTGGGAGACACTTTACATTTACAGATCACCACTACATCTTGAATATCGTTTTTATGACCCAAACAGACAGACTGGCTTCACAGTGAAAAGCAGTATACAAGTCTCTAACTCAGGTATTTACCATATAAACACAGTTAAGAGTAAGAGAGTTGTTTCAGTTTATCATTGTGTGTTGGAGTAGTGCCTTTTCATGAGGGGCTGTAAAAGACGTAATCCATTCTATCTCTCTCACACCCATATACTCTCCTTTCACATTCATATATTTTTACTCTCACATAGATATAGTTTCAATCATACCTTTTTTATATTAGCCTTTCACATACATGTATTTTCTCCCTAACACACACACATATATTCTTCTTAAACACTCACATATGTACATTGTTATTCAGATACATATATTTCTACTCAAAGTGATCACTGAGATACTTGGAGACCTATTGTACAAGAAATTATTGAATTTATTTATGACAGTTTGATTAGATTTTTCATATATAAATTTAAAATATTTAGAAACAATATTGTTGTGATCTTAGTGTGTTATTAAAAATGCTGTAGTGAAAGAACGTGAAAGGAATCACAGATGCAGCCCTATGGATTTAAATAACAAAACTAAACTTTCCTGAATGCATCATGAGTTTGTTGTTCTAGTGATGGATGCAATCTGTAATTGCACAAATGGCAGGGGATGGAGAGGTGATGGCAGACCCATGCAATATACAACTTCACCACTAGATGCCACTAAATAATACATTGAACCTTTAAAACCAAGCCTCATCTCAAATAGACAAGATAGTAAAGAGAGCAATGTGGAGGCTAATCATAGAAAAGACAACCTTTCACTTCATTCGGACACTGAGCTGTTACTCTGATTTGTATTTGCTCTGTAGGCTGTAAGAAAAATATATTGTATTAGTTATGTAATGTAATGTAAGTGAAAAAAGATGATGATGCAGGATCCAGGTCTTTTCTAAATTAATTTAATAACAAAAATGTTCTGATAAATAGATATTGAATATTTAGTGTTTTGTGGGGCACCATGTTCCTTTCTGAGTGGAACAGTGCGTAAAACAGCATTTAGAGCTTTATGATCCACTAAAGCTCTCCAATGTAAGCCAGACTAATAAAGTTTTTACTGTAGGTGTAGCAGCTCCTCCAGGCAGGATAAGTCAACTTTCACAGCGGGTTTTACAGACTGTGTCTCCTGGAGGTGTTCAGTAAAGTCTCATCAAACTGCCTGTGAAAAACGCTGACCAGCAGGATTTTAAAGGGAAAATCCCCCATCTGAGTCTAACTCTTAATCAAAGCACATTACCAAGGTGTATTCTGCTCTACTGGTGTGGCTGAGGGGTAAAAGTGGTCTGATGGGTAATAGATTTTTCTTTTTAAACTCTATTATTTCTGGACATTGGTAACAGAATTTTTTTTGCCCTGTGAGGTGAAGCATTCATTAAAGGTTAAGATTGATAAAATATGTGCAACAAGCAACAACCACAGCTTCAAATTGAAGCCAAAGCAAAAGTGAAATACCACTGACAGCCACTAGAGGCTGGCTTCAATTGGCATTCATTAAAATTGGTGGTCACAGGAGTTGCCTGTGTGACACAATTTAGGGAGAGTGTCTGCACGGTAGAGATGTCACATGTGGGGGCCAGCTCTCCACCTGATTGGCTCCTGACAGATTGGGTTGGCAATTGGTCATTACAGCTATCATAGCATCGAATAACTTATAACAATAATAATAGTAAAAAGCTGCAAGCAGAAATAACTCTTCACAGTCGAGGGGCTCATGTAGATGTCTTCAGGGCGGGTCTGTGATCAAGTACATAACATTTGGAGCAGATTGGACAAAGTACCTGTGTTAAAGCCATTTTCCTGTTTCATGGCAAATCATTGAAATTCGGAAAAAAACATCAAAATTCACAACACTGCCACAGCAACAGCTTTCAAGTTTTGCCTGGCTCGGGCCCTAATAGTATAATAATAATTTGATCAAAGTACACATCCCAAAGGTTATTTAGTTTGGCCTCATTGGATAATATGAAGGGGGCGGGATTTGTGGCCTATACTGCAGCCAGCCACCAGGGGAAGATTAAGATGTTTTGGCTTCCAATTTTTTAATTACATTTTTTAACTTTTTAATTTTTTTATATAATAATACATACATACTTTAGCACTGATGTAAAGTTTAAAACAATTAATATGCTTTGGACAATTTGAACTGCAACACAACAAACAACTAAGGTTAAAAATCTGATATATAAAGGAATGAATAGGGAATAGCATTTTGGCTGACTATTAAAAGCAGGAAAAATGTTAGATGTAAATACAACAAATAATAAAAGCGTAGACTGGG
>JAPQRN010000017.1:16115159-16133396 GCA_037367275.1 Coranthus polyacanthus | reverse complement strand
GCTTCCTCTTGGCATTTAAGGGCAGGAAGGTTCCTCAGGAGTTCAGTGAAACAGGCTACATCATTTTTAGCATGCTCGTGTACTTGTTTGTATGGGTGTGTTTTGTACCAGTCTACATTACCAACAGAGAAGAAAGTGCTTCCATACAGGCTTCAGCAATTCTAGTATCAAATTATGGCGTCATCTTCTGCCATTTCTTACCAAAGTGTTACCAAGCACTTTGGGGGTCAAAGACTGACATACTGGAGACATTACGAGGCATGTCTTCTCCAAACCCTGAACCAGGGCCAGAGATAAACCATCAAATCCCAACAATAACGACAGTCTCAGAACATAGAAGCAGTCCTTCTCTAGCAACCTCATCAGTTGCTATGACCACTGTAGCATCAAGCCATGAGGTCAGTCCTGCTGATTCAACAATGGTGATTTACACTGTAACATGCATCAGTTCAGGTACGAGTCAGCCAGCCAGAATGAGGCGTAGGAGAATGTCAGTGTAATAGTTCCAACAGTTTTAAATTCATCTCATATGTTGTGTAATGTTATGTGATTTCAAAATTTGTCATCACAAATAAATTGTCTTCAAATAATCCATTGTAATTTTATTTATTTATGTATTTTTTTTAAATAACCCATCAGGGGTTAAAGTTAGGGTCACATATGAGCTGTGTTTGGACTCTAGATGTTCTCTTTCAAGAGAGGACTAATATGTATTTTGTCCTAACACTTCTGTTTTAGGCTTTAAGTGAACATTCCATGAAGTTTTCATAAACTCTCTAGGAACTTTTAGTTAGGGTCTGGGTTCCATTTTTAAAAAAGGAAAAAGAAGGGGGGGGGGGGACTTCTAGGTCAAAGGTCACACAAGAGAATTGACAGCTGGAACGCTTGACTCACAGGTACAAAGGGAAGCGCACAAACTAAATACTAGGCTGGGAAAACAATCAGACACACATGCAGCAATTAGGGTGGAGCAGGTAATCAACCAGTGACGTGCAGTCAGGGGAGGCAGGTGAAGCATGGCCTCACCTGCCTCTATCATGGAAAGAAAAAATGTAAATTGAAAAAATAAATGAAATGGTTATATTTAACCAGTGATTTGTACTATCAATTTAACTTCACAAGTGTTTTTTTTTTTTTTTTTGGAATCAAAATCGCTGAATTTTCACATTATCATTCAAATACTGAGAAGAGACGTGTGGTGAGGCAGCAGTAAGTTGAGCCTCACCATGGATTGCACAATGACTTGGCTAGCTGTGCTGGCATGATGTGCCGTATTGCTGTGTCTCTGTATGTCATTATTAAAATGTTCAAACACTTCTGCTATATGAAGAAAATTTCCATAGTTTGGCTGATTTATATAATGTATAGTGTTTTTGTTTTTTTTCATCTCATGCGAGCACCATGAAACTAAAAACAATGTACAAAACACATCAAAATCACACATCACAGTTGTCAAAGTTGTACAATCTTAGTTAAAAAAAAACATACTTACATACTTATTCATCAATATTAATATTGTGACCAATTAACAACAAACGCGCCACCAGATGCCACTGGACCCGACGTTGAACCCAAATTTAAGTTTATCATCTTTACCGATCATTCCTCATTGCTACATGGCGACCCTGCAGTGGAGCTGGCGTGTGGCAAAACCGGCGTCTGACATCACTTCACTTAATTATACAATTTCCAGGGTGCGCTGCCAACCTCGGAACATGAACAAAACATAAAATGGTCTTACTGTAAGGTTGCCACTTACAGTCAGACCATAATGTTATTTTTTATTAAATGTGCTTTTTGTGTGCTACAGTTTGTATGTGTAAAGAATGCTGATATGAGATTTTAAACACAATCCGCTAACTGCTGCCAATCAAATGGTGAATAAGCTACTCTGTAGGGTTCATATGTTTGAATCTGATTGTGATGAAGTCAGTGCAACCTCACCGCACGTCACTGTAATCAACACAGGATGGCAGGAAATAAACCGAGCAGTGAGTAATTTAAAAATAAAACAGGAAATACAAAAAGAACGCTAGGAGAACATAAACATCAATCAGGTGATGGTGCTGGGCATGACAGTTAAGTGATACATACCTAAATAAATCTGAATGTCTAAAAGTCAAAGTAATCAGTTAATCTGAACTGAACATCAAACTAACTAAAATCTAAAACTCTTAAACTAAAATATAGTTGAGAAAACTAAAATTAGCCATCAGCACAAATTCTGTTGGCACCAATTAATCAGCACACCTGGTACATGTATGGATGTAAAGTCAACTTTATTTACTTACATAGCACCATTCATGCAAAATGCATCCCAAAGTGCTTCACAGAGCAAGACCAATTAAAGACAACACAGCACAGTTTTGCATATTTAAAACTCAAAATGCTAAAGTACAGCAGTGGAAAAAATTAAGAGACCATTCCACATTTCAGACCTGAACCAACTGAAAACCTCTGAAATGAAGCTGAGCTTTAAGCTACATAAAAAACAAACCGCAAAGTGAAAGAGAGAGCATGAAAATGTCCATTGGAAATTGAGATTATTTGACCAAATATTGATTTCTGAACTCTTGCTAAATTAAATCATTATTGTGTTGTTTCAAAACAAATTATTTAGGGTCTGAAAACATTTCATTTTTGTTACTTTAAGCAGTTATTTTCTGCAAGTAAATGCTTCAAATGACAATGTTTTTATTTGGAATTTTGGAGAAATGTTACCAACCTGTAAATAGTAAAACCAGCGGTCTCAATTTTTTCCACAGCTGTATAAAACAGATGCAGCAATGGAATAAAACAAAGATCTTTGATGTACTTGTTTTATCCATTCTCACTTATTTGTCTTCAAAGTTAAAAATGACAAATGAAACAAGGTAATAAATGAAAAGGCACCTTAATTAAAAGCCAAGATAAAAAGATATGATTTGAGTTTTGTTTTAAAAATTGACATTGAGGTGGCTTCCGTCAGATCCTCAGGCAGACTGTTCCAGAGACTGAGGCCACAATGGCTAAAAGATGACTCCACATACATTTCAGGTTTCAGAAAAAAGTCTCTTTTTTGATATACATTTTTATCTATTCTTGAGAGACCTATTATCTAAACGTACACCTGTGTAAGCTAATATCCCTGATAAGACCCTCAGATGCAGAGCACTAGTGTCGTACAAGCCTGATCAAAAAAGCTCCCAGCATCAGCTGAGAATAGCACAGTGTAGCTGAATGAGACTGTTACACAAGTGTCGTGTTGTGATCCCACTTGAAAGGTATTAAAGCGGCTTGTCCTGCCAACACACAGACACACTTGCCATGCTGAATTAAAGCTGCTGGCTTGTGCGCGTTGATCCAGAAAATGTAGAGGGGGAAAAAAAGATTTTTCTCTTTGTTTAGGACTTTTTAGTGGTGTATTTCTCTGCAAATCAGTGCTTTCTAAAAACATGAATTTATGATATGACTTCAAGAAATGGTTGAAAACTTCCTCATAGCCGGAGCAACACGAGGCCAGCATTCCATCTCTCTGTGGTTTCCTATCATAGTCAGATATGTTCACACCTCATGTGACAAAGCAGTCGTTATTACTGACAGTGCCTTTCTCTTCCTGTTTTCATAAAACAAGTGTGGCAACACACCAAAATACCACAAGTGCCTTCACTTTCTTTTTCATTCAATAAATACATCTGACATGACTCACTACTGTACTAGGTTAGTTATTATAATTCATGAAATCCAATTAAAGCTCAAACTAGCAGTAAAAACTAATTTGATGAACTGAAATAAAGGTTTTCCAAAATGCAAAAATAAAGAACCCAATCAACAATGCGACATGAACTGGAATGAAATAAAATCAGCTTAATTTCCCTGTAGGGTTAATCATTCATGGTGAACTAGAATAAATGTCTGCACAGTATGGGACCTTTTAATAAACAATGGTTTTGTGAATCATATTTGATGTCATACTTTCTTTCATCCAACCTTTTTCAGCTTTTATAAATCAAGGCTTTCCTCATAAGGCCTGAAAAACTAACACTAAAACCAAATACAAACTCACCTCAAGCTAGTCAGTTCCTCAAAATAAAAATAAAACTACCTCAAACTAAACTGAAATCAAACTGAAAGACCTGATGCAAATATAAACTAATAAAAATGTCAAAAATATTATAACCCTGCTCTATAGAGTTGTTTACCATCACATAGGAATTCAAATGACTTGCCCAGAGCAACTAAATGAAGAGTTAAATGTTACACATAATCACAGAAATAATAGTATACTGACAGTCATTGAAAACTTTCAGGTGAAATGTTGTACATATTTTTCAAGATGGGGCAGTTGGCGGGGATTTTCTTGTTTTTGTTTGATGGCATATGGTACGTCTGGTTGTGCCATTGCAGAGCTGTCCTGTTGACACCCTTCACTGCACATCGGTAGGACAATTTACAAAACTGGACCAAGTGCATTTCTGGCAGTTAACAAAAGTTTTTTGCAGATGTTAAAGATTGGTTCTGTAAGGCTATATATAGCCATGAAAATGACTACCACTGACATTTCTGCCATGTCAAGCTGCCACGTCTGTCAAGGGCTGAACATCTGAGTGCCGTTGTTGTGGTGCAGGACAGGTCGGCAACAGGGTTCCCAGTCCACAGAAGGGGCAGCAGCTGGTCCAGGCGTTACAGAACCAATGGACCCAAATCCCTCAAGACATGATTCGTGGCCTGGTCAGAAGCCTGCGTCGGAGGATTACCACCTGCACGGAAGCCAACGGACGGCATACACGATACTGACTGTCGTTTTTGGTTTTGGCAGTAGCCATGTTTGTTTGTTTATATTGGTTACAATAATTTATTGTTTGTTTTGTATGTTTTCTGTCCGTGTTAATGTATATCTCCGGAACATTAGCAGGAACGAAGCCATGAAATCTGAGAAAACTTTATTCTCTGGGTGCACATCCAGCGTTTTAAAACATAACCACTGAAACCGTGAAACAATCGGTGTTTTAAACTATACACACATGATGGGACAGAGGGCAGATAGATAGCTACACAGATTAGACACAGTTAGCTAGCAGCTTGTCATGTTAGCTAGTTAGTTTGGGTGGGACAGTTGACTGGGATTGTTTTGATTGAATCATTGAATTAATTAAGTAATACATCTCCAGTCTAACTACACCCAATTCAATCCCAATATCAGAAAGTTTACTGAAACTTTAATGAATATATTCAAAAACTAATGTCTAATACTTTTTGATGTCCATCTATTATGTACATTAAACCCTAAATCACATAGTTAAAGCTGGTGTATATTTAGGTTTCAGAGACTTTAAAAATACAAACATGTTAGAAGAGACTAACAGTGTGATTGTAGGTAAAGCTGATATAAATAATGCTAAAGATAAAGCAGACAGCAGACCTTTGCAGGTTAAGCCCCTTCTGCTTTGTTGGCCAGCAGCTTCCTGGTATTCAGATACACTTGGCCGTGGGTGACATGGATTACAGAGCCATATGTGATTCTTTGATTCCCCCCTACCTGACAGTGATGTAAACTCTGTTAATCCACACAAGTCAGGGAAGCAGCAGACTTGTTTTCAACATAAGCCTGTTGCATTCTGGATGTGTTTGGGTCAAATACTTTCAGCAAAATTAAGTCACTGCCTTGGAAAAGTTCTGCACTCTGCACATGCTGCAGTGTGTATTTGCACAGTATATACTACATGTCCTCTATGTTTTCCTGGGAACCTGGGGAGATTTGCATGGTAATTATTTAATAATCATGGTGTTTTTTTTTGTTTTTTTTTACTTGATGTATTTATGTTCATCTTGTCATGAAGTAGAGTTACCACCCTACAGTTGTATGTCTCCAAGTATTGGTTTACATCCATGTCTGTCAGACTCATATATGTAGTGAAGACTTTGAATGGATTTAATAAAAAATATTCAGGGAATTTAATAAAAACCTATTCAGTGTGTTTTTCTATGACATGGAAGTTGTCACTGAATCATTTCAAGTGAGAAATTAACTGTCTGCACTCACAGTCTGTTTTTACAGTGTTGAATAATGGACAGAAAATGGTTTTTACACAACATTATGATGTCACAAGGAAGTTCAAATTTGACCTTTTGGATAAAATGTTGTCAGTTCATTTGATCCTATAACAAATTTGTGTGAAATGTGTTTTTACAGCTGACAAATTAATTCTTATGTCCAAAAAATGTGTTTTGTGAGGTCACAGCAACCTTGATCTTTGCCCATCAGATTCTAATCAGCTCATCCTTGAGTCCAAATGAGTGTGTGTGCCAAAGTTGAGAAAATCTCTGTCACTAGCTGATCTACACCAGAAACCCAATTTGTTCTACACGTGTGAAAATACTATTTTCCTATCACCAGTAATTTACATCAGTATCTGAGATTTAAAGAAAATGAACAGAAATGTTACCTTTTGTTATGGCTCTTTTTTTATTATTATTATCAAATACTGTACTTTGTTTTCAGATACTCGTGTCTGCTAACATTAGCTGATAAGCTATCCATCTGACTGAAGTGGTAAAACAGAATAAGTTATTTTAAAAACCTAGAAGATTCAGGGCTTTTGGGAAACATTTGTGGCTGGAGCCCAGTTTATTTAATTCTATATTTTATTATCACCATATAGTAGAGACATAAGAAAAATGGGAATATATTTAATAAGAACTCATTTGAATCTTCTATTTCATCACTAGTAAAACCAAAGATAACATTAGTCTAATTAAATTTGGAACTACTACCGGTTACTGGAGGACTAATTAATGAAAGGAAACAATGTATCTGTATCAGAGTTAATATTTTATTTCTTCTATTGTGGATAGAGGTTTTTAATAGTATCAGGGCCTATAATTTATATAAAGTGCACAATGTATTGTGTGTGTATATATATGTCAAACCTTTAATCACATGACAACATCCCGTCTCCAGTCCCAGTCTCTGTCCCATACACAGACACTGGGCCTTGATGACTGTAATTGATTTCTGGCATTGGGAGGAGGACACCGGTTTGTCACAGTCAGGTGTGTAGCAGCTGGTTGGAAGTCTCAGACAGACAGGTTGTCATCTGTCGTGGCAGATCTGAACTTGGCCATTAGGGTCTTTTGTATGGAGGAAAAAGGCAGCGGGTGGATCCAAATAGGGTGACAGGTAAAAGGCTAATCTTTTATTTAATGTCGGGATACTTGAAAGCCAGGAATTTTCCTTCTCCCCTACAGACTTTTAACTCACCATGAGAGTTTCCTTTTTTGTGTTTGTGTTATGTTTTTTACCATTTTGGACTGGTCAGCTGCTGTTGCATTTAAATGTGCTTTACGATGGAGTAGATTTGTACATGGACTATCAATATTTTAGAGGGATGAAAGAGGGCACATGTACGCATAGAACTTCAGCAAATAACCTTTGAAAGTCATCTGACATCAGGACAATTTAGTTTAATAAGATGCATCCCTCAATATCAAACATTTTCCTCAGCAGTAAATGGGCCCATATATAATCTGGCCTTTCTTTTGTTTAGATACGCCTCATAATTCAGTGCATCATTTTATCACACATAGGAAATGGAGAAATCAAGTAGAGATGCCTTAAGACTTTTGATGCTATTTTAGTTGTTCTTCTAATACAGGATACAATAATAATTTAATATTGATACAAACCATTATGACTATGGGTTGTGTCCTTACCATTGATGAAACCAAACTACATTCTTGGTGCTTTTTAAAGAAATTTGGATTTGAAACTTTGGAGGTAATGTCAAACAGGAAACGCGTGTATGTGGTGAATAGCTCAAGTGATAAAACTTCCGATGGCCACTGTCAAGCTGAGCAGCTTCTTTGCACTGATGCTTGAGTTTTTAATGCATGCTTTGAATAAAGCACTCTGACTGCATCTTTAGCCTGCCTCAGAAACTCTTCCACTTCAGACAACAGTTTGCAAAATCACTTGAGAAATCAGCCGTCACAAATACATGAATGTCTCTTACCTCCAAGTGAGCATGAAACAGCACAGCCTTTATGGGGCTGATTGCAGAAGTAGCAAATTTAGAGAGTAAACAAAAAAGAAATCTATCTGAAATCTATAAATACATTTCTATGGTTCATTTAATGGCCCCAAATCCTGGATGAAAGTGGCTGGTACTGAACATGTAATCAAAATGTTATTGAAATGGCCAAGTGGAATACACAAAGCTTAGGAAATGCAATTTTTTTTATAAATGTAAAATGTGTCACAATATGCCATTATAAATGAAGAATTACGGCACACAGAGATGTTCCAGTCTACAAATCATAATCTTCAAATGCCTTTTTTTCACCCATCCTGATAGGTGATTGTTGTTATTCAAAAGAAGGGCCTAATGTTTCTGCTCTGAGAGCAGACTTTTATTACAAGTCATCTATTTACAGAAAGGTGTGAGATGAAATACCAATACCAGGTATCAATCTTTGCTACAAAGTAATTATTCACTGTGCAGATGTAGTTAAGGAGGAACATGTGCAAGTTTGTCAATTATCCAGTGAAAGAGCATGTTTTTTTGTGGCATGTTTGCAAGAGAAATGTCTTACTAAAATGTCTGTGTGTTGCTGTGTGACTGTTTGTGAGAAACACTACATTTTTAACAATTGAAAGTAAAGACATACTGACCAGACCTCACTTCAGGATAGACCTTCAAAAGGCTGTTACGACTTGGTTTTAGGGTAAGGGGCAGAATTAGCTCTAGGTTAAAGTTAGGGTTAGGTTACAGTAAGCAGCTAGGGATTGTATTATGTCAGGGAGTTTCCTCTGCTGCAAACATAGGGATGCAAGTCACACAAACTGTAAGCATGAAAGTACTGAACAAGGCATAATAATCTGACAATATAATACTCTCTCTGCCTAAGGAACAGAGAGTCAGCTGACCAACATGTTATATCAGTCTTCAAAATTAGACATCTTTATGTTTCTAAACCCAACCTGACAGTTGCATGTAAACTTTCCCAGCAGGGCAGTGGATGAGGCTAAAAACACCACCTGACAAACTCGGCTCTGATTAACCTGATAAGCTTAAAGTCTTAGATGGTGTGTGTGTGTGTGTGCGTGTGTGCGTGTTTGTGTGTTGATGAACTTAACATGACCATCTGTGCTGAAGGAGAGAGAGAGAGAAGAAACCTCCTCACTCAATCCGTCTTATCTTCTCAGCTCCCCACTGTTGTAAGCTCTAGTCTGCATTTGACAGGTTGCAGGTGCGCAAGTGCTATTCGATCACAAAACAAATGTATAAAATAATTAAATATATAAAAGTGAGACTGGGGGATGGTCTGCCGAAGGATAGCTATTTTTGGAAGATCTTTTTCTTGAACAGCCTTTTCTAACTAGATCTTTATCTATGGATTTACACAGCTTTTTCTCCTGACTCCTGACTTTAGATTAACAGAATTGGTAAGTTTTTCTTGCATCCTTTGTTAAAGCAGAAATGGGCTGCTCTCCATCCAAGGGAAAGTTATTTTCAAAACCAGGACCTCAGAATAGTCTGTTGACTGAAGTACCACAGAACTGTGTTGATTCTAGACCTGCAGAAGATGAGAACAAATGTTTGAAGACTGAAGAAAAAGAACTTTCACTACCCCTTGAGAAACACATTATATCTGAGTCCGCATGGGTGGCTTCTGATGAAACAGATGCCCCAAATGCAGAGGAAAAAGACACAGAGGGGAATGTGATGCCCCATGAAATAGTCAATGAAGTCTTACAAACAGATGAGATTAAAAGGACTGAGAAAAGAAAGAAGAATAAGGAAAAGAGGAGATCTAGCGATAAACAGACAAAGTCTTCCATTATCCAGACAAAGGTGGACTTCCCACCACACATGGTGAGAGCTCACCAGGCAGCATATGCCTTTCTGAGTCCAAACATCTCCAAATTTGAGTCCCTGTTGGGGCTGTTGGACCAGGCTGCCCAGACCCAGCTGTCCCTGCAGCCCATGATGTCTGCTTTGGTCTTGCGTTTTGAAGAGATCAACCAAGCTCTGGAGGAGATGGCTGAGGAGGGAGAGTTGATGTTGAAGGAGCATGGTGACTATATGGCTTTGCCATCTGGAATGATGGGTCCAGCAGTTATGCCAGTTAAATCTAACACCGACACAATCAGCCCTCCTGACCCACCTCCCGATTTGCTCCAGCAACTGCTCCAGCATTCAACGGAGAAAATGAGGCATATGGGAGGTTCATTTCAGGCAGTGGGTGACAGTACTCTGGAGGATGCCGTGGAGTACTACACTTCCTTTTCCAAACTTCTGGTTGAGAGGATGCGACACAAGCAGGCAGCAGAGCAGAGAATCTCCCAAGTCCTGGCATGGGTGGAGGGGGCTGCCATGAGGAAGTCCAACCCTGAGGATTCGGCACTGCATAGTGAGGACAGCGGGATCGGGGGAGAAAATGAGAGTTTGACAGGGTCTGAGAGACATCGCCGGCACAGGGGGAGTGCTGGATCTGGAAGTTGTGGGTCTGGGTTCAACATTCGTGGCGTGCCTGATAATCTTCCCAATAATTCACCCAACCTGGAAGACCACAATGAATATGATGAGGGAGATGAGGAGGAGGATGACGATGATGATGAAGAGAATGTTGATGATGAAGATGATAGACCTGGTAGGAAGAGATCTAACTCTTCCCCACCAGATCCCTGTCAGACTCTTCTCTACATGCGTGCAAAATGCATGCAGGATCTAATGCCTGTAGCCAAACGGCCGCTTACTGCTGCCAGTACAAGTAAGCCTGAAGCCCTATTAGCTGCCAGATGTGTGAACACAGTGATGGAGCTACAGAAGAGCCAGAGGGATTTGGAAGAGCAAATGAAAAATATCCAAGGAAACAGAGTGTTAGCAGGGCCTCATTATAATCTGTACAGGACTGGACTAAGAAGGCATTCAATTAGTGGGTCAGGAGGTGCCCACAAAGGGCCATTGAAGACTAATCAGCTGGGCACATTACCAATGTTACCACCACAAACACCCAAGCGCCCCTCTGTCAGAAGGCTGATTAACACCTTTAGCCAAGGCGTGGATGGTAGACCAGGTCAGAGCCTTGTTAATATACCACCTCATATCAAGAGGCCCAGGAAAAGTGGGATCCTTGTGTTATCTAACATTGAAAATAGCACTGAGGGGACTCAGGTCAACAATGGTAACAATAACAACAACAGCAGCTGGCCTGATGGCAAGGATGATTTGGATGTAGACAACCTGCCACCCCCGCCCCCAGAGGTTTTGATGGACAAATCCTTTCAGAGTACTGAAGGCATCCCAGTAAATGGCAACACATCCCAAGAAGATTTAGTACAGGGTCTTCCAATGATAAACCAAAAGCGTGGTCTTTCCCATCGCCTGAGGACTACCATGCAGAATGTGGAAGTGCTGCCAAACCGAGCAAGCGTGAGACCAAGATCAATAAGTATCTCACCTGTCCGTCCTGTCAGGCAGGATGCTCAAGAAACAGAGCAGCAAGAATCTGTTCTGGATTTAGACATGGAAAAAAGCAACTGTCTCTACCAACAGGCACGGAAGATCATCCACTTGCGCCAAGCAGCAGAATCTGCTGAGAAGAGACATACTGCAGAGCAAAGTGGCCCAAGAGGACATTCACACCTACAAAGCAACAATGAACTTTATGAAGGTGAAATGTCCTGCAGCTTGCCTGTGACAGCGCCACCTGTCTCTAGAGTCCGCCTCCCCCCATCTTGGCCCTCTGTGCGCCACAGGTTTCCGAGCCCCCCTGTTTGCAGACCTCAATCTTCCAGCTCTAGGTCCTCATCTCGCCCAAGTTCCCCAAGGATGGTGACACGAGCCACAGACAACACTGTCGAAGAAATCATTCCATCTGTGTCCTTTCACGATGCTCGTTCGGTCTTCTGTCAAATCGAGACACAAAACTCCCAGCCCATGGGGGTGGTTTCCCGGCCATGGGGAGAGACCTCTAGAGGCAGGCTGCCTACAAGAGGGATGGAAAACTCAACTCGGCGCACACAGTCAGAGCAGAGGCCTAGTTTTACATCCCATTCAGAGGTTTCCAAAGATGGCCACACAGCCTCGACTCAGGCCAAGTGGAGTGAGCATATAACAACAGAACAAAGGTGGGTACCAGGTCTAGGTAGCGCTTCATGTGTCTCAAAGAAGCCACTCATACTTTTGGTTAGTACAGTTATACATTCAAAATTACATATCAAGTTATACAAAGTTAAAAACCAGACTTGGCAAGTGCTAAGTCAAGACAGGAATTAGACACATTTATTTCACATCTGATGTGCAGTTTTGTTTGTTTTTTCTCTAAAATACCTTTACTCCGTAAAAACCATTTAAGTCTATGATTAACAATAACATAAGAAATTTCAAAGGAAATGCATTTCAAAGGATACATTGGGTATCGTTTCAAGTAATTTCAGTTCAAACAAAAAGTTAATTAAGCCCTTGTGTGAGCTGATTCATTAGTATGATTGAAGCCCTCAATTTGGGCATTATGAGCTTTGCTACTTGTTTACTTCACAGTCTTACAGATGGCTCTCAACTGATTAAGCTTTCAAATAGTTTGAATGACATCACTCTTTCTCATTACGTACATTCCCAGCAGACGCTGCACATACCATACAACTGGTCTACCTACTTGCTCTGAAATTCCCAACGTTGTTTTAGATTAGATTAGATTTAGAGATAAACATACTTCTCTCTTTCTTCAAGTCTGTATTTGCTATCGGAGTCTATGGGATTAATAAATTAAACATGGTGAGTGGTTATAAAAGCAAACCTCATGTAGGTAGTGTTTTTGAAACATTATAGATTCAAGACAGGCTTGGAGGAATAATACAAATTTATTAACACTTTCACTTAAATGTTAAGTGCGCACCCAGTCATTTTGGCTCAAGTAGATACTTTAATTTTAACACATGCTTATGTGTCTGAGATCAGAGATGAGCTTCTGTTGTGAGTAGACAAGCTGCTTCTCTGGAAAAAAACCCATCAATCACACCTAGCAAACAAGTAACACAAGAAACGGGAAATGATGACAAAGTGTAAACTGCAGATAAAGGTGATGACTGAAGTGGAACCGACTACAAAAACACATCAATATATACTTAAGACACTGTCAGACAATATGATTATAGAACAGACAAACTAAATGTTTAAATTTCAATGATGGCAAAATGATAAAGAAGGGAACCAAATAACTGTGAGATGGAATGTATGTGCAGTATAAAAATGACATTTAATGACAACAAACAAATACACTTAATGCGATTTATATTGGTCAAATATAAATGTAACAAGTAAGAATGATAAATAAACTTAGAGTATTGCTCTTACACTAGTTTATACACTGTCTTATACTGTTTCATGATTATTGTTTCAAGCTTGACTGATAAATATGAACCAGTTTGAGTTAATTCATTTTCATGTTCATTAATAGATATATTTAATTGTTAAATATTAAATTCCAATAAAATAAAATAAAAATGTAATTTAAAATCTGCAATTACTTTAATTAAAATATTCTAATATTCTAATTATTCTAATTTAAAAAATAAAATGAAATACAACCAAATAATTTTGTGCATTTACTGTAATAAAAGTACGAAGCACTGAGTGTGTTTTTATAAACTGTTTTATAACCCGACTGGGGAGTCAGTGGGAATGATTTTTAATTTTTTTGGTTTGTTTATTTAGTTCAGTTAAAGGGAACTGTGGAATGAAATGGGGAAATTCATTGTTGTCACAAAAAGAAAAGAAGAAAGCAAAGTAAAAAAAAAAAATAATAAGAATAATAATAATGTATCTGTATGTGACATAGTTGCAGATTACTAGTTACCCTGACTTAATCAAAGTAATGCAACTCATTATATTTGATTATTCATTATTACTTTTCAATAAATGTGTGAAACTGGACAATACAGCTTCCAAAGTTGCATACATACATTTGTTTACCAAGTGGTTTTTGGTTTTGAAATTTTCCAAGGGGTGCTATTGAGCCATTTTGCCACATGCATGCTCAAGACCCAGGTTGTCCAGTTTTGACAATGTTTAGCCCCTCAAAATGCAATTCATCTGACAAAAAAAGAATAATACTAGTCCTTACAGTTTCTAAAGAGCCTCTGCACTTTGTCTGTGCTCTGGCCCTAATGAATCAGCCCTTTGAATGCAATGCAATGTAATGTGCTACCAGTGACTGTAACGGTTTACAATTCCATTTGTTTTGCAATTGAATTATGTAATGTTATTCATTGTAACTTGTTACTCCCCAAAACTGTAAATAGATTATGACAAAACCCAGTTCTAGTTTATAAATAAATCCACTGGCATATTCTATACTCTGCAACAGAAAAGTTAAGGTAAACTGAAAAAGGAGCAATGAGTTATGCATTGATAAGTAGATAAGATAAGTAAACAAGTGAAGTTGTATAACCCAAACTGAGTGACTGCAAAAACAGGTCACGTTGGGGTGATAGAAACACAGACAGGTGACAAATGAAAGGAAACCATTTCACTGCAGTTGGTTGGGTTTTGTTTCACCTCACCGCTCCACAACAGATGACAGTATCCTAACCAAACCATGCACTGAGCCTTCATTCACCTGCTCAGTTCTCATCCTGTTTCTACACATTTGAAACACATTCATTTTACTGCATTATATGCCTGCTATGTGCAAGATTTGAGAAAACAAATGCAAATCACAAATCAAACTGTGTGAAATATTTGGGAATAGTGTGCTATGACTTTTCTTAATGATTTGAGTAACCGTGGCAATGCAAATTGCAAAAAACATCAAACCCATGCCTTCTTTAAAGCAGTATTACTTCATCATGCTTTGTTGTAAAAACATGGGTGAAAATTTAAACAGGTCACAAGATGTCAGACTTTATTGGGCTCAGTGAATACCTTGATATGCAGTACAGTGTTTACAAAACCACAGTTTAAATGTAATGTTTATTCCTAAGTTTGCAAGGAATCTTCAGATTTAAGGGGGTGTTTTTTCCTGCGATTAATTCACGCATCATTATATTTTTTCAAACCTTTCTTTATGTCATGCTAGGATTGATTTTTCAGAATTTTTGCACTGTGACTAAAGGCACCAACAAATTGTTTGTATAAAACAGACAACGTGTGATAACAACGATAGACCTGTTGACTTATAGCTACACTGTATTGGATGAAAAAGGACAGAGACACTGAACTCCAAACAGTACACTGTATTTACCACAGATGTAGCCATGATTGTCCTTTTTCATACAACGCGACTTCAAAAGCCCAATAACCCAATTTTCCAATTTAAAATCTCCCTCTGTGGATTTTGACTTCTATACAGATTAACAGTGGTGATTAGTCATTTTGCTTTTATCACAAAGTTTTCTGTTTTGACAAACCATATTGTATGAGCAGTTTGACTCTAATGTAAAGCTCCAGAGTCCTGTTATATATTGTGTACTGAAACCACCTGGCATAATCCTAATTGGATAAACCCTCGTAGCCCATTCTCCAGCTCTGCTGTTAGGTGAGCTCCTCGGCCTGCTAGCCCACAATATAATCAGCTTAAGCACTAAAACTTCTCTCCCACTCTGGTTTTCCCTCCTGCAGCTCTCTGAAGACCCAAGACGACAGCCAGTTGGACCAAAGCCCTGCTGTGACGACAGAGTAGAGACTCGCTGGGAAGGGGAAAGGTGTTTGTTTTGTTTTTTTTAAGAAATTAAAGCAGAAAAGGATTATGGATGAGCAAACAACTTTCTCTTTTCTGTCCTTTCCAGATACAAGAGATGTTTAATGTTTATTCAAGTCAATGGCCTAAGCATTTTTTCTCAGATCGACTTCTGAAAAATTGTGAGAATAAATCTGTGTCAGTTCTAGAAGAACGTACTTAACCTCTACTCAACATTGACCCTTTAATCTACCTACTGTGTGTTTGAAATTAAAGACAGCCTCCCTGACTTTGTCCTAGCAACACTGAAATCCCCAAATCCTCTCAGATCACTGCTGACCTTCTGAAACAAGAGCCAAAAGAAAAATGTGGGTATTTAAGAGCACTACTGGCTGCTCTACTCAGAACTGAGAGTAGATCTTTAATTTGCATAATTACCAGATGACTTTCCTTTTTGTATCTGCACAGTGTGTTTGGACAGTTTGTACTAGCTTCCCATCTGTGTTTGTTAAATACTGTATGTTTTCTACCTCGACTGTGTCCCATTAAAAGAGAAAAATATTCCCAAAGCACACCTGACCTGTGTCATTTTTTTCTCCTGTTTCTTCTTTTCTTTTCTTGTTTTAACTGAAATGTATTTTTAAAATGTTTTTTTAAAAAGTTTTTTTATTGTTCGATGCTTCACAATAAACAGAATAAGAGAGAACAGAGAAAAATGGTATGATTAAGTGTACACTGAGGTAAGGCGGGTGAGACGTATTCAAGTTTCATTTGAATATCGCTATAATAAGAGGTAAACTTAAGTAAACACATTTAGTGGGTAATTAAATCATGGTTACAACAGGTTACAACTGTTATAAAACTAAAAGTAAAAATTTGAAAAGGGGGCATCTTGGTCTATAAAACCATTGTTTTAATGCATAAGATTAAGTTTCCAGATTCAGATTCAGTTTTACATACATACATACTACCTGTTTACATGTGTGGGATCTGCTTACATTTAAATACTGTACTAATTATTGCCATGTTCATCACTCACCTGAATCACTTATAATGGAATTACAGCGAGGTTTAGAAAGAAGGTCAATTGGCATTAGGTTCCATAAATATCAGTTAATTGGAGATCCAATAGTTTGAATTCATCACTTTGCTTTGAGTCTTGTAGATGGCAGTGCTGCCATCTAGTGTCCAAAGTCAAATGTATTTTAGGCAGAGCTGGATAAAGTCCCTACATACTTGAGTAAAACTGACTGTGGTAAAAGCAGAAGCACTGATTCAACTTCTTTTCTACAGTAAAAATAAAAAGTACACACTCTGAAATGTCCTCAAATTATAAAAGTCTAAAGTAGACCTTTGAAGGACAGAACATTTTCTATTTTTTTTTGTATCATTTTTTATATTTTTATATTATAGACAAGGCAGGCAGAAGAAAGAAATTCTGTAGAACATTCATCCTGATAGGTCAGTTAATATAGAGCTAAATTAGACATAGATCTTTGAGTGATTGACATTTAACAAGTGAACCTTCTACAGATAGACACAACTTTTATCATAATGTCCAATATGTTTTAAGTTCTTTTTTTGCAAATATTGTGGATAAAATTTCCTCCTAAGAGTTTAAGAGTTTAACAAGCAGGATAATGTTTAACCCTTGTATGGAATTCGGGTCAAACTGACCCATTTCAAATTAAAAAAAAAAAAAAAGGCTACAAGTGTATATATAAGCATGTACAAAAATATATATATATAAATTTGAGCACACATGCTTACTATACCCCACACATTTCCATCCTTCATATGGTCTTCAGGTCAGTTTGACCTACATACACACACACACACACACACACACACACACACACACACACACACATAATGTTACATTGTTCTAATGTATTGTTTGATGTCACTCTTTACCCTCTGTCATGTGACCACCTTCAAAGCCCTTGTTTACAATGTTATTCATAACATTCTAAACATCAAACATTTTCTCACACTATACGTCTCACACCTGCACATCAAAGAGATCGATACCTCTACATCACAGGACACAATCTAACACCCTCAGTATGACCCATTTATGACCCAAGGTATACTAGAAAGTAGGGTTCCCAACCCGGGGTCTGCAAAGCTTTGTCTGCTCTGAGGTTGTGAGATTATAAAAATGAGATTTTCACATTCTGGATAAAATCATAGTAACAGACTTACTGTGTCATCAGAGGTCTACTGATGAAAACATTTTTAAAACACATTTATTTTCCACAAAAATCTTTTGCTGCTTCGATAGCCACACTTCCTTGACCTCTGAACCTCTGTCTGCGCTTTTGTCAGGTTGGCTAGCTAGCTCATCCCAATTCATTATTTTGTGTGAAGTTACAAAATTATTGACAGAAAAGGATCTCTGAAAAACACACAACTGCTGAAGATTCATCAGTACCTATAAAGAAAAAAGTCCGGCTATATCTTGAGAGTTACCTTCAGTTTGGTTTTATTGAGGGACAGGACAGAATTCGACCAGAATGTGTCATTTGTGGTGACACTTCAAGCTGGCTGTATGTATATATACGTGTATATATACAT
>JAPQRN010000017.1:16082916-16093543 GCA_037367275.1 Coranthus polyacanthus | reverse complement strand
TGGACTTTTGTAGCTTCTGTTTATTGAATAAATTTTTTTTTTCCTGACAGACAGTAGTTGTGATTAATGAGTTACACTAACGAGTGTCAAATGACTTTGTTATACAAATGTTTGATGAAGTTTATCGTGCTAGTGAGCTAGCGTTTAGTATTAGCTCATCATAGTCATGACAGTGCTGTCCACTTCCTATATACAGTCTGGCAATTATTATCCATAACTGTTAGCTAACTCACAGGTCCTCTTCAGGGGACATAGAATTTGAGAAAATGCTTCATTCGCTGCAAAATTAGTAAACGCTCCAAAGTGCTGGATGAGTCATCATAATTATTCTTTTTTCCAAGAAGTGATAAATTCTAATATACCATTAAGAATAACTGAACAACAACTTATTCATAATTGGCCTAGAAACTGGTGTATGGGTGTATATGTAAGCCATATCAAAAACACTTAAATGTCAAATTTGATTTCATGGGGACTTTAAATATATGTAAACATTGTGAAGTTGGTGGTAACATTCAAAAACCTTTATCTGTTAGATTTTGACTGTGAATGTAATTTGAGTGTTTGCAAAAAGGTTCTGTGCAACATCACTGTGATATTTAGAGTGAATGCCAGAGTCAAATTACCTGGAAGGAATTGAGGATGGTGAAGGCGTAGCTGGCAAAATGAAACATGGGATCCCCTGGACTCGAGATTAGCACAAAGAAGCCAATAAACCATGTTACTCCAAAGACTGGTGTAAGAACGACCATTACTTTAATTATACTTTTAGCTGTGTCTTTGTCATCTGCTTTACTGCCATCAGCGGTTGACGACTTCAGCAAAGTAACAATGACAACCACCATGGAGAAAACATTCGTCAAAACAACAGTTCCCACAGGCAGGATGAAAGCGTGTATAGAGCCCTTCAAGAGGCTTTCATATGTCAACCAGCATTTTTCTTTATCATGGTAAGGCTTGTCAGTGTAATTGTAATACACATAGCTGGACCCCACAATCAGGATTGGACAAACATAGCCAATGATGCTGGAAAGGAACATGAAGACTCTTTTCCTTAGTGGGCTGAAGACAAAGATGAGTTGGTGGACAAGCATGGTACTCAAGCACAACATCCAGCTGAACTTGACCAAGAAAAAGAGGTGTTTGCATAGGGTCAAGGCTAAGCACCAGGGCTCTTTGGCAGCCGCAGGAAAGGTGGAAATCAGGAAACTGCAGTCAGCTAGCAAGAGGAATGTGGCGATGTTTACCATGGCTGTATGGCGGAAATGTGAAAGGTTGCTCTTGACCACAGCGGACCACACGAGAAACTCAATGATGAGGAAGATTAGCAAGGAACAGATGGAAACAATCAGGCCCACAAATGTAATTTTATCTAAGATGGGATCTGGTACATCACCCTTAGACATGAGGACAGAGAACGAGGTCAGGTGGTTGCACTCACAGAGTGTGTGGTTACTACCATCAGTTTTGACAATGCATCCTTCATCTGACCAGTCCATCAATCGAGTGTTCCAGAAGACACAGTAAGGTTTTGTTTGGTTTAGCTCATCTTTGGGAAAGTCCAACTGAATGGTTATAGATGAGTCATTGCTGTTTTCCAGTGTGGTCGATACCAAGATGGTGGTAGGATTCGTATTAGGAAAGTTGTTTCGTAGTTTGCCCATTAAGTTTTTCACAGCAACACTTCTCATTGTTCCGCTGGTCCTGTTCAGGTTTAGGCTGACATTAAACACAGACACATTGCACTCAGAACTTGAGCAATATTTGAGGTCTAGGTTTGGGGTGAGTAGATTTTTGCTGTCATTGCTGATCTTAACATTCTTCACTAGACTCTCCACAGACTCAAGGTAGGTCGATGACATGGTGTGTAAAACAGTATTATTGACTCCATTCCAGCTGTTGTTCAACATATTGCTAGCAGCATCAATAAAAGGCTGAAACACAACAAAGGACACATTTTATAACTGAAATAAATCAAGCCAAAGTGATGGTTAATGCTGCAGTGTAATCTCTGTACTCATTTTGCATTAGCTGTTTTCCTATTTTGAGCATTGTTGCATTGTCAGGTATATCATCAACACATTTTTGGCTACTTCAGTCAAAGGTTATTAAACTCAATAACTTCTTTAGCAGGAAAAAATATGCAACCAAATCAGGGTAGAAATCATTATATTTATGTGTGGATGGATGGTTAAGTACCATCAGAAGCAATTCAGTGAAACTTTCTTTTGTGGCAAAACTGCCAGAATATCAGGTTAGAGTCAAAATTTACCACAAACCAAACATAAGCGCATATGTGATATGTGATGGATATGTGATGGTAACCTGAAAATGGCAGGGTTCTTGAGAACTTAACCATCCATCCATACATAAATATAATGATTTCTAGCCTGACTCAGCCTTCACATGAATAAATGTGTCTTAAAATGGCAGTATACCTTCCTCTTGTTGGTTATGTGAACTTAAATGTTCATCACCATTTTTAATGTCACCTAAATTACATATTTGGTTGGTGTAAGACAACTGAACAACCCCATTAATCGAGGAAGGCTCTAGAGATGTTGTTAAAAGCTATGGAAACAATAAGAACAGCAGAGTATCAATGGTAGTCATCGAGCTTACCGTAAGGAACTTCTCTCCCAGGGTAATATTATCAGATGCATTAGCCATCACATTTAGAATAGTAACGGAGGCGCTGATGTCAGCAATACTGTCGCTTGAATCAGCATCAAATTTAGTGTTGTTCTGAAGCCCTTCAAATATGTTTGCTGCCACTGCTGCCGTTGCTCCTAGGCCCTGATGGAAATTCTGAAAAAAAAAACATGTATGTGTAATTGTGCGAATGAACACAAGTTGCATTATTTCACAAAATGTTGCTACAAGTTAGAGGAGTGGTTCCCAAACTTGCTCTCGAGCTCGAGACCCAAAAGGTTACTTTCATGTCTCCTCTGGACCCAAATTTACAAAACCAGAATGAACACATTTTCACTGACTCTTCCACCATCAAAACAAGGTGAATAAATGCACTGTGTTGGATGTTGTAGAGTCAGTCAGAAAGAGAACAATCACTTCTAACAGACACATGGCTGACTTTTTTGCCGTTAAAACACTGACACAAGTCTCTACTTCGTTGTCATTTTCATCTTACAGCTTTTGAATCGCTTTCATATTGTTACGTCTTTTGCATCGTTCTATCTTATGTCATTACGACTGATGCCTCTCCTGTGCACGTCACATGACTTTGGTGAAGTCAACGTTAGGGCTGCAGCTAATGATTATTTTCATTGCTGATTGTGTCAATTATTTTCTTGATTTTTGATTGATTGTTTGGTCAATAAAATGTCAGAAAATTGTGATCAGGGTTTTCCAAAGCCCATGATATTGTCCTCAAATGTATTGTTTGGTCCTAAACCCGAAAGATATTCAGTTTATTGTCATAGAGGAGGAAGAAAAACAGAAACATTCACATTTCAGAAGCTGCAGTCAGAGAATTTTGCTGTTTTTTTATACTTAAAATTTTTTTTATACTAAAAATGAATGATTGAGATTAATAATTAACAAAATAGTTGTCAATTAATTTAGCAGCATTAGCAGCATTTTGCAGTTATGGTTTTTACTCTGAGAAGTGGTGACCCTATAAAAACAGCTCTGCGACCCATTTTGAGTCTCGACCCTAAAGTTTGGGAAAGGCAGAGTTTGAGGAACACTCACCTCTGCTTCATCTGAAATACTGTTGAGCACTTCACTGACGCAGTAGGAGTAAACCAACTGCCAACCTGTTGTCTCGCAGGTGCGTGACTTATAGCCAACTTTGCCCTCTTCACATGTTCTGTTAATGGCAGTGTCTCCAATTGGTGTCTTTGGCCATATTTCTCCATTTTTCTCTTCTGCCTTGCAAAACTTTTCACCCGCTTGGAAACAAAGAGGGAATCATCAGCCAATGCAAAACAATGCAAATAAATGTAATTATGAATTACTATTAATTATTAATACCGTAATGTCCGGACTAAAACCACTACTTTTTTCACATGCTTTGATCCCTGCGGCTTAAACATTGATGCGGCTAATCTATAGATTTTTAGGGGCTAACGGCCTCCAGGGGGCGCTCTGGCAGGAAGTGCAAGAGCTGAGGCTGTTCAATGCCGACACTGAAGAAGACGACTTCAGTGGGCAGGAGGAAGATGAAGATAGCGATCAATGACTTTTCTGGTAGGGTAACGGCCTATGGCTGGTAGGATGGTTCTTTTTTTTAACCAGCCGCGTTACTGCGGTTTTACTGTCGTTTTACTGCCGTGTTACTGCTGTGTTGCTGCCATGTTACAGGCACTGTTTGGAAAAAAGCATTTATTTACGGTAATTAAAAATTTTAAAAATCTTTCTGTGTACCATCTTTCTGTGTAGATATCTCATGTTACAACGTGGACACCTGCGGCTTATAGACAAGTGCGGCCTATATATGTACACATTTTTTTTTCTTTTTAAATTTAGTTGGTGCGGCTTATATTCAGGTGCGCTCAATAGTCCGGAATTTACGGTAAATATTCTAACCGTGGGACCAGGATACATCATCACATTCACAGAACTAGTAGTTTTAACCTTTTAACATCCCTAAGCAAAAAGTCCATGAACTTTTTTTGTCACGGGTGTGTGAGTTTTCGCTTAGTTTAGGGTCCGTTTTAGGCTTATGAGTGAAGAACTGTGAGGCCAAAATTCATGTATTAGACTTCATTTGAAACTGAACATCTTCTAGTTTCTGTGTTTGCCATGTGGCTGAAACACTACCTAAACCACATCAGTTCAAACATGGCTCAAATGTAACTCTAACCCTAACCCAGTGACCTGGTGGATGTTGAAAGGTTAAAGCTGATTAACTGCTCCATTTCCACAGTATTTTAAAGTATTAGGTACCATAAATTACTGGAACATCCACTCTTGCACTTTTTTGCTGATTCTTAATGTTAAGAAAAGTGACGTTAAAATAATGTGCCTCAGGACTTTGCTCACAACTGATTTTATGGGTGAAGGTATATTCCAGGTAATTTCCCGAAGCTGAAATGAAAAACGGATACAGGTTCATGATTCAGTTGCAGGTATATTCAGAGCTGCAGGAATATTGTGAATTAAAATCTGTTACAAAGTAGTGTTTCATGCTTATTTCAGAAATACTGTAGTGTACTGTATTATTTTACCTGTGGGCTGTAGATAACTTTCTTTTGTATCCCTGTAGCTCCACCAAACTGTAAAATTCTGCATGTTCTTTAGGATGGTGGCAGTGACGGCCACTTCAATACTGTCTGGATCTTCAGAACAGTCCCCTGTAATTGGGTTAGTCTTTACAATGATCTTATCAGGCAGGACGGCCACTCTCAGCTGGGCCTTGGCTGTGTGTTTAACTGAACCCTTGGTGAATCCACACTCATAAGTGCCTGTCGGGAATATGTAGTTAACTTTATTATACATGGGTGAAATATGCCCTTTTTATGTCACACATAAATTGCATCACTGAGAGTCAGCAGCATAAATCTGCATGAATTCAGAAAATCAGCATAAGTTGCACTGACTTAGCGTGACATTACTTCACATAGTGGATTAAAAAACAAAGTTGACTTTTTCTACTTGTTTTAGAAAATATAAGCTATACTGATGGTGCAGCTATTGCGCATGAATGATATTTTTCAAAGGAAGATTTAAGCGTTTTTTGGATGTATGTGTGTCGACAATATCGCCCCCTGGATTGGTGTTTTACATTAGCAACAGCCATTCTGACAACTGACATTTCAGAATGAGCTGCAATGCAATGTAAACAAAATGAACCCTGAAGACAAAAAAATGATGATAATTAGCACTATATAAAATTATATAATTATGAACCACCCTACAGCTGTTATGGAACATGAAATACAGAATGAAAATTGTATGTTATGTTGTGATAGTCAGTGCCGCTGATCTCCAGATTATCACAACATAATATAGAAATGAATCTTTGGCCTGAACTGGGCTTTTCTAAGATCGTCTGTAGGTTCTTTCCAGTTTGGGGTTTAAGATGTCTGTCCCTTTACAACAACCAACATTTAGAAGAAACCACGGTTTCACACCATTACATTACAGTCATTTTAGAAGGAAAACAACAACCGCTCTGCTTCTCTTCTGTTTATTAGAGCCATGTGTAACGTAGCCTACAGCGCCACCTTCTGACCAAACTATGCAGACTAGTTTATTCGCTGCAAACCAGTTTATGGAAACACACGTAATTTGCATATTTTTTTGTTTTTCTTTTTTGAAACTTTTCAAATTCTTGGCAGTTTATGGAAACATGGATTGAATGAAGCAGAATTTGAAATATTAAAAAAGCAAGTATTCACACAGTGCATTTGTGAAAGTAATCATGTAAGCAACATTTGTTTGTTTGACAGAAAAAGGTGAACTTCTTGGGGAACTTTTAAGCTGGTAATCTAGATATCACATCTTGGGGACGATGTAATCCTCTTTAAAAAAATGACTTTTTCATATCGGTTCAACTTTAGATTTAAGTCAATATTGTCCATGTGAAACTTCTACACTTGCCTTCCCAGAGGCCTGTCACCTGCTTGAGTGTAACTTCAACACATGATTGGAATTCTTGCGTGCCACAGGTGCGGTCAATTGTCACCACGGTGCCGGTGTTGAGCTCATAGTGTTTGTTCATGTTGGTCATGGTCCAACCAGCATCATCTGTGGCCTCCTCAAATGTGCATTTCAGCACTGGGTTAGAAAGGTAACACACAGTAGTCTGTGGGGCATTTATGGTGACCATTCCTGTGGGAAGAAGGCTGTTGTTAAATCACTGAATAAGCTAAGGGTAGGGTTGAATAAACATCGTACAAACATCTACATCAAAGTCCAAGCTTTGGGCTGTGGCAAAATGATCTAGTGTTAAACAGATTTTCTTGCTCTGAACACAGGTAAGAGACTCTTGTGATGACGATCATTGAAAACAATGCAAAACAATTAGCTGCCAGTTATGCAACAGTGAAATGTGGATGGGTTTCATGTTTTTAAAGTCCAAAATGTCATCCAAATGATGTCTTACAGACTCATCATTCACAAGAAATTCAATTTTTCTGCAATTTAACAAAAATAATCCTTGTTGTGATTCATCAGGGCTACATAATATACAATAAGAACCATAAGTTCAGTCAGATGTATCCACTACATTTCACTATCTTGCACCTCAATCAGTTCACGCAGTTCTGTCAATTACGAGCAACGTGCGATAAGTGACAGACTTTTTAGCAAGGGATAGCTGATAAGAATTCAGTGGCTAACTTTTTAATAATGTCAAAAATTTGTTATAAAAGAAAATACTATCCTGCACAGAGGAACGGTACGAAGGAAATAAGAAAAAAAAGGATCAGCACAACATGATATTGAGCACATGTTACATTATGATGTCACAGTTAAATTGACCTTTGACCTTCTGGATATCAAATATCATCACTTCATCATTTTATCTTATTACACAGAGATTTTGTCATAATTAATTTTAGTTAATAATTGTTACAAGGAGATTATGGGTTTTTTATATGTCTGTCTGTTAGTAGTCTACCATCCACAATTTTGGACAATTCATCCTGATTTTTTTATGTGAATTCCGGGTGGCTGTTCTAGGTCAAAATTCCTATTTGCTAACATGGGGTGAAATTAAAAAAAAACATATCATGGCAAAACTCACTTGATTTGATTCTAATTTACCACATATATGTACAGTGTCAAGATCTACTGACACAAAATGCTTGACCTTGAAAGGTGGAAGGTCATGGTTACAGTAGATGATTTTCTAAAAATCACTATATCTCAAGATTTTGTGGACAGGTTTCTGTCAAATTTTAAACTGGGGGTCTTTGGACCATTATCTTCCAGAATGCCAACAAAATCTTTCAAATGAATGTTTGTGTCACATTCTAAGACATACTGTGAAGCCATTCCTGAGATATTGAAAATTGAAACATAATGGGGACTGAAACAAACATATGGAGATAAGTGGACGCATCTAAAAAAATACAGCAGATGATGACTTTACACCTCAACAGCTAAAAAATAAAAGCATAAACATGATCTGAAACATTTTACTGACCTGTAGTGTCAACATGAACTACAGCTATGAGGTCTTTTTCCAGTTTAGACAATATGCTCTGAAGTTTAGAGGTTTCAAACGCCACGCTGACAAATGACTCGAAGTCAGCAATGCTCTGGCCTAACCTGTAACATTTGAAAGAGACCAGGGAAGTTAAATACTTGATAAAAAACACAAGGTTATGAAACACTTTCAGTTAAGGATATACAGCATCATATCTTGGCTTCCTGTTTTATATCATGATTTACAGAACACTGGTTTTGACAGTCATACTATCTGGGGTCAAATGAAGGTGCATGTCTGGTGTTTAATGATGCTTACTTAGCCTAATTTCTAAAACAAAATATGTTTAGAAAGAGAAACTTTTTGTGCTTGTGAACGACTTATTTCATTTGTTTCCCAACAGTTTATGTAGGAACCTGCTACTCCAAGCCTGTCTTACAGAAGTTATGTTGATATGTTGCAAGGAAATGTAATTTGTCTTTGAAGGATCTGTGAATTCTTCTGCCTTTCCTCAGTGAGCAGGAGGTAGGTAATTTTATTCATGGAGCAATAATCCACTCATTAGACGGTCCAAATAAAGTCAATAGACCAGAAAGACTCCTGGAAAAAATGTATTTATTTAGTATTTTTTTGTTCAGTGGTTCAGTGGAAGTATGGGAGCCAGGCTTTTTTGGGAACTAGCATCTAGTGGCTGTCAGTGGTATTACACTTTAAGATAATTCTGCACTGGTTTCACTTTCAAGGGGCAGTTGTTGCCTCTTGGTACTGCCTCTAACACATCTCTTGATGGCAGAACATGCTGTAACACTTGCTGTATTGCACCTCATTTGTTTAACTTGGTTGGTGCAAGATAATCGTTGGTCAAATTAAAACTTAGCTTGAGGAAAAAATCAGCAGCCTTTCTGTTATGAGTGAATAATTGCGTGCTACAGTATAATTAAACAAGAATTGCAAGTTCAGTCACATGCATCCACTATCATTGCATCATAGTCTGAAATCTTGAGTATTGGTCAGAAACGTGTTTTGTGATGTCACGGCGACCTTGACCTTTGGCCACCAAAATTT
This sequence comes from Coranthus polyacanthus, assembly GCA_037367275.1. Classification (NCBI taxonomy): domain Eukaryota; kingdom Metazoa; phylum Chordata; class Actinopteri; order Kurtiformes; family Apogonidae; genus Coranthus; species Coranthus polyacanthus. Next base: position 16,084,362 of record JAPQRN010000017.1, on the reverse strand, counting down.
TCTCAGTTCATCCTTGAGCCCAAGTCAATGTTTCTGCCAAATATGAAGAAATTCCGTCAAGCCCTTTCTGAGATACTGTGTTTGAACATGTAATGGGGACCGAGTGACGGGTGGAAAAAGGGACAAACCTTATAGAATTGCGCAGATGCATCAAAAAAAGGGATTATGCGAATCTTAAAATGGAAAACCAAATGCCTAACTATCATATAAACAACAGTTGAATATTAGGGTCAAGCCCAAATCTGATCTATTGCAGGTAATACACTATGGATAAGTACTTAAAACAATTCCACTTCTGAACCAAATAATGAGTTCCAGCCAGTCAATAGTCAATACGTACCAAGTTTCATAAAGACACACACACTATGAGAGAAAACAATACCCTGTTTGCCTTCAGTGCACAGGGTCAGTACACATCAAATTAGGAAATGATTATTATTTCAAAGTACGATACCTCTGGCCAGTAATTTTCAGGGACTCAAAGCCATTCAGTCCTTTAATGGCAGCCGCAAGCTTTAAAAAAATTGCAATCATTTGAGTTAGTACGCAATAGTGAAAAATGTAAATTGTAGTTGATAACATTTAAACACAAGCACAAAAGTTCTATTTGTCATTAATAACTTATGTTTTATTACCATTGCAGTTTTGGTGGAATCCCACATGCTTTTTTTCAGGCTCACTGATCCATTAAGGCGAACTGTGTTAAATGCAAACATTATGATGACTTTCAGATATGATATGATGTAGAATTTTCTTTGTCCATATTAGAAAAACAAAAAAGTGGATATGAAATCAAGCAACATACAAACACAACACTATGTCATAGAAGCAGAAACAATCAACATGCTAATTCTGCAAATCAAAAGGAAATTCCTCATGTTTAAAGTCAGTACTTTGGACTTTGCTAATGCAGAGGGGTGTGACGAAGGACACGTTTCCTGTGCATGAAGTGTCCTGGCAGCACTTGTAATTGTAGCACACTTCGTTGCTCCAAATGTACCCGGCAGAACAGTTGCAAACGGTTGTAGATCCAACAACAAGGCACTCTAGAAAGAGAAAAAAAACAATCAATAACTCACCAAGAGGAAAGATTGGCATTTACATGAATCCTATCTTTCAAATTTCTTTTGTACTGTTTTAATAAAATTAGCTGCCAATATTTTTGTCATCAACATAAATCAACACATGAATCAAAATTCATTACTTTCCCATTCCATGTTAAATAAATTGTCACCTTATAATTATAATTCTTCAGTGTTTAGCTTTATTATTTGATTGCTTTTTTTCATGCCGTTTGGATTTGTGATTGAAACTTTTTAAAATAAATAAGGCAATGAATGAAATTCCCCATAGGAATCAATAATTTAATTTGATCTCATAAAACATGCTGCTCTGGTTCTGTTGGTGGGCCTCATGATGGACCAGTGAAGAATCCCCAATGTTAGG
>JAPQRN010000017.1:16053023-16069921 GCA_037367275.1 Coranthus polyacanthus | reverse complement strand
AAGAAAACTGATCTTACCCTTGTTCCACTTGAGGAAGATTGTGACTTCAGTGCAATTTCTGACCGCACCTGAAAAGTTAATTCTCACAAATTAGCACACAGCTATGAAATGAAATAGAAAGAAACATTGTTTAAATAAAAGCATGTTTTTAAACTTTCAACATGTGAGATTTGAATGTGCTCTTGTACGTATGTAAGATTTGTGTTGGAGTCTGTTTTGTACTACAAGCCTGGTTCAAATAAAGAGGTAATTACTGCAGTCAAGGTAAATAAAGACCCCAGATATTATTTCAATTAAGTCTATAAATTTAACTCTGGATTAGATTTCCTTTTAATTAAGCTGTTGATTGGATAGATTCCGGTATATTGAGACATACGTACGTTTTTGTCCAGCAGAGTTCCAAAAACCAATATGAAGAACCCCTTTATAAAGACACAACAGAATCATTTTAGAGGGATTCAGCGACAACTCACTATTAGGCTGCATTAAATAATATAAGTACCACAGTGTTTACGAAATTTGTACCTGCAGTGAATTGAAGAATGCGAATGAAACATGTATATCAAAATTATCTGGGTCTGTCATGGTTCCTACTCCTAGACCCCATGTTAATCCAAACAGTGGTGTGAGGAAAGCCAAGCTCCGAGCAATGACCACGAGAATGTGCCTATCCTCTGCTTGTGCAGCGTCTGTCGTTGCCCTTCTCCTCACCATTTTGTAGAGGACCACACACAGGATCAGGAAGTTTATCAGCACTATCAAGAGTGCAGGGAGCACGAATGCCAGGAGAGCTTTGGACTCAAACCAGTTGAGCCAACAAGCGTCGGTTCCTCTGATGTACTCGTCACTGGGTGCAGTGACTGCAATAGTAATGACTGTGATAATAATCGGTGCCCCATAGCCAAGGGAGAATCCAATAGCTAACATGCCATTTTTAGACAAACCCCCACCAAAGACACTGACTGTGCCGTAGAACAACAGCAGGCCGGAGGCTAACATCCAGAAGAACAGAGCCAGGTAAAAGAAATGGATGAAAAATGTTGCTGCAGTGCATGCTGGGGGGTTTTTCTGTTCTGCGTCTGAAATGGCTGCACCGATAATAAACCAAATGTCTGCAATCAGGAGAGACACAGCGATGTTAACGATGGAAACGTGACGCAAGTAAGATATTCTTTTTCTTCTGATTTTTCCCCATATGATGGCTTCAATCACGAGGCAAACAACCAAAGAACCCATTGATATCCCAACTCCAATGTAGGTTATGTAATCCAAGATTTCTTTTAATTCTTCTGGAATGTACGATGACATGAGGATAGAGAACGAAGTAAGGTGGTTGCAGTTGCAGGTGACGGTATCATTAATGTTGAACACCAGCTTGCAGCCCTCGTCGTCCCATCCTCCAAGGCCGTTGAGCAGGCTGAAGTTCCAGAAAACACACTGAGGGTTCTGCAGAGTCTCGTTCTGAACGTTAAATGTGAACGTCACATTATTGACGCCCTTGGACTTCACGAGCACGACTCTCCCATTGATGAATTTGAAGGATGAATTGCTTTCGTCTCTTGCGGGGAGCACATTATCCATTGAGTCAAAGGTTATAACAGTGATCGTATTGTTCTGTAGCCCAGACTCCGGTATTTCAATCTGTACTGTTGAATTAAAGTCAGCACTGAAAGTGTCTGTGAATGTGGTTTTGTTCAACAATATTAAAGGCGTATCAATGTTGAAAGAGTCACTGGGAAGGCTATCTGTGACAGACTCCAGAGAGAACAAAAATCTTGTGCTGGCACTTGGCACTTCAGAGGTGTTACTTTTTGTTACTGAACTGTTGGTTACTCTTGCTGTGCTGGGTTTGGTGTTGAGTAAACCCCACGATTCCTTTGCCTCATCTTGAGTGAGGACACTTGAAGTAAACAGGATATCCTACAAGAAGAAAAGAACACATTAGATGGTGTGAAAGGAAGTGTATATATTCACAGTTGAGGTTGTTAGTTTATGTACACCTTGGGTGAACGCATTCAAGCTCAGTTTTTCACAATTCTTAACATTTCTTGTCAATATATATTCTCTGTTAGTAAATGTTTATTTCACAGTTTTTTCTTTTTATTGCATTACATCTCGCATCACATTGATCGTTGGGCACAAACTGTTCTATATTTGTCTCAAGTGACCAGAGAACATTCCCTCAGGAGGGAAGATCTTTGTCACGGAGCTCATTTACAAACTTTATTCTTGCTTTTCTCTGCTGGATTTGTAGTAGTGTTTTCCTCTTTGGGGAACAGCCTTTCAGGTTCTCCAACATGCTTTTGAACCTGCTGCACCAAAATCTGTTCATCTCTGGGACAGTACACGTCCCCATCCCGAACTATTCATCGTCTATGTGGTGACCATCATTTGACCAGATGAACGAGGTAAGTTCAAATGTTTGGACAAAGGACAAATGACAATCAACCAATCTATATAATTTCTATAGTTTCTAAAATCATGATGTCCATTTCCAGAAGCTGTTTGAACATACTTTGAACTTGATGTATGTAAAGTTCAGACCTTCTGAGAATGTGACAAACTAAATAAAAGGTGAAATTCACATCTTTAAAATAAAGTAGTTGGACTAACTGAACTAATAAAGGGGACACATGTTGAAAATAAATGTGAAAAAGTTTGAATGCCTTTAGAAAACATGCATGTAAACTTCAGGCATCAAGTGTGTTGTTCAGTACAAGTTTAAATCGTACGTACCGTCATTGATGATTGAGTTATTTGGATAGATGCTACTGATGATGTGTTTGCTACTCGTGTGAGGATTGTAACAATAGCATTAATGGTGGCAGGTGACTCAGTCACATCATCTGTGAAGTTGACAGCGACACTCCTCAGTTCTCCCAAGAATAACGGCAGCGTATTATTATTCAGATCCTGTGAAATTAAAAAAAGAGGATTACTCAGTCAATCATTTTTTTTAATTTAATGACAGCTTTATTTTTTATCTTGAAATTTATGAAATTTAGTGCAGGATAGTGAGAGTGAAGAAATAACAGTACTGATATTATGCCAAAGATGTCACTTATGTTGCTAACCTTGCTAATCTTGTTATACCACTTTGTAACACTAGAGTGAGTAGTGAGTCACTGTAGCCTCCAGTCTGCCTCTGTTTAACATGACAAAAAGAAGATGGAGTTCTACTATTTTGGTTTGTTGTCATGGATGTATTCAGAGAAATATTATGGTTACTTATAGATTGGATCAGAAGAAGTTAACTCTAGCTCTACTCTGCTGTGATTGTTTCACTACACAGCTGTGATCGGTTCATTAGCTACTATTAGACTGAAATATGTGCTCATGCTGGTAGTGTGCAAATAATAAACTGAGGTGCTACTTGTGATTAGCATTACGTCTTGATTAAGTAGCACAAAAATACACACAGATGCATTTAATTCTTCAGGTTGTGATATGTCTCTTAAAACATTCCAAATGGTATTGATATATTGCTACAAACTGAATGAAGAAAGTTCTTTTCAAAAACAGTAACTAAACCACCCGGAACACAGGAAGTTTGTTAGTTTGGATCTCATCTAATGTGTTAAAACACCAAAGTCACACAATAACTTCAACAAACTACTAAATCAAGGCAGTGATAGTCAGCAACTCCAGTGTTCTGTGAGTTAAAATGACTGTTTTTGTCAAACGTAGATTCATAGAGAGCTTCATGGCTTCGGTCAAGCATGCAGAGTACATGTTGATCAGCTTCAGCAGCGTGGGGGCTGGAAAGTTAACTTTCTAGTAAAATGCTGCCACCCTCTGTTGATAGCAGGGATTCATTTTTGAATTTCAAAATTACAAATATGTCCTCTATAGCACAGGTACTTTTTTCAGTTTTGTTGACCTTTGGCAGTAGGGCAATGCCAAGCCAAGAGCAATAAGGTGGAGGTTGTCACAAATATAAATCCCAACAGGAATATTCAGCAATTGACTCAAGTTGAAGACTGCACACTATCTTGTCATATGGTTCAGTCTGTATATGACGAGATATCTAGAGCAAAGTGAAAGTGGTATGGGATTTGTCATTTTGATAAAGGTGTTTGTGTGACAGCTATGTGACAACTGTTTGCGCCGACACAAAATACTCAGACCCGACATGACCAACTGGTGCCAAAGTTAAAAGATAAAATCAAATTCAGTAACTTCAGGTCAGAATGGGCATCTAAAGCTAATATCATTCAGTGTGCTAAATAACTGGAGAAATGTTTTACCCCGGACTGATCGAGCAGCTGCTGAACTGGTATCAGGATGCAGTTGTCTTCCTCTTCCCATTGTTTCACCCCATTATTGTCCGTACATATTCCTATCCTCTGTCCCTCTTTGTTTGGTTCACAGGGAGCTATAGCCGTCTCACCAACATTTCCAACCCCGAAGTTATCATCGGAACAGTCGAATTCTGGGGAGAAAGAAGTAAGAGGTGAGCTCAGCACTTGTAAGCACAGAAAACGTACTTAAGTCAGTGTTAATACTTACGTCCCAGGACTAACTCCAGCCTTATAGCTTTATTGAATTGTGTATATGTTTCCTCTTCACAAAGGAACACTCTCTCTCCACACGCATCAAAATCCACATTCTGGGTGATTGAGTTACCTGAGACTAGATATGCAAACAACAACACTAAATTTGGAGAAAGTAGTACAACGGCAACATTTACTTGTAATATAACACTGAGGTGTAGATATTTTATCAAAGAGTTGCCAAAGATTACCTGAGGGAATTATATTTGCAAACCGAACCGTATAGGGCCTCTGAACAGAGCACTTCAGTTCCACTCTCTGTGGCAGTTCGTTACATGGCAGCTTCTTTGTTTCTGGCATCACTTGAATCAATGGTCTGTCTTTAAAACTGAATGCTCCATTGGATTTTTGACGGAAAACTGCCTTTGTGACTGCCGGGTCTTTCAGCTTACATTCATAAACTCCTGAAATGACAGGTGATCATTGGTTAAAAACACCTCGATGTGAAGCTAGCGGTGCCAAACAAACTAACAGCATTTATGCACGTAGTTTTATGGTGGATGTTTTTGACTTTATCATCATCAGATGAATGTGTAGATGATTGTTTAGAGATTTCTGAAATGTTCTGTCGTTTAACAAGTGTTTGTCAAAATAGTTGATACTTTAAATCAATAATAATTTGACATTTATAGAGATAATTAGCAATACTGACTGATATGAATTTTTTTTTAATCATGATAACATTTTGGGTCATAGCATCATTTTCAACATAATTTCTGTTACAGATGAACATGGACATACTGCACACATATGGAGAAATGTTGATATGAAACTTATTTTTGGTTCAGATATTATATGTAGCCATGGTTTGCAGAAACAAAACAGCAGGTTTTTTTTTTCCGGGGACTGGGTTAAGGTAAGAGACTTAAAAATACTTAAGTGTGATGAACTGCTTTTGCTTTTGACTTGGTCCCATTCGACTTTGATTTTATGTTTACAAAACAGCCACTTAACAACTAATTACCACTGGTGGGTCAGGCTAGACAAAGGATGCAATGATGGTTTTGCAACCCTAACCCTAAGTACAATTTAACTCTGAAGCCAATCTGCAACTGTACTAGTACACAATAAATATCCTAAAAAAACGCATTACTTTTAAATGTGTATAAATATCACCAAAATATCCAATGCATTTCTTACCATTGTCAGTGCGAAAAAAGCTGGTCACCCTTAGTACTGCTTTGTCGGCCTGTCTTGAGAAGACGTGGTCAGCATCTGCACGTATTAAATTGTTGTCCACTCTCCACTCTGCTACCCAGTTGGTGCTAAAATCAAGACTGGCTGGTGGAGGGCCGCATGTCACAGTCACACTGCCACCGAAAAACACGTCACTTGGAGAAAAGGTTAAAGGTGTTCTACCTGGACAAATAACAGACAAATAACAATATAGTAATTTACACACAGTGATGATGTTATCCTAACTTTAAAAGCAATGCTGATGTAGCAGTGTGACAAAAATCTCAGCTAATTTTGTGTCTCTTAAATTAAAAATGTGTGAAACTGTCTTACTGTCAGTTATCATAGGATATATTTTTCCCAGCTGGTTGACGACCCCTGTTCTTATTACTGTCAATGCAGTTTCTGCAAAAGAAGGTGCACTGACAGTGCTGTTGACGATCGTGCTTCCACTCCTGTAATAGACAATTGAATCTCAATGAAAATCCAATCACTTTTGTGTCTGTTATACACTTGAATTCAGTCAGAAGAGAAAAACATTTTTGTGATCCTCAATGTGTTGTTTTAAATCACATCAGTGCTGTATGAGTTTTGTTGAGGGTTTGCTTTACAGTCGATGTTGCATCCACAATAGTTAACTCAAATTCACCAATCTTGTCATTTTCCAGCACCTTGTAATTTTATCCAATCACTGTGACTTTGCTGTAAATCTGACCAATCACTGTAGCTTCCCACAAATTTAATTTCATTCAGTTTTATATCACAACAGTCCTCTATGCAAAACCAAAGTCGCATGACTTTAATTTTATCATCGGTACGGGAATGAATGAAAGGTCAGTCATTGTTACTGACATCTCACATTGTTTTATAATTTTATTATTTTGTGTTTGCCTTTTTGACTGTGAGTTTGAGCTCCGAACAGATTTCGCTGCTTTTGTAAAATAAAATGTAAAAGTAGTGGGTGAGCAGCTGAAAAATAAGATGAAAGATAAAATGTCAAGAGCTGATTTCAGAAGAGAACAATCACATTAAATAAGTGAATAAAAATGGACTTACCTGAAATTTAAGCTCTCCACTCTGCACGAACCGGAGCGTGCCTCACAATTACTTAAAATCTGTTTGAGACAGTAACATGAAAAGCCTGTTTGTTATCTGCTCTACAATAAACCAAGAGCAAATGTCAAACCATTTCTTTGTATTAACATGATATAATTCAATGACAGACAGCACATTAAGACTTACAGAACTGTGAGTATTTTGGTAAATTTCACTGCTTGGATTATTGAATGAATCCTGGAAAGTGACATCCATGACCAATCTTAAGTTAATTGCTACAAAAACAAAAAGAAAACTCATGTTACAAAAAACCCAAACTTTTATGAGATACAAATAAGCTATGTTTTATGTGTAATACCCTGTGGTGATGGTGTTGGCCCGGCAGTTGTTGTTGTCGTCGTAGTCGGCATAGTCGTTGTTGTCATTGGTGTAGTTGTTGTTGTCGTCGTCGTAGTCGTCATTGGTGTAGTTGTTGTTGTCATTGGCATAGTCGTTGTCGTCATCATTGGTGTAGTTGTTGTCGTCGGTGGAATAGTCGTTGTCGTCATTGGTGTAGTTGTCGTCGTCATTGGCATGGCCGTTGTAGTCACTGGTGGTGTACATTGAGCATTGCTACCTACCGGAGAAACATGGGAGAAAAAAATATGTAAAAATGTGTTTCAATTATGAAATGAACAATCAACAATTAACAGCATCAAAAGTACTTTCCCTGCCATTAAAAGGCTTAGGTGCACCACCCAATCTAATTCCTAGGTTTAGGTTACCTTTATTTTACACAGCTATGGTATTAATAATGGTCCAAAATGATTATCTACAGGGTCTTTTCATGCAACTCTCAGAGACTTTGTTGTGATTCTTTGTACGTGTACTCTAAACCTCATCAAGTGCTTATTTTTAATTGGATTGGGTGGAAATTTGTACTGAGCTTCCAAGAAACCCTAAGGATAATGCACAACTTGAATTCTTTTAAATACAAGAAAATACATGACATGAACTGGGAATGACTTTTTAGTTTAAAACATAACCGTGCGTCTTCCACAAGCTCAGGGAAAATGGAACCTAGAGAGCATCCAACCTTCAGAAAACCATGGGAAAACCCTGATCAAACAACTTGAGGCATAATCCTTACAACATCAGCTTTACTGGAATAGTGACAAAATAGCCATGCTTACTTGTGATAGGATCACAGAACTGTCCATCAGAGGGTAGTCCATTTATGCAGTCACAGGTTTGCGTTGTTTTATTATTGCATGCACCTTGAAGGTTACACTTGTCACACGACCAACGGAACTGGTCCTCACACTGACACTGCAGTGTTCCAGAGTTTGGAGTGCACGCTTTAAAAACATGAAAATAAAAACAATCCACAGTAAACTAATCATACACGCAGCCGTACATAAGGAAATGTATGAGTGTGAGGCTCTTACCTGTGGTGAAATTTAAAACTGTTAATTGGATAGACGTTGTCAAAGTGATGGGGAAGGATACAGTTCTAAGAGTGTTCCTGAAAAGATCTATGAAATTCGATGGCACAGCGGAGATGGGGACACGCACGTTAAGGGCTAGATTAAAGTCCACTGGGACTGTGAAGGAAAAAAACAAAGAAAATTTGTCACAGAGGACACCATAATGTTTTCCAGACTTTTGAACCATGTACTTGACATGAAACCGTTTGCTATGTCTACATGGTTATACTATACATTGAATGTGAGGTATCTATGTGATTTTTATACTTTACATTTCATTTCAGATATCATACCATTTGGGGTTGTGGTTGCTGGTGTAGGTGTTGGGCTTGGTGATGGTGTTGCTGTAAAAGTGACAAAAGATAAAGTAAATCAGTAGTATTTAGCATCATAAGACTATTTTATGTTTTCAAGGTCACATTTGTTATGGGATAAAATGATGCAAAAGGTTAAAGGTCACTGTGACACAATTTTTCCCACAATGGTCTGTAAAAATACTCTGTGAGACAGCATGCTTCTCACTGGAAATGGAAGCATGCATGCATCTACGTGTAGGAGTTGGGATTGGTCATTTGGCTTTACATGTGTTACATCAATAACAGTGTAATGACTCCAAATCGCCATCGTGGTGACGGCCAAAACCCAGACTCCTGGCTTCAAAACGGCAGTTCACGTCACAGTAGCTCCATCCACTTCTTTTTAATGTATGAATCCTGACCCTGTTTGGTAAGATGAATGCCCTTGGAACACTCAAAAAAGTACCTTTTTATTCTTACATTTTTATTCGTACAGTTTGCCTTGAATACAAAAAACCCTGAAACTTTTTATTTCACTTAATTTTGCTGCAAAAAACACTGGGACTCGTTAATAACAATATTGAAGGCGAGCAAGTGAACAGAGAAAAAAAAGATAACACGTTGAGAGCTGATTTCAGTTTTCAGAGTTTTCTGAAAGAACCTGTGGAACGGAGACTGGGACATGCACGTCAAGGGTTAGATTAAAGTCCATCACGGAGGACACCATCCTGAACATTTTACACACACTGCACCTTGACTTTTCACTTCTGACATGAAATTTAGCAATAGATTTCCATAGTTTACATTTACTGTCAGGTATCATACCATTTAGGGTTGTGGTTGATGGTGATGTTGGTGTTGCTGGAAAAATGACAAAAGAAAAGAAATCAGCAGAATTTTTAGCATCATAATGCTATTTTATATTATCTAAGTCTATAATGTTAATATAAGAGACATGTTTAGACCTATTTTATGTTCTGCTAGTTCCTGAACAAAGTGAAACTCAATTTTCCTCATACCACCTACGACATGAAGCATAACACATGTAATCTTTTCAATCAGATCTCAGTTATCAACTCGTCTTTTTTTTCAGTCAGTTCCTGATGTGATTAAAATGCCTTGAAAATATGTAAAACACGAGGAAGATTTTGGTGCTTGGATTTGGTAGTTCCTTGTTTCAGGAATTCCAGAAGTTTTACCTGTTGAACTTTTCTTTAACTAATCTGGAACTTTGAAAAGGAAGCACAGATGTTTTTGTACCTATTTCCATATTAAAGCACAACACAAGTGAGGGATTTGATGAACATTAGGCGCCATCTTCTGGCCAAAACAGATAATTGCCCTGATATAAAAAATGACTAGAAGACTACAGATGTTCAGATTTAGCACAAATGTTCACTTGGACTTCAGCATGATCTGATTCGATTTTGGTGGTGAAAGGTCAACAGTCAAGGTCCCTGTAACCTCACAAAACACATATTTGTTTCATTTTATGTCAGAATTCCACACAAATGTGACAACACATCAAATCCAAAAAGTTAAAGGTAACTGTGACATCATAATGGTCTGTAAAACACTTTTCTGGACATTATTCAACTCCGCACTCCTCTGTAAAAATAGTCTTTAAGTGAGACAGCATGTTTTTCACTGGAAATGATTCATTGATTCACAGGAATCAAGAACATAAATCAAGAAAATAGGTCACCAAGATATACTGTACCTTAAATCTTCACTACATACGTAGTGTGTAGTACATAATCTACATAATCTCAAAAGGGGCTATATATACGTGTACATGTATATATATACCATAGAACCATAAATTTAATCAGATTGCATAATCTGAACTCTTGAATTATGCAAAAAATGTGTTTTGTGAGGCCACAGTGACATTGAGTTCAAGTGAACTTTTGTGCCACATTTTAAGACATTCTGTCAGTCCGTTCTGTTCTTATAGAGATGTGTGGAATGCGTCTAAAAAAAACAGTAGAGCCAATTGCCGATCCCTGGAGTATAGCAAACTTTCCTTCAGAAATTTCAAAGATTGCATTATTGTAAGTCACATGTTGAGTTCTGTTTGAGAACTATGAAGGAAACCAAGAAAGAACTGTCCCCTGGATACCAGTATGCTTCTCCAAGAGATTCAAAAGTACAGTAAGCTGTAGTAAACAACGCTGCAGTGTCAAGAAGAAGACATGATGAAGATGAAGAAGATGAAGACATATCTGCAAGTATTTTGTCACTTCACCTTTGAGGAACTAATATACCTTATGAATCAAGTGAGCAATTGTGCTTCAAACATCACTCAGACCTACCTGTTAGAGTGCTGTTTAGCTGGCAGTACTGTCCGTCTGCTGGAAGAGCATTAATGCATCCACATGTGTTACCACTGATGGCGTCACAGGCTCCGGTGGCAATGCAGCTGTTGAATGACCAAGCGAAGCCCTCCTCGCATCTGCACTGGTACCCGGTCGTATTTTGTTTTAAACACACTGGGATGAAAAAAAAAAAACTCATTTGTCAAACTGTAATGACAGTGTTACTGTGTGGGATACGATCTATTTAACCTTTTAACCATCCACTCTTTTCACAGAACCTTAACATTCCCTGTCTAACCCTAACGCTAGGCTTAAGGTTAGCTAGGGCAAAGTGTAAGGCCACTATGCATGTATGAGATTTCATCTGAAAATGTTTAGCACGTGACTGAAACATAACCTTAACTACATCAGCTCAAATGTAGTCCTGCCCCTAACCTAGGGTTAGAGTTCCACGAAGAGCAGATGTTAATAGGTTAAGAGGTTAACTAAACCAGAGGATAAGGAGTAGAAAGGACGTCATACCTGTTGAGGTGTTAATGCTGATAATTGCAGTGCTGTTGATTAGTAAAGGCAGATCCACCCTGTTCAAAACTGATCGGAACTGTTGAAGGTCAGCGATTTGTACGACAGCTTTGATGATATAGTTAGATGAATTTGTCTCCGCTGTAAAGACATTAAACACACATCATTCTGTATTCTTGTTGAGACGCGTGAATATCCACCAGGAGGTATCCACAGATAACGTTTACCAATTAGCCCATCAAACACACAGACAGACAACATAAAAAATGTGACTCGCCTGCTCTTTTTTCTCTTGCATCAACATGAGAAACGTCTGCACCCATCAGTTCCTGAAAAGAATCCATCTGACAAGTTTAATTTCATGGTTTTGGTGCATTACTTGTAAACAATGAACATAAGGTAATATCATACTTAAAGTAATATCTGCTGCTCAATGATAGAGTCAAAACACTGCATTGTAATTATTTCTACAACCTTAAGTAGTGTTCAGTCATATTCTTACCTCAGACAATGCATTCAGAAACCGTCTGCATCCCTGATTCTGCAGACTGTAGTATATAACCAGAAGAACACACACGGATCCTAATGCTTTTCGTAACGCCATCCTCACTAGAGAGAAAATATAAAATATATATATGCAAGGCATTTCTTTGAAGTCCTGCAGGTTTGTTCTTAACGCTCTCACTACCTTCCTGATTATTGTGAAGAAAGCTTGTTAATGACTTTTGATTGACGTGTTGGCAGTCGGTTTGAATAACCTTTTGATTAGTCAGCGTGACAGTACGTTACATTATCTGAACTATTAGTGCTCCAGGCCAAATTCCTCATTTCTCCATGTGTGTCAACATAGTAGTATTACCAGGAAACAGAATGACATCTAAGACTTTCCCCAGGTCAAGCCAAATGCGTATCGTGTCAAGTACTACTGTTGTACTTCCTTGATCTGTGTACTAGGTGTCCCAGAAAGGCTATAAAACAGAAAAAAACATGAAGAAGATGTCCGCTTTGAGCTACTGCAGAAACATGGTGGCTCCAAATCTATGTTTTAACACACATCACAAATATGGTTTAGTCGGGCTTCCTTGAGCTCAGAAATATTCCAAGAATCCATCATGCAGTTGAGTGATAATACTGAGGAAAAACTCCTGAGCCTTTTTACTTCCCAGTTAAACTAGTGTCACTTTTTTTCCTTTTTTAAATGTGTCTTTAATTGGTTAACATCAGCTTGTTCAGAACTCACGTATATTGCTGAACTACACTTAAAGTTACTTCTCTTCTCTGATAATAATACCGATATTTAAGAATTGTATTAAATATGTCCTTGAGCAGAGAGTATAGAAGCAAAAAGGTGAAACTCTGCGCTTTTTTGGCTATAGCTTTCAGTTGAAAATGATGGACGTGGAGGTTGCGCACTGATGTTGGCACTGAACTAAGATTAGGTTTTGTTTCTTATCAATGTGAGTTGTTTTATGGTAACAAAGAGTAGAGACTCTAATGCTTTTTAGAACAGCTTTTAGGCCATAATGGCAAAAAAGTATCTGTGTTGCTGCATGATTTTGTTGCAGTGGAACAATACCTTGACTTTCAGTTGCTGCAAATCTAAGGTCTTTGTTCTTGTGGATGGGGAGACCCTGTTGTCCTGGAAACAAGCACTAATTTTGATATTCCCTTAGTAGTAGGGACTAGTATAGACTGGACTCAACAGAGTTCCCACTCTGCATTTTAAACATAGATTATAGATTATTTGCATCGTCATTTGAATAGTATCTGACACATTACAAAATATAATCCCAGACCTGATGCTGCCCAAAGAGGTTTTGAAAAGAATATGCAAACGCAGGACAATATATGGGGTCATCCAACTCACTGACCATGAGTAAAAGTAACTTGGAGTTCACTGTGATCAGCCTCGGACATTTCTAATAGAAGGCGTCTTGAAAAAGTGCCTTAAGCTTCTGAACAAAAATCCGTTTTTAAACCAATGTGTTCATTTAATTTATGTTTTGTTTTATCAATGAACCAGTTATACACTTAACCAAATCATTTTCATCTCACCAGAAGCCTCCGGAGCTTATGTCGTCTCGCTAATCAGGTTAAGTTCATTCATGAAAATACCGTTTGATTATATGGTCAAGTATTCAATTATTTAACAGGGTTTAAACTAAATTGAGATATTCACACTAACATTTTTGAAAATGAACAGTCGTTGTACAACGGATTGATTAAATGAAAAAAACAGCCCTACTAGAAAAAGTGAAATATTCTTAAACATAACCAAATGATCCTGTATTAAGCAAAATAAATAAATAAATAAACAAAATTAATTCTGACATTGGGGTAGACAGATTAAAGAATAAAACTGAAAAACCAAAAAGAACTGAAGGAAAACACCAGCACCTTATTATAAACAATGAAAACACAGGTATTTAATATAGACCAAATATTCTTAAAGGGTGAAGTTACCCAAGTGGTCTCACTGTTAAAATGAGGAAAACAATGTTGGATAGATTATGTTTCTAATCAAAAACATGCATGACAAAAGGATGGTTTTTCTTTTTTGGAAAAAATAAGACTCGTTTCCCAGAAACAAGGCTTTTTACATTCTGGAAATTGTGTCTTTTGTGCTCTGTCGTCTGCAAAAACATGCCCCATGTTTAGGCCGTGGCGAATACCGAAGCTTCAGCAGTTTGCATGACTCAGTTATGAATTAAACCAGAATGACTTGGTTTGTGTTAAGTATCAGTGTATTTAATCGCATACCTCAGTATTATATTAACACATACTAAAAAAACAACAACATCTTGAACTCATGTAAGCCCTTTTTAAAAAAGAAAAAGAAAAAAAAGTTTATAGTAGTTTGGTATTCGTGAGGAAAGTAAATCAAAAACTATGCTTTGCAGTTACACTCCTCTTAACCATTAGCGTGAATAAGCCAAAATACATGCATCAGTTTTGTAAAATAGGTCATCCACCACCTGGACATTACATTTCTAGGTATTAAGTATTTGTTTACCTCTCATTGTCCTCTGTCTTTCAAAATGGGCTTTTGTCAAGAAGGCATATCCATTCTACAGTACGTCTCCAAATACACAGACTAACAATCAAATGTGTGTGAGAGAACATCAGTCAACTTCCTGGAATAGTTTGACTCACATACCTGTCTGGCCAGTTAAGTCACCTAACTTTTGGCATCACAGTACACTTGTTATAGCGTGTAGTACAACACTGACTACAGGGTCATCAGTGCATTTGATGTGCATTAAACTCTCTCCTCTGTGTCTTTACTTCACTAACACACTGTTTAGAAATGGGGGCGTATTGTAATGATACATCTTAGCTATAGCCATAAGTTGTTTTATTTGAAAGAAGAAGGATGATTACAGCAAGCAAAAACTGTCTCAGGCCCCATCCACACTGTTACGTTTTTGTATTAAAACAGTTTTTGTATTGTGCTCCTGTGTCCATTATCAGCTCCCCTCGTCATGTGATATGCATTTCAGGTGTGTTAGAATGTGGACAGAGCTAGGTTTCAATTTAAAATGAAAATGTGGATGTGAAATGAAAGTGTGGATGTAGCCTCAGTGTTTCATACGGGCAACTGACAGACTTAAAAAATATGGACCGGTCCTTGAAGGTGCACACAGTGACCTGTATCTGTGGGCATTTGAAGGAGGACGTGCATTCTGAATGGTACCAATATTACAACCTTTAACATATAAAGTTCTCATACATTATCAACGTTGATGTTCTGTCCTCGGCCTCCAAACTGTCTGCAGTATATCATGATAGTAACACACGCAAAGATCCCTGATAATCAACTTTTGCTTTGTTTTGCAAATTCTTACTTGAATTTGAAAAACAAATTCAGGTAAGAATAAACACAGTGTATGTAAAATATATTATAGTGACAGATACTATCAGTGCAAAAGATTCTTTGAACACGCATGACGACAGAAGCTGAGCTCATAAAATACTCAAATGCATAAGTAAACTAATGGTTTTAAATATGGTCTCTTAAAGAATGTAGGTTTAATGTGTCCGCGTGTCCACATACAGAGACTGAGACACACACCTTGGTCCAAAATGTTGGACTTTTCAGTTTCATACATTTCAGTTGTGTTTTCGCACAACTTTGATGCCACATTTGATCATTACGACTTCAGAGCAAGCAAAACAGACTCAAGTCCTGCTCCTGCCGTGGTTTGTGTCATCCAGACATAATGCCTCTTTTGTATGTCACAGGTGCTGGTTGCTGAAAACACCTGAAATGAATGAAACATATATTTGGACATTATCCATATTTGTGGTTTGCAGAAACATACAATGGCAACATTGTGCGTTAATGTCAGTCTGAACAGTCTTACAGCGCATTTACAACCACTGACCTAGAAGGATGTGTGATGTGTTTGATTAGTTGATTCTTCTATAGAAAAGGAGAAAAGTTATTGCGACAAAGCGGGTATTTGTTAAGAGTTTTATTATAGGTACAGAAGACACCGTGACTTTTTTAGGCCATTTAATTTGATCCGTTTCTTTTTTAATTCTGAATTCTATTTTGCTTGCCATTCTAAGCTAAACTGTGTCACACAACTCTGGATTGTCAGTGTTGTGGAAATTGGTACTTTAAACTTTGTTTGTCTGTTTGGATATTTGTCAACACCATGACACAGTGCATTTAGTGATGAAACAGTAGACGTTCCCTGGACTGTAAAGATGGCTACTGTCATGGATGATGGATTGTTTGTCCTTTGTCCTCATTAAACTGGTCTCTGTGTTTGCAAAAGTGTGCGTTGTGTCATTGTTTAGATAATTAAGTGGCCTTGCGTGTGTTTTTCTCCGTTAGTGTTGTTATTGCTAGAAGTCAGTCAGGCCCCGGGTTGAAGAGGTGAGATGATGCTGGAGAAAACAGCTTCTATGTGTGTGTGTGTGTGTGTGAGAGAGAGAAACAGTGGTAGCTCAGGGACCAACAACAACACCATGCATTCACACCTTTAATTGAAGACTGTTGCATCACTGCAACTCGAGACGTAATTAGACAGATCATATGTGAGAGTTTGGATTAAAGAGCCTGTCATTTTTTATTTAAAAAATATGGAGTGATAACTTTTGATGAATTAAATCAGTTACTCATGCCACTATCTGGGGGTAAAATTCTGAGACTGACAAACGCAATAAAACTAAAAGGTCGAGGTCGCTGGGACCTCACAAGACATGTTTTTGGCCGTAACTGATGGTAATTGAGAGAACTGCGTGAACAGATGCAAGGATAGTGAAAGCATCTGATTAAATGTATGGTTCTTGTTCTTAGACTGTAGTTGTTGTTAAGGATTTAAACTAATAGAGGATCTCACAAATGTTTGATGAAACGTATTACATACATTATTACAATATCCAGTCCGTTGGCATAACTTAGCTACAGTAGCTAGCGTTAGCATTAATTCAGTTCTGCCTTATATGCTCTGTCAGCTAGTTTGCTAATTAGGCCACCAAGCGTGAATTAGTGCATTACAT
>JAPQRN010000017.1:16040807-16052014 GCA_037367275.1 Coranthus polyacanthus | reverse complement strand
AATCCATTTATTTATGCTTTCTTTTACAGCTGGTTCAGATCAGCTTTCAGGATGATCATTTCTGGAAAAATATTTCACGGTGATTATGCAAATACAAAACTGCTTTGATCTGCTTTTTGCTTTGCCTAAATTGACTGTATCAATATTCGATGTTAGCACAATAAAATTGAATGTATTTCTGCAGTTTCACCCACTGTGCACAGAAGTTTATCAAAGAATCTCCTTGAGTTTTTATTTGAAATGTAAGCTCTGTGTAATAAAGTCCTGTAAAGAGTGCTGTGTGAATATAGTTTTAAATATTTTGTATCAACAAGGTTGAGGCTAAGGCTCAGACACAGGTGCAGATCACAGGGAGCTGCTTATTTATGTAATAATGCAAATGGCCTAAACTACATAACTAGGAATGTAAGGAACGTAAGTGTCCCTCCTCTCAAAAATATTTTTGCATGTTCTTGTGTTTACTGTAATCAGAGTTTCACTGTACAGGATGATATCTACTGGTTATTGTCAGGATGTGTTCACAACAATCTGTTTTTCAGTGCTCACCTATAGTTGGACTTTAAGGCCTCCTGCCAACCAGATTTGTGACATCAAAAGGACAAGGTCTGCAAATTAGCCTCAGTTACAACATTACATTACATTACATTTTAAATGTAACAATGCTATTATGTATTGTCTCTATCAAATACAATTTAAAATAAAAAAATGTATATTTTGGCATCAGCCATAATCTACAGTAGTGTGAAACAAGATCATTTTACAGAAGTGAGATGTGAAAACATCAAGCCTCCATTTCACATACAGTACACTAAAAAGATTAGAGGAAGATGTATAAAGAATGTGCGCAAACAAAAAGAAAATGTATTTGTAATGTCATTTGTAAACAGCACAGTACACTGTACGGTACCACAAACGAAATTTCGTTGGATCGCTGAGGGGACAGGAGAAGGAATTGGGGGAGAGCAGATGGAGGGGGAAAGGGTGGTGTGTGCATTTGGTTATGTCAAGACCTTGGAAAGTTTGTGTGTGAGGATAGGAGACAACACAGAGTCATTCTGTCTTAAACACACATTATGTATGTATGTTCTGCAGCTACAGTAGTAGTGTGGGATCATGGCAGTTTTTTCACCAGAATTGCAGATGAAACTATCAGATGTGACTCAGGCGGAAATAATGTTTATAGATGAAGTAATATATTATAGTTTTATTCAGTGTTTAGTCACATTTAATTCAAATGAAATGGTTTAACATGAATATATAAGTGTACCATTAAACGTTATCGGTAAGAGCAAAGTATGATAATACTGACGGGACCAAATGAAAAAGGCCATTACACGCAATAAAATTACAGATTCCTTTGGAACCATTTAATATAAAGGGAGTACATAAATCAACAAAATATATATATTACTCATGTTTAGAGTTACAAGATGTAATTCCAGTTCTATGAACTTGGGCCCAAAGGACTTTTGTGAGTGCAAAACCACTGCAAATGAGACAAAAATGTATCGTGCTATTCACAAAGCATCTGCCAAGGGTGGAATTCACTGCAAACTGGGCTGCCAAGCAGATAGTACCAATGTTACGCCTGTTTCATTTGCATGGATGTAAATGAGGGAATATTCATACATTCCACACAAAATCGCTCCCTTTCTATGCAAATGAGCCTCAATGAAAAAAAACTGTCTAATGAACAAAAGAGAGAGAGCGGTGACCACAATCATGGACACCAAAGTCCACAAAGAGCTGATCCAACTTTCTTAAACCAGCTGTGTAGCTCAAGTGACAATGCAATGCACAGATGCAGCAAAAAGAATGATGGCACTTCTCCACATCCCTGTGAGGAGTGGGTAGAAGGCTCTCGCCCTAGCCATCCTAGACCTAAAGGAGGAGATGATGATTTCAGGTTCGAAAGTAGGATTGAGCTGCACCTGTGGCAACCTCCCATCACTGCTGATGGACAGGCAAGAAGGGTGCACAAACAGTGTGCAGATGTCCCTACCAAAGGTTTATCACAAGCTGCCTGAAGCACCACCACCTGAAGAGATTCTCCACTTGTTATCAAGTGGACCCCCTATAGACATGCTGTCAACTTTCATGTTGAGGGTGCTGGGCACATCCTGAGTCCTGAGGCAGGGAAGGTTGGATGCGTCTGCAAACAAAATATCTGCCGCTGCTCTGTAAAGAATAGGGCAACCTCACAAACTTCTGTCAGTTTTGGTAGGCCACTGCTGTGGTGTCGTCTGACCTCACCAGAACATACTGTGAACACACATCACATCTGGGGAAAAAAACGTCTCAGGACCGCAGTAAACTCCAGTCACCAGTCGAATATCCCACCCCAGCCCATAAGTAATGCGTCCATGAATGCTTGAGTGTAGTGGGGGATGCACCCTAACTGCACCCCATCATGGACAAAGCCAGTGGACAAGAAGAGCCAGAGGTGCCTGTGACCCATCTGTGCGCGACAGCAGGGACCACCAGGGACCATCTGGGATTATCTAGGACTATTTCTAGTATCACCTCCGCTGCGGTTCCAGGCAAGCTCAGGTGATCCCAGGTGATACTAAATGTGACGTAAAACTATACAGATCACAGATTGGTTGATCCACATTTATCGCTGTGTCAATATGTATGTCATCATGTCGTAGCATGTAGAACGTAGCATTGTGTCATAGCATTTAAATTCCAAAATTATGATTTACAGTTTTAAGTTTCATCCTCCTCCATTGTTGCCTTGGGCTGAAGATGGCATCCCAATTGTTTATGCAGCATCGCTATGATGACTGAGCAAGTACTATGCACGCAGTGGAAATGCAACATGGTGATGGCCAAACCGAGCCAAACCGCGATGAGTCAAGCTGATACCGGCAGTGGAAAAGCTGGCAATAATGTACTTGCTATTAATGCATAGAGTGCACCAGCCATGATTTGGACTAGATGGGTGAGCTTGGTGCAAGGTGAGTGATCTTGTCCAGTGAGCCCACCAGGAAAACCATGTTGCTTCTGACTGCATCCTTGATGGGCGCTTCATCCACCATCCTGTAGGCCACAGCCAGGTGTTGAGCCATCAAGGGGGTATCCCACTTGGTGTAGTAGTAGTAGTAGTAGTAGTAGGGTATCGGCTTCATACCTGGTTTGGCCACCAGGCTGGTTGTGAAGTCCTCTCCTAGACTGGAGGATGGTAGAGATGGAAGAAGCCTGATGCATTCATCAAATATGAACATCAGCAATTGAAATCTCCTGGGGTAAAGAGGTTTCAATCTGAATTTGCTGGACAAAGTCAAAGAAAAAGCAATCAAAAAAATATGCCAATATTGTAATGAATTATTTCAAAAAGTAAAACGCACACACACAGCAAAATTAGCCATCTTTCTCACCTGTGTGTTTTATGTTTATCTTTGGTCTCATGGAAACAGGATGCAGTTTCCTAAAGGGACAACGATCACGCTAATGAGATATGGGTAATATATGGCTAATAAATATTAGGTCCCCTGCACAACAACACATGTGGGCACGAACATCAGCACTGATGCAAGATCAGTCTTCAGGATTCAACAGGTAAAATGTGTTCAAATGTGTTGAGATGTGTTCATGACAATCTAAAATACATTACTAACTGGATATTGTCTTTGACTGAAATGTATCAAATGTTTCTGAATTTTCAACAGTATTGCTATAACATGTAACATACTGAATTATAGGAAACATGGAACCAGAAGTGACTGTGAACAGGACTGATGTTGTGACTGACATACATCCCTGCTACGAAATGGATAATTTCAATTACATATGGACAAGCAGCCCTTCCATCATATGTGTGTTGTTATATATTTTTCTTGCAATATTGTGCATTGTTACAATATGTGGAAACCTTCTTGTAATAATCTCCATCATTTATTTCAAACAGCTCCACACTCCTACAAACTACCTTATTCTCTCTCTGGCTGTGGCTGATCTGCTTGTTGGAGTTTTAGTCTTTCCTTTCTGCATGGCATTCTCTTTTAGCTCATGTGTGTATCATGAAGATGTGTTTTGCAAAATACGGCACGGTGTTGACATTTCACTGAGCACATGCTCTATTCTAAACCTTTGTTGTATTTCTATTGACAGATATTATGCAGTGTGTCAGCCTCTGACATACAGAACTAAAATAACTGATCATGTTGTTGTGACTATGATTGTGGTGAGTTGGGCTGTTTCTGCTATAGTTGGAATAGGTGTTGTCATTTATAGATTGAAAAATGAAAAATGTCAGAAAACATGTTTAATTGACCTTGTTATGGCAAACAACACTGGGCCCATTTTCTCCTTTTATCTCCCAGTGATCATAATGTTGTGTATCTACTTAAAGATTTTCCTTGTTGCTCTGAAACAGGTTCGCAGCATCCAGAACACAAAGTCTGGAGCAACTGTCAGTAAGATGGAGAGAAAGGCCACCAAAACTCTGGCTATTGTTTTAGGAGTTTTTCTTATCTGTTGGACTCCTTTTTTTCTGGGTAAACAGTCGGTACCAGTTCCTGTGCTAGAAACACTTAACTGGCTTACACTGTCAAATTCATTGTTCAATCCATTTATTTATGCTTTCTTTTACAGCTGGTTCAGATCAGCTTTCAGGATGATCATTTCTGGAAAAATATTTCATGGAGACTTTACTAACTCAAAACTGCTTTGATCTGCTTGCTTGTTTGAATAAGTTGACTACGGAAATGCCACTATTAAAATAAATGCTGACACAATAAAAGTGAACATGCAGCAATATTTCTTTACAACTTGCACACAGTACTTTAAGCACAGTGTTAATACATTCTATCAAGGCATATAGATAAATGAATGAAATGTAATGTTTATAAAGAATGAAACAATGAATAATATGAAAAATATAAATATAATGAAATCATAAAACCATAGCAATCCTTGTTCTATTCTTTGGTCCATATTGTTATGTAAGGGAGCTAATCTTCAAAGACAGATTATATTTAATGATTCTACATGCTGTATTTATGCTGGTTTCATCTTACTTAAAATAATTATTTCACAATTTTTATTCATTTCTTACAAAATATCAGACTGCAAGCACTTAAAAAAGCAGTGTAACCACGAAACACCAAATATTTTATTCACCAAGAGTGTATGTAAGTATATGCTTATAAATAATCACTACATTTTAAAATGTCCAATGAAAACATATTTTATTAGGATTATCTCTATATTAAAATGTTATGTATTTTTGTAATATTGAGCAAATTGTAATGAAAATATATGCTTTTCTAAATAATATTTGACAAATTCTTAACAATTGTTAAAAATTATATCACAATAAAGAAAGTTTCATGACTTTGTTAAATCAGGTGAAAAAACACTGCAGCAGTGGTCCCCTCTCAAATGGTCTCTCACAGGTCGAATAAATTCTATTAAAATTATTATATTTCCTAAATTTACACATCTATTTTGGGAATAATTCATCCCAAAATCATTCTTTGTCTCTTTAGATTCGGTCATTTCCCCATACATTTAGCAAAATGAGAAGCAGGGTCATACTTCAGAGACAGTTAGCAAGATACATTTGCATAATTTCCCATAATTATTAATTTAATAATAATTTTAATTTAAGAAAATATACAATTCAAGGTGTCTCAACAAAGAACAATAAAGGTATTTCATTTCAGGTTTGTCCATGTTGTTCAGTTGTTTGTGGATTAATCCCAATTTAAAATCAGAATCTGGTTTCACAGCTGAGGACATTTATGTGTTTCACTCACTGACTTCATTCCCCTACATTATCAAATTGTGCACATACCAATATTTTACATTACGTATTGCTTAAAATTGTTTGTGAATGGAACACATGCTTTAGAATAATTATAATAGCATAAATATTTCAACCTAGCCTTATTGAACTTTGATAAAAAACAACTTCAGAAAATATAAAACTGACCACTTGAAAACAATTCATCAGATGACAAGACATACTAAATAAAAAATCAGAGAACAAAGAAGCTTGTTTCCTCAATATTTGTTGTAAAATTCTTAATTTTTACCCCAACTTAAATATTTCATCTAGCATATGGCAAAAGTGAAAAATCCTCCTTCTATTGGATGGAGTGGGTGCCGAAGGGCATTGCAGTGCCTAGTGATCTTTACACAGGGCCGGATTTTAAGTCCTTTAATGGCCCAATGGCTGAATTTAAACTGCACAAACAGCAATATTAGTAAAATCTTCAAATTCACAGTTTGTTGAAATCAAACTTTAAAATTGATTTTTCCCCCAAAATCCAGAAATACCCCCCCTTATTATTTCAGTCTGTGGTAAGGGCCATGAAGAATCATTTTATTATCCCTCCTGTTGTCTTCACATTCTGTATACACACCTTGTCCCCTTGTAAAATGCAATTTAATTTCCTTTCCAAATCTATTTTGCATGAAGAAACAATTTGTCATTCATCAGAAACTGTGTGAATATCAGAGTTTTCCCTTTTTACAGCGCAGAAAGATTACATTCATTCAGTGGACACCACTCGTTTTTATTTCAACACAGCTGTCATATATGTTTTCTTTACTAAAGTAGATTTTTATTATTATTATTATATATATATATATATATATATTATTTTCTTTATGAAATATGGCAATGGCTCTGTAGCGGTTAAACCCACCTAAACCCTCGACCAATACCGGTTCTCCT
The DNA here is from genome assembly GCA_037367275.1 of Coranthus polyacanthus. Classification (NCBI taxonomy): domain Eukaryota; kingdom Metazoa; phylum Chordata; class Actinopteri; order Kurtiformes; family Apogonidae; genus Coranthus; species Coranthus polyacanthus. Next base: position 16,045,329 of record JAPQRN010000017.1, on the reverse strand, counting down.
GTTGAGCAACACATGGGGAAGGCTGAGTGGCTGAGGAACACCGGCGTCAGCACAACCTGTGGCTCTACTGTGGACAATTGGGTCACTATGCCTCCAGGTGTCCAGCAAAAGAGCTGACTCACCAATAGAGAAGGGCGTAGAGGTGAGTCGGACCCTACAGCCCTCCAACTGTCATTGACCCCTCTTTCAGGTCCGGTTAATCCTGCAGACACCATACCATTGCCACCCTCATCGACTGTGGGTCGGACACCAGTTTGATGAATGAGGAACTTGCTTGACAACTAGCCCTGGACCTGGAACCACTTCCCGTGCCCATCCCTGCCAGAGCCCTGGATGGCCATGTTCTAGGGACCGTCATTCACCAGACCGTTCCTGTCCAGATGTTGTTTTCCAGCAACCATCATGAGACCATCCGCTTCTACATCCTGCAATCCCCTCACCAACCTCTTGTCCTAGGGATCCCCTGGCTCCTCCGCCATAACTGATAACATAATTGATTGGGTGACCAGGACAATCCTGGCTTGGAGTCCAACCTGCCATCAGGTGTACCTCAGGCAGGCCATTGCCCCAGTGCCTTCTCTCTGCTCCAGTCCCACACCAGACCTGTCCCACACTGCCCTTATGACTGTTCACCTCCTCTCAGGCACGACCCCTCCCCAGGGCCACCTGTACTCCCTCTCTGCACCCGAAAGGGAAGCCATGGACACCTACATCAATGACACTTTAGCCACTGGCATCATCAGCCCGTCGTCTTCCCCAGTCGGGCCCTGATTCTTCTTTGTGGCTAAGAAGGACACGACATGATTATCGGGGTCTCAACGACATGACTGTGAAGAACAGCTATCCCCTCTCTCTTATCTCCGCCACCTTTGAACTCCTGGAGGGGGCCACTGTCTTCACCAAATTGGACCTCTGTAATGCCTACCACTTGGTCCTGCAATGCCTGCTGGACAACTCCATTTTTGTGAAGGCAGAGAAGTGTGAATTCCATTCCCTGTCAGTCTCCTTCCTGGGTTACATCATAGGAAGAGGAAGTGCCCAGATGGATCCAGCCAAGGTCATCCATAGTTACAGCACAGTAGCCACTCCTTTCACAGCTCTGACTTCCTCCAAGACACCTTTCCACTGGACCTCTGCTGCCAATGTGGTTTTTGTTGACCCTAAGAACCAGTTCACCACAGCCCTAATCCTCAAGGTGCCTGATCAGGAGAGGCAATTTGTATTGAGGTAGATGCCTCTGATGTGGGGGTTGGGGCTGTTCAGGTGTCAGCCGACGACCAGAAGCTCCATCCATGCACCTTCTTCTCAAGACGTTTATCCCCACCAGAAAGAAAGAAAGAACTGGGAGCCGCTGGCTCTCAGACTGGCTCTGGAAGAGTAGCATCACTTGTTGGAGGGATCCAAGTTGCCCTTCCTGGTCTGGACGGACCACAGAAACCTTGAGTACCTGCAGATAGCCAAAAGTGGAATTCACACCAGGCCCATTGGGCTCTGTTTCTCACCCGATTTAATTTCTCTTTCTCCTATCACCCAGGGTCCCACAATGTGAAACTTGACTCCCTGTCTCAGCTATTCCAGGACGTAGAAGAGCCTTTCACGGGGTCTGACACCATTCTCCCACCTGACTGTCTGGTCAGGACTCTCACATGGGAGGTGGAGGAATGGGTCAAGACCGCTGTGGAGAACCAGAACGGGCCAAGTGCTTGCCCTCCTGATCGCCTGTATGTTCTCCCTGTCCTACACTCTGATGTCCTCCAATGGGCCCACAGCTCCCCACTTACTTGTCACCCTGGCATCAATCGCACCATGGAAGTTGTCCAGTGGAGATTCTGGTGGCTACTCTGCCTGAAGACACCCAAGAGTTTGTTAAGGCCTGCCGGTCTGCAGTCAGCACAAGCCATCCCATCAACCTCCAGCTAGTCTGCTGCACCCACTACCTGTGCCTCACCATTGCCCATCGCCAAGGAAACTTGCTGACACATGTATTTCGACTCCATGGATTTCCCATCAACGTCGTCTCTGATTGGGGCCCTCCGTTCACATCTGTCTTTTGGAGGGAGTTCTGCAAGCTTCTAGGAGCCTCGGTTAGTCTGTCCTCCGGGTTCCACCCCCACTTTACCAACCGTCTCTGTTCGCCTCCCTGGAAAGGGAGACCAAATTCCCCTCTGTACAAGCCTTTATTGTTCGCTGCCATCTGACCTGGACTCAGGCCCATGCTGCCTTGTTCTGCTCAGCTGATCATAACACCTTGTCAGCCAACCGCCACCACTCTGAGGCACCCACTTACCAGGTTGACCAAAAGGTGTGGTTGTCCTCTTAGGACCTACCCCTGCAAGTGGAATTCCAGAAACTGGTACCTTCATTGGTCAGTTTGAGGTCGAGAAGATCATCAACCCTGTTGCTGTGAGGCTCAAACTCTCTCGGCTCATGAGAGTCCATCCTATATTCCACATGTCCAAGATTAAACCTGTTCTGGAGAGGTTTCCTGATTTCTGCGGCTCCCCCTCCTCCGCTTCATTGATGGGGGGTCCTGCCTATTCAGTCCGCTGTCTCATTTGTTCTTGGCAGTGAGGATAGGGTGTCCAGTACCTGGTCGACTGGGAGGGTTATGGCACCAAAGAGAGGTCCTGGGTCCCGGCTCGCTTCATCCTCGACCACCGCCTCATTGAGGCATTTCAGAGACAACACCTTTATAGACCTTTATTGTCATTTGACAGCACAGTACAATGTACAGTACCACAAACAAAATTTTGTTTGATTTTTAAGGCAATCGGGCCGCTGCAAACCTAGTGTGCCGCAAAGCCCCCTTCTTCAAAAAGTTACAGTGAAAGGAATGCAAACACATACGTAAGACATCATACATTTTTGACACAGTACACATGGTCACGTGGTGGAGTTTTTTCAACAGTTATGTTCCAGGAGGGGGGGCAGGAGGAGGAATAGGAGGGAGAGCAGATGGAGGGGGGAAAGGGTGGTGTGTGCATTTGGTTATGTCAAGACCTTGGGAAGTTTGTGTGTGAGGATAGGAGACAACAGAGTCCTTCTGTCCTTCGTTCTTGTAAACAATCTTTATCAGTCTCTCTCTCTCTCTGTGTCTTGACAGCACAACAACACAGTTGGACCTATGCTTTGTACTGGATCATCTTTGAAGATGATCTGTAGTTTGGGTCAGTACACTACTGTACAGACAGACCCATCTCACCATCCTCCCTGGGACCCAACATGTTTCCAAAGCCCTCAACATGAGAGTGGAAAAGTTGTCCATTGGTGGCTGCTTGTGGACATCTCTGAAGAGGTTGCAGCATTGGTCAGCATTATCACTTTGTCTGGTCTGTGGTCTACCTGTCTGCAAGCAGAGTCAATGTTCCCTGGAACCTCTGAGCTGGTTTGTATGCCAAGTTTTTTTCAGACTGATTTTTGGACAGGGTTTTTAACCAATACTCATTCACTCATGTTCTCTCATTTCCTGCTCAGGAAACATGAGGACTGCTAGTGGAGCATTAACTGGTGGGGGCCCAAAAGCCGTGTCCCTCTTTTCTTCCCCGTGGTGGGATGTTTGTATAGTTCAGGCCAACCCTTTGGGCCCTTGAACCGGGGGGGTTCAGTCCTGCTCTTAGCCAAGGTGGCACTTCTCCTGTATTTGTTTATTTATTTATTTGTTAATCATTAATTACTTTAAATGTGTAATATTTTTTAATCAGACTACATAATTATGTAATAATTTGAATGACTTGCAGACACAACCACCATTCTCTAACACAGATTGGTGTTAGAGAATGATATATATTGCATTTCTTTGTCTTCTTTAAATCAAAATAAAGACAATAATAACAAAATCAGTCACTGTTATACAGCCTGATGCAGGCACCAGCTATGAAGATAAACAACTGAAATCACCTTTGGGCACATCTTGAAGACACATTGGAAATGAATGTTTCAAAGTTAATAAATAGGTGTGAGCTACAAAAAATGTTAACAAAATAAATATACTGGAATAACCATGGCTATATTTCTTTATCTGTGTCGTATGTTTCTTGTTGGTCTCGTGGAAACAGGATTAGTTTTCCAAAGAGACAACCATTATATTAATGAGATACAGGTTAATAAATATTAGCTCAACATCACATGTGATCAGAAAGACTCATCAGCTCTGTTGCACAGTCAGTCTTCAGGATTCAACAAGCACATGATGTGACATGATAAATAGGAAATCATATTTGCCTTAAATTTCCTAAATGTTTCTGAATTTTATTGACATTTCTAATAACATGTAATATATTGAATTATAAAAACAGAAAAAAACATGGAACCAGAAGTGACTGTGAACAGGACTGATGTTACTGACATACATCCCTGCTACGAAATATACAATTTCAATTACATATGGACAAGCAGTCCTTCCATCATATGTGTGTTGTTATACATTTTTCTTGCAATATTGTGTATTGTTACAATATGTGGAAATCTTCTTGTAATAATCTCCATCATTTATTTCAAACAGCTCCACACTCCTACAAACTAC
>JAPQRN010000017.1:16010411-16027103 GCA_037367275.1 Coranthus polyacanthus | reverse complement strand
ACAATGATCATATTTTATATTTTCAGTTTCAGACAAAGGTGCTCAACATGTGCACGAGGATTCGTTCATGAAAGTGTACATCTTTTTGTTTTAATTAAAAAATAAATGATTTGAAAAGTAAATCTACTTTCTAAGTGAACTGCGCACAACAATTAACATGAGAGTTAAATTGATGAGAGAGATATTGTGTAACTTTAGTGGCTCCACAATAAAAATACAAAAGAAAATACAGTCATTCACAGCAGCCCTTGTTAAATCAGTAATTAAAATAACTATAAATGGGGCGATCTGAGAAGTGAGTGGTTCGTATGGACACCAATGCCCAAAGCAAGAAACCAGAGAATGATTAGATTACTGAATGAATGATTCTGAATGACACTTAGGAATCGTTTTTTACTTAGAAACTATACTGTTCTGTATTGTACAGACTCCTAACATCTGATTTTGTGTAGAGACCATTATCCGCTGCTTGAGCTGGAGGCTCGTGACACACCATCGTAGTTTCTTGAAGGACAAACAACCCACTGTGGTGAGCAGTCGGTGGTCAGGTCTTCCCCCATGGGGCCCAGCCGGGCTCAGACCAAAGGAACCACATGGGACCGGCACCCAGAGGAGGGACTACAAGGGTCCGGGGCAGTGTGGATTGAGCGGTTGCCAAAACTGACACTAGGGACGTGGACTGTCACCTCTCTGGTAGGGTTGGTGCAGGAGGTTGAGAGACACTAGATATACTCAGGCTCACCTTCACACACAGCTCAGACTCTGGAACCGATGTCCTAGAGAGGAGCTGGACTCTTTTCCATTCTGGAGTTGTCCAAAGTGAGAGGCAAAAAGCAGGTGTCGGTTTACTTATAGCCCACCGGCTCAGTGCCTGTACGTCAGAGTTTACGCCGTGAATCTAATTTGTGCATCGGAAGGAAATACACACCTACTGTTAAACATTATGACAGAGGATGTACTGGCATGTGTGTAATACTACAGACTATACCAGCATCTGTAATACTGTGTTACTGGAAACTTTGTTGAATAGTACCGGTATCTGTGTAATACTACTGACTACCGGCTACTGGGCTAGGTTCGCCCTTTGCCATTGTGTAGGGGACTCACCCTGCATTGAGACAGCGTTATCACTTCAGGAGGTCATTGAATGGCCACTAAGATATGTATGACACCAAAAGGTTTCCTTTGACCTTTTGTTCTCTCCACCAGACACCCCAGATTCTGGTATGACACATATCTACCATTAACATAAACCTTCTCCGGCAAACCTCCTTGAGTCAACAAGGATAAAACTATTGATGAGTGTTGAACCAAGGAAAGTGTTCATGAAAACAGAAAAGCTATTACGATGCAAGTGTGAATTACAGACTTGATTGTTTTCTCAGCTCTCACCAAAAGACTGACCAAAAAACTGTATTTCAAGCCGCTCCTCCCTTTTAAAAAAATATCTGTAAACTCCGTAGACCAAATTCCCGCTCCTTTGTGTTTTCATGATGCCATACTACCATCTAGTGTCCAAAATAACCACTGCTTTATGTGCCACGAGACATTAATTCATATTAAGGAAACTGCAGTTAGCATTCAAACGTTAGCGTGTTAGCTGTTGTAGCCTACAGGCAATATAACCCCAACTGTTAAAATGTGTGTGATATTCTCATTTTCCCGTGTTTAGAACCTTCTTATAATAATAATATCAGTTTATTAATATGTGTGTGAATGCATTCATCACACATATTGTGTATGTTATGATTATGGGTATTACAATGGTACATGGTGCTGAATAGGGAATAGTGTCAAGAATTTGACTCCAAGTTAAGACAAAGGAACCAGTTTCCCCTTGAAAAAGTCATCTGGAAGCGCTTACCAGTGTGCCCAGCCTACCTCATGTGCCTTGAAGGCTGCTGCACCACGGAGACCCGTTGCCTAGACAACCCCACAGCTTCCAGCATCAAGTACTTTGGGCCAGACTGCCATGTTGAATATATCGCATCACATCTACGGTGAAGGGGTTGATGCCATGCAAATTTGGCTCTTTTTACTTTACTCTAGTAATACTTTTACACCTTAGATAATTAATTTTCATCACCTTCTCATCACCATCTTCCATTACTCACATTCATCCTAGAACATTAATTTGTTATCATTGACCTATCGATCAATCCTATAATTTACAAAAATCCTATGATCCAATATATCAATGTTTCAGAATTTTATTGTGTATTCTTTATGTGTGTTAAATAAATCATAACATGTCCCACACATTGTGATTAGACTAACACTAGTTTTAACTGAAAATTTAGATTAGTCTCAGAGGAAGCAGTCAAACAGAGGCTTCTGGGTCAAAATGGTTTGCTGATATCACTAAAAATGTATCACCATTCCAGACAGAAGGCTCTGCTTGACGTGTGGATATGTGATTTGCTGAATAAAAGTAAAAAATTTGGGAGTTGCCGGGAGTTATAAAACCCCTAAGTCTGTGTTTTTGCACCAAGCACCAATTGGTACTTTGACCTCAAAGCCTCAACAATTCTAAGTAGCACTGCTTTAAAAGTGGTACTGACTGAAAGAGCACAAATGACTCTACATTTTTAATGCATAAATTGTGTGTAGAAGTGAAATATGTGAAAGTCGATGCAGCATTGTACTTGACTTATTTCTACAGTTCAGTCATATTCTTACCTCAGAGACTGCATCCAGAGACCGTCTGTATCCCTGATTCTCCAGACTGTAGAATTTAACCAGAAGAACACACACAGATCCTAATGCTTTTAGTAATGCCATCCTCAGAGAAACGTATCAATATGTGCCTCAGTATTAGATCATTAGATCATTCAATGTCAACTTTTTCTGTTTTCTTTTATGTATAAACTATATAAATGCTCAAAACTACAAGGTGAAGTCCAGCAGGTTTGGTCTGATTGGGAAGCTATATGTTTAATAGTATGAAAACATGTTGTGGGTATGTATACTGGCATTCCCTGAACTATTAGCACTGTGGGCTGATGTCTTGCTTTCTGTTTTGGTTTGTGTGTGCATGCCCTTTATCTGTGTCCAAAGTATGTGAACACAGAGCTGAATTAACCCAGGTTTTAGACTACAGGGGTATTTTTAACACAATTTCAATAAAATCAATACTATGTCTATTATTGTGCTGTGTGTCAGCCACTGAGATAAAGAAAAACCCCACAAAGAAGAAGAAGGCAAAGCTTAATTTTGCCTTCTTCTGCTGCACTTTTGTTATTTGAGGAGAGTTAGAACATTTTGAGGAAAAACTAAGTAACTTTTTCCCCTCGTTTGTATTGATAGTGTGTTATGTTCAGTCTGTACATTTAGATACCTGTCTGTATGTGTTTTGCTTTACTACTCACCCCTGCACATATAGAAAGCTTTTATACTGTCCGTGTGTAGTCTGTTCTTCTGTACCGAAAAAGAAAATCCACAATTTTTTATTCAAGACTTTTGCCACAATACAATATAGAGTTTGTTCAGCAAAAATGGCCTATAGTTTCAAAAATAATGCATGAGCAGTGAGAAGAAACTTGAAACTGCTGAAACTAGACATATAAGGGATAATGAATAGTACTGGCCGAAAATAATTGCTACATTGTCGTTTGTCAAACTTCGTTCCTGCTCATTTTGGTGAAAATAAATCCACATTCTGACGGTGATTACAACGAGTTTAAAATAGTTTTCAACAACATAGAGCCACAGGACGTTAGACATTCCTTTATGAACACTGACATATCGTATTTGTACATTTCACATCATAGACAGATTTAAACAGCTCTCTGTAAATGGTTTAAAAGGAGGTGCATTACTCACAGGCCAGTTTGAATTTTAGAGTCACATTTTACACTTTCTGTTTCCTCGTTTCATTTTCATTACAGACTCGGGCGCTGAAGAATTTGTGCAAGAGGACTCGTAAATGCATGCAAGGATGAAATGTTCACCTTTTCAAAGAAAAGAATCACTGCAAGACGAAACGTTTTGTTTAAACTTTCATCTTTTTATTTTAATTTAAAAAAATAAATGATTTAAAAAAAATAAATCTACATCGACATCTCCCTGAATTGTACACATCCATTAACAGAATAATTAGAGAGATAAATTAACTTTGGGAGTCTTAAAAAAATAATACAATTATTCGCAGGAAAAATAACAAGAAATCAGGGAGTGTATATTGACTGATTGATTTTGGAGGATGCTCTGAAGAGGATCTACAAATGGTAGCTGATAGTTAGGTATTAATGAACTGAACCACTCATGTGACTTAGAAACTGTTATCAGAAACATTACTATTCAGGCTTAAGATCAGTTTTTTGAGACTGTGACATTCATTCAAATATGTGAGTATGACTCCACTGGTTCATTGCCGCTTGAGCTGGAGGTTTGTGACACATGGTAGACATCTGAAGGACAAACAACAAACTGCGGTTAAGAAAAGTCATTCAAGTAACATATGAAGGTAAGCTGTAAAATGATTCAACTTCTTACTTCTCCTTCCACGTAGTCTGCCCAAGATGTTTAGGCCACTGAGAGAGGAAATACCACCACTTGTGCTCTGTGGTAAAAAGAAATAGAAGAAAACATAATTTAACATTTCTGTAGATTTAGCCAAACTTACAAAGAAAAAGGGTCATTGCGCGGATTTACTAGTTTTTTTTTTTATCATAAAAGAAAAAAAAGACTTACTCTTGTCTGATTCGAGCCCGTGCTTAGTGTTGGAATGTTTCTCGAGAGGAAAGAACGGATCTAAAGGCACAACAAAATTTATGTCAACTTTACTCATTAGGAACTGAAACGATAGTCAGAGATTCTGTGTATGTTTTCAACCCGAGGGTTTAATGAGAAAACCTGTGCACAAGGCAATAGGTCAGTAAGTAGAGAGTAAGGTAGCACTCAAAGTCTCATTCTTAATACAATCAGGTCTTAGTCATGACTTGGTCTTGGTTCAGGTCTTTTTTACAACACTGGAAGTATTTCTTCAAAGTGGACATACCTTTGAATCGAATAATGTCCCAAACACTAAAATGAAGAAACCCTGCGTAAAAATAAACACGGACGTCTTAGTCACCATATCATCAAATACCACCTTATGAGCATTTAATTACAACCGTGTATTTCAACAGATGCAAATACCTGTAGTGAATTGAAGAACGCAAATGCAATGTGGACTCCTGTGTTTGTCGGTGAGATCATGGTCCCCACTCCTAAACACCAGGTCAGTCCGAATAAAGGAGTCAAAATGAGCACGCATCTCGCAATGACCACCAGCGTGTGCTTCTCGTCTGCTTGCGCGGCATCCCCGATACCTCTTCTCAACATTTTGAACAAGACCACAATCATAATTAGAATGTTAATGAAAACTATAGTCAAGGCAGGTATCACCAAAGACAGCAAAGCCATTGTGTCATCCCAGTTCAGCCAGCAAGCTTCATATTTCCTGATGTATCCATTTCTTGACGCTGTAACAGCAACGGTGATGACCGCTATTAGGAGTGGGCCGCCGTAGCCTAAGCTGAAGCCGATGGCCAACATGGTTGACTTAGACATGTGGGAGAAGACCATGACTGTGCGGTAGAAAAGGAGGAGGCCTGAAACAAGCATCCAGAAGAACAGAGCAAGGTAGAAAAAGTGCATAAAAAATGTCGCTGTGCTACACGGTCCAATTGGAACTTCATAGTTTTCATTTGGGTTTTCAAGGGGGTTTTTGGCAACAGCGGCCCCAATAATGAAACAGATGTCTGCGATCAACAGAGACAGGGCCGTATTTACAATGGAAACATGACGCATGAAGGCAGTGCTGTTTCTGGTAATGGCTTTCCAAACATATCCTTCAATAATGAGACATATAACCAAGCTGGCCAAAGATATTCCAACACCAACATAGGTGATTATGTCCAAGGCTTCTCTGTGTGACTTAGGGATGTCAGTGGCCATCAGTATTGAGAAGGAGGTGAGGTGGTTGCAGTTGCAGGTTACGGTGTCATTTATGTCCGAAACAAATGTACAGCCCTCGTCATCCCATGCGCCGAGGTCGTCAAAGAGCGTGAAGTTCCAGAAGACGCACTGAGGATTCTGGATCAAAGAGTTGTTTTTCTTGTTGTAGCTCAGAGTAATGTTGTCAATCGTGGCATTTATTCTGACAAGCACCACAGCGGCGTTGATGGCGTTATCGAAAACGGTCTCATTGCTAGTGGCGTTGAAGAGGCTAAAGTTGAAGCTAGTGTCCCGCGCTGGCATGACGTTGTCTAACGTGGAGAAGATGATAGTGGTGATGAAGACATTGTTAACGTTGACGTCTGGAATGAAAATGTCAACACTGGCGTTCAGGTACGCTCTAAAGGAGTCGTTAAATGCGGTTCTGTTGAGCAGGATCCGCTGTGTCCTGATGGCAAACTCTCCAACTAATCCATCTGAGAGAACTTCAAGTGAACCCAGTAACTCCGAGCTGGCGTTGAGGGTTTCATTTGCATTCAGAATTTGCCAGGACTCTCTTGCTTCATCAGCAATGATGACATCGACTGTGTCTAGTACATCCTGCAGATAAAGAGACAGTTTAATATGAACATACAACCCGCAAAAACAAAAAAATGCTCAAAAGTATGTTTGCTGAAATGAAAGATAATCTTCACTGAGACAACACACAAATCACCTGCATGACAGGTTCAGTGACAACATCAGTGACTTCTGCAACAGTTTCAATGATGTCAACGATCGCTGATATGGTTGAAGATGAATCTGTAACTTCCGTTTTCTCGGTTTCAACAGTTTGACTGAGATTACCCACAAATTCTGGGACGTCCTCCACAACCAAATCCTGAGATTGAAACAATGAACACGGAAAAAACAATATTATTTTTGTGAGTACAGCAAACGTTTCATATGTGACATTTTGCTATGTTGAAAATACCAGCTTTTAGGTAGCAACAGTGCATTATCATGACGTGATTGTTTTGACTAATTAACATAGTTTGGTTAAAGATACCAACTTCATAGTTTGTGCATATGTTATTGCAGACGTGCATTTTCCAGTCATATGACTGTTTTTAAGGTAGACCTTGTCATACGTGAGCAATATGCATTTGAAATACGATATATGAAATCAGAAAATTTGAATTCTTTTAGAGAAATACTTAGTCACAACAATAGTGCTACAACATGAGAAATAAATACCAAAATGTGAACGATCTGATGTGCTTCAATGTGGAGATACACCGGGGCAAAATTGCTCCGACGCACAAATGACATAATGTTCTTCCAGTTTTCAGCAAGCTATAATTTGGTGAATATAAAATAAATAAAATCTTTTACAGAAATTAAAGTCATCTTGTTCCTTAGAACAACTGCTGAAAACTTCATGCATCTATCGTGAATAGTTCAAAAGTAATTGCTTACCGAACTCGGCATCTTTCTCTGAACCACTCGTTTTTTCACAGTCAAATCAGCGTCACACCCCATTTTCAAAGCCCAATATCTCAAAAACTAATGAAGATATAAGGCTGACGTTTTGTATGGTGTTTACTAGGACTAACAGCATTATTTTTTTTTTACATTATTTTTCACAGGACAAAGCCAAAACACCAAATATAATTACTGCAGGTGAAATAGTTTTCTTTGAATAAAGTGATGCTGAGTGAACTTGTCTTTGACCTTAATGTTCAGAATGAAAGTGTGATTTGTTACAGTTACTTACCCTTGATACAATCAATAATTCTTTGATCTGCGTCACGATGCAGGTGTCCTCCACAAGCTGCCACGCCCCTGTACTCTGACATACAGCGGTCTTGGTTCCCTCTTGACCTTTATCACATTCTATGCTTGATCTGTCACCTTCTCTTCCACTCCCATACGGAGCGCCATTACAGGTCGGCGCTTATGAGTCACAAAATAATCGTGAGTTACACAAAATGATAGCGCAAACAGCAGAGAATAGCATTTTCTGAATCGAAACGCTGCTCTTACCTCCTGGGAACACAATCATTGTCGTTGTCATTTGATATTCATTTAGGTTATCTACACGGCATGTAAAAGTTTCGGTTCTCTGTAGCTGGTTGCAGCCCGTCACCTTGTACTTGTGTATGACGCAGTATTCGCCACTCTCAGCATTCGCATCTGCAAACATTTAACAATAATTAAGATGCAGTAAAAGACGATGTGTATATTGGCAGGTGTGGCTTCTCAGCTAATCTGGCAAGTTTACAGAGTCAGTGAATACGTACCTGAGGGTAAAACACCTCCATCTTTATACCACTTGACTGTATATTCAGACTGCACACAACACTTCAGAGTCTCTTCTGCTCCTTCATTGCACTTGACATTTATGACACTCTGTAGTCGCACGTTGGGAGCTTGTTTGATATTATTTGTTGTTACAACTCCTTTTTGGATATAATTTATAACCCTCCCCTTCAGGGTACATTCATAAAGTCCTGTGAGAGAGAAGTAAATGTTATTAGATTACATGGTAATAATAATGGTCAACGTGGATTATTTGAGTAGGTGTGACTGAATATTTACCCCCCAATTTATAATATATCTGGCCTTATATCACAGTATCAGAATAAATATACAGCATACAGTAAGTGTACACACTGAATTATTTGATAATTACTGTATTAATTCCACTTACATGTAACTTTTTGTCATTGATCTCTAATTATTTAATGTACTCAGTGAGTTTTGACTCACCAATATCAGCAAGAATGACGTTGTTCACTGTAAGAAGAGACTCTGAGGTAGTCGTAGAAGCTGTAAGCCTTCCACTGGCACTGTCAATCATCCGTCCTTTGAATCTCCACTCAGCCCCATTAATTTGTCCGACATCAATGTTTTCTGGAGGGGGCCCACACCGCAGCTTCATGGATTTACCGGTATAAATGATTTTTTGAAGTAGGGTGAGTTGGGTTGAAGCTTTGGAGAAATTAAAAAAAAAAAAAGAAGATGAGTTTGGAGTTTGGAATTCATGCCACACCAGGAAACAGTAATAAACTGGTACTTTGTGCTTACCACTGTATGATGACGAAACCTGGTCGACAGTGGCAACATTCTTCATTGCTTCGGGGAGATTTTGATGCGCTGTAGCCATTTCATCAGGGTCAATCTGTGTTGCCTGAATAACAAAATCTGTTACGACGCTCCCTTGTCTGTAAGAAGCAAAAGCCAAAGATGAAACGTTACATGGGTTCCAATTCGTAAATCCAGTCATTTGGCGATGCCAGTATTACCGTACCTGAATCCCATTATGGAAACACCAAGGAACCCTGTGATGCCTCGATACAGTGTCTCTAACTGTGGGAAACACACGGGAACGCAACGTTAACAACTTCAAGTGTGAGTTTGAATTTTTTATATATATTTTTTTTTACAGCAAAAACAGTTCACTTACCTCAGGAAGAATCCTTTTCACAAGATCCTTGTATTCAGGACTTGTTGGATCACTCAGTGATGCGGTATAGATCAAGTCTAATCTCATTGACACTGTCACATTGAATCCTGTTCAATGGAAACAAGGATGAGAAATGATACAATCATCTGAGTTCTGCATGTTTCTGCTTTATATTCTAAAAACGAGCCATTGTTCTTTAATAAATTGTCCTTGGTGATCAACAGTTTTGGAATTTAAATAGGTCGTAAATTAAACAACAGATCATTAAACAAAAATGTACTTTGTAATGCAGATAGGGCTTTCTAGAGCTTCTACTGTTCTTACTGACCAACTGTGACCAGTAATGTCCTTCCATTCCCATTCTGTCAATAAAGCAATACCTGGTGGTTGAGTAGCAGCTGCCGTTGTAGTTGCAGCTGCCGTTGTAGTTGCAGATGTAGTTGTAGTTGAAGTTGTAGTTGTAGTAGCAATGGTAGTGGTAGCTGTAGTAGTTGTAGTTGGAGCAGCGGTTGTTGATGTTGCAGATGTAAGAATAACTGTGGCAGCAGTGGCATTAGGTGTAGTAGCTGTAGTTGCAGTAGTAACGTCACTGGTTGTTGCAGGAGTCGTTGCATTAGCAGTAGTCGTGACTGATGTGGTTGCAACTTGGGTGACACTGGTAACTTCTGTGGTCGCTGAACTTTCTGTCGCATTAGGGCTCGTCCCAGTAGTGACTGCAACAGTTTCCACATTGAATGCACTTACTTTACTGCTCATTTGAAACACGGTAGTATTGTACTGTTTCAATTATTTTCAGCACTCACCTGTAATAGTTGTTAGTGGTGTTGTAGCTGTTGGAAAAAGATGTTTAAGGTAAAGGTGTTATATTTAGAACTAAAGATAAAAATTCTTGGACTGGAAATAAACACTGCCCGTATATGTTCTGGTCATTGGATTTTCTTTTCAGAAAGGGATTTTAAAAAACAAGAAAGCAGTGATTATGTGATTTTTATTCGTAAATACAAAGATCAAATTTGATGTGACATTTGAGATGAGTGAAATTGAAAAGTTCTGTGTAATATAAGTGTAATATTTAGTAAGGTATCAAAAACACAATGAGTCTTATTTTCAGGTGATTATACACTAATGAAGTCATAATTATGAATACATTTCATATTTCTGCAGTTATACCTCCCTAAATCTTCCAGAATCTTGGACTCTGAAGCTGTAACAACGGTTTGATTTTCAGTGTCTATTTCACAGAATAAACTGTGATACATGGACATGGAGCAGTACATTGTTTTCTGAAACAACAAAAGAGCATGTCTGAATCCAGCCGTGACAATGACAATGAAACAGCTGCGAGGAGTTTTTGGAAGTGACTTTCAAATATAGTCTCACAAGTAAATGTTACAGCAATACTTTGACATTACTTCATAAATTACTCCTGCTTTGAACTGCATCAACAGGCAGTTTCATGTCGTGCCTTTCCTCATCTATTACTGGTTAGTCACTAAGCGGGTTTATAAATAGTCCATGGGCCTATTTCTAGTATCATTATGTCTTAGAACTGCTTTTACTGTGAAGTTCTACACAGCGAGATCCTCTTTGCCGCTCATATCCAGTGTCAGAATATGAAAACTATTACCATTTCTCTTTTCTAGTGACTTTATTTTTGGCTCTACGCAACAGGACGATAGTTTTTTTTATTTTGTTTTTTTGTTTCTTTATTGGCCCTGGAAAAGACAATTCAATTTTCAGTTTTGTATTCTAAAACAAAAATGAAATAACTAATTGTTTTGTTTGTTTTTTTTTCCCATTTTCTAAAAAGAAAATCCAATGACCAAAACATACATGGACCAAACACTTACTGGTATTAACGGTTGTTGGTCTGGTGGTAGTTGGAGCCAAGGTTGTCGAATCTAGAAATCATTTTAAAACAGAGAGTCAGTGTTGTGGTTTTACTACAGACATTATGCATAACGTCGCTTTAACCTTTTAACAGCCACCTTTTTCATGAAACCCTAACTTTTTTCTTAGAAGTAGTGTTAGGCTTATAACAGAAGAACGCATGTATTAGACTTCATTTGAAATGGAACATCTTCTAGTTTCTATGTTTAACATGTGTAACCCTAACCTTCAGGTGGGTCTCTAATTAAAAAAAAACGTACTTACTTGTAACACTTGTTGCTGTTGCAGCTGTTGTAGTGTTCATATATGTTGTCGCAATCGTTGAATCTGAAACATTTTGAGAAAAAGTTACATTACACGCACTGAAAATGTTCTGGTATCTACGAAGCAGGTGTTAACCCATCACCGGTGAACACTCACAGGAAACTGCAGTGGATGGTGAAGTTGTGGGTGTTGTTGTGTTCGTAGGTGTTGTAGCAATAGATGTCAAATCTGTAAAGATAATTTCACAGCCATATGTTAGCGCTGACAATACAACCCAAAATCATACAACCACATATGACTAAAGTATTAACGATGCTGTATTTATGACACATAACTACAACTAACACACGGCAAAGACAGACACAAAACAAGCCCAGTTGAAACAGATGTATTCATTTTAGCAGCAATGTTGTCGCTGTTGACTGAGCAAAAAGCACTTTGTCATGAATTATTGCTGTCAATAAAACATGTGGTATTTATGGCATATATGGAGGTTATTCTACTTTATTTAAGAGTTTTGAGTCACTTACTTGTCACCAGTGTTGTTTGTGCAGTTGTAACTGTTGTTGTGTTTGCACCTGTTGTCGCAACTGTTGTTAAATCTGTAAAGAACATTTATTGAAAGCGTGTGTTAAACTGAGAAGCAAAATTAGACAAATCAAGGTAAATCACTGACAATTTTCTGTATTTTCCCAACCTACCGGTCCGTACGGGTGTTTGTTGGTTTGTGAGTGCTACATGTTCAAATGTGTTGTAACTACAGGTGTTGAGACTGAAAACCATTTTTATGAACATGTGTATTAGAAGTCTAGTGCAGCTGAGTTGCAGGTTGTGCTGGTGCAGAAACTTTTCACACAGTAATACCTGATAATTCACAACCACATTTTGTTTTTTTCAAAACTTACTTGTTAGAGTTACTACCGGTGTAGTGGTGACTAATGTTGTATTCTCATATGTAGTAGCAATTGTTGTCAAATCTAAAAAGAGAATTTTGTGATGTTTTTTTATGTTCTACTGAGAGTTACTGAATACACAAGTAGCTTTAAACGGTTTCTTTCAGGACGTACTTGTTACAGCTGTTGGCATTAGGGTTGTAGTGTTCATGTTTGTTGTAGTAGCAGCTGTTGAATCTAAAAAAGGTAACACAGAAAGCAGAACCAATCAAATCAAGATTGATGACTGAATAATATGCGTGCTTATCTGTTCCTTTAAAAAAACCTACTTGTGACTATAATTGGTGAAGTTGTGGTTGTTGTGGTGTTCGGAAACGTCGTAACAATCGGTGTTGAATCTGTGAGGAACATTTCATCACCATGTTATTGCTGGCAACAGAAAACTAAATGTTTTTAAGCCCAGATCGGAAGCAGAACCAGAGGCGTTGTAAGGTTTTTTGGTAAAGATCAGATGTTTCATAACAGTAATGTAGATATAAAATCAGCAACAATCATTTAAAGATCATTTAAGTCATTAGTCATTTAAAGTTACAAATTCATGAAAAAAATTGACATGCTGTAATAATTGTACTTATTGCAGCTGTTGCTGGTATTGTGGTAACTGTAGTTGTGTTCATATCTGTGGTGGCAACTGTAGTTAAATCTACAGAAAAAAAATTAGAAAAATTAGATTATTTATAAATAAGTTAAACTAAGAATGTAAATCTGTTATGTGAAGGTAAATCACAGACACATTTGAAACAAATCAAAAGATACATTTAAAACCTAACCGCTGTGAAACAATCAGTAAATCACATTTTACATCAAGGCTTTGTTTTTGTAACTATACGCTCACTTCATTCACTCTTCCTCATTGGTTGAGTAAGAAGGAAGGGCTAACTTTGTTTCCCAAGTTTATAAGCATTTACAGGAAAATCTTGTTACTGTTGCAGACATTAAAAACAAATCTATTCAAGCCCAGATCATTGTATTTTTTACATAATTACTTCTAAGCACTTACTTGTTACAGTTATTGGTGTTGTGGCAACTGTTGTTGTGTTTATGATGGTTGTAGCAATGGGTGTTGAATCTGAAAGAATATTTTATAAATTAGGTATGTTAAACTGAAAAGTACATCCTTAAAACTGAAATGAATTTTGGAAAATTTGTAGTTAAATGGCAACTGGCTGAGATTGGTGCCTCTCCTTTCTTTTTAAACCTACTTTTTTTATGAGAAATGTATTCAAACGTGTTGTAGCATAGATTATTTTATGACCATATGTTACTGCATTAAATAGAAAAAAAACATTTTAGGGATAGGGATAGGGTTACATTCGATGTAGTTTGAGTTGTGTTTCATCCACATGTTAAACACAGAAACTAGAAGATGTTCCCTTTTAAGTCTAATTCATGCATGTTGGTCTTACAGTTCTGCTGTTTTGAAAAGAGTGGATGTTAAAAGGTTAAGTTACTTATTGCTTACATGCGAATACACTCTGAAATATAGCGACATTTTACAAAAATCTTATTTTACACATATTTATTTCAAGCATTTACATTTACAGCTGTTGTAAAGTTCACGTCTGTTGTAGCAACAGGTGTTGAATCCGAGAGAAAAACAGTGAGTCAAGTAGAAATTCTAAATTCAATATGAATAAGTGACAACCTTCAAACACATATTAACCATCACCCTTTAAACAGTACTGGTTACTGCAGTTGTTGGTGTCATGTTTATGTGTGTCACCGGTTTACAATCACGTTGCTGACGACAGAAACTACATTTATTAAAGCCCAGGTTACTTTTATTTTACTATGTCTTATACTAATTTATGCTTTATACTACACGATGTTTTTACAATATTTTTTACTTAACAAGTACGTTACATGACCTCGACCTTGTTATGACACTGGTTGAGATGTATAAACCAGTAAACCTGTTGTTATGCAACAGCTATTTTTCGTGAGTTATTTGTCGTGAGTAGTTTTGAATCACTTACTGGTTACAGCTGTCACTGATGTCGGTGCAGCTGTAGTCGTGTTCAGGACTGTTGTAGCATCTGGAGTAGAATGTAAAAATAATCAAATGTAAATATTTGACACGTGTTAGATATAGTACATCAAACAATGATGTTTCTAAATACTCACTGGTGAAGTCAGTTGTTGGTATAGTTGTGGGTGCTGTAGTGTTCATCTCTGTTGCAGCATTAGGTGTTGTGTCTGTTAAGAACATTTTCACACAATCATAACGTGCAAATTACATCGTTAATGAACGTTGTGTGTATGTTACACAAAACTGGTATCTAAAAAGTAAGGACAGTAGTTTTACACGCTACATACTTGCAGTTGTGTTGAGGACTGTTGTCGCATCAGGTGTGGAATCTAAAAAGTAAAAAATAAATATAAAAAGAAGAGTTATTGTACATTTACTCACGACAGAGAAACCCTTTATTGTCATTACTCATCCTGTGTTTCTAAATACATACTGGTAATTTCAGTCATTGGTATAGTTGTGGGTGTCGTAGTGTTCATCTCTGTTGTAGCGTTTGGTGTTGTGTCTGTTAAGAACATTTGCACAAAATAATAATTATTTACAGCTTTCTTCCTAAAAGGAAGAACACTGTCATAATAAGTTTGAATGACTTACTTGTTACAGCTGTCACTGATGTTGGAGCAGCTGTAGTCGTGTTCAGGACTGTTGTAGCATCTGGTGTGGAATTTAAAATAAAAAAATATATATATTTGTCCTGTGTCAGATCTAGTCTTCTTACACAACAGTTGTTTGTTTCTAAACACTTACTGGTAAAGTCAGTTGTAGGTATAGTTGTTAGTGTTGTAGTGTTCATTTCTGTTGTAGCGTTCGGTGTTGTGTCTGTTAAGAACATTTACACAAAGTAATTATTTCCACATTTGCTCCTAAATGTAAGAACAGTGTCATAATTAGGATTAAATACTTACTTGTTACAGCTGCCATTGATGTTGGTGCCACTGTAGTAGTGTTTACAAATGTTGTAGCATCTGGAAAAATCATTTCACACATATTTAACATCCTTTATCAACCCGTATCTGTCATTTTCATGGCCCGTCCCCTGTTTCTAAATACGTACTGGTAAATTCAGTTGTTGGTATAGTTGTTGGTGTTGTAGTGTTCATCTCTGTTGTAGCATTAGGCGTTGTATCTGTTAGGAACAATTTCACAGAATCATAATAGTAATGTGCAAATGACATCTTTAACGTGCATTGTTACTTAAAACCAGTCCTAAAAAAAACAGAACTATAATTAGTTTGATACTCTTACTGGTTACAGGCGTCACTGATGGTGGTGCAGCTGTAGTCGTGTTCAGGACTGTCGTAGCATCTGGAAGTACACATTTAACAAATAGTATGAAGTGACCATCTTACAGTACATTCACACACAGCACAGGAACCTTTAACTGTCATCAAGTCTTTCACACTCTTAGCCATCCCTTATTTACTTACTGGTAAAGTCCGTTGTTGGTATACTTGTGGGTGCTGTAGTGTTCATTTCTGTTGTAGCGTTCGCTGTTGTGTCTGTTAAGAACATTTATACAAAATAACAATACTTATTTCCAGTTTTCTTCCTAAAAGGAAAGCTGTCTTTAGCGGTAGATCAATCAATCATTTGGCCAGTTAGAAAGCCATTTTGAGACTATCAAGATCGTCTGATTTTCTACGCAATTGGACAATTATTTAACAAGGCCCATAAAGAAAAGATGAATGCAGACGCATGCGCAGTGCAAGCAGTGTGGCAGCTGCGGAACGATGTTAGCGCCCCCCGTTGTTTAAATTTAAAATAAGTGATCTGTAGACAAAGCACAGAATAGACCTATTTAAACAAACAGAGACAACGGAGATATAGTAATTATTAACCTGTTGTATTTTATCAAATGCAAAAGAAAAACATGACATCTGCATTATATATCGGCCATCAGGACTGTTGCAGCATATGGTGTGGAATTTATATACATAAAAACATACAAATATTTATCACTTCTCATGTCGTCATCATATAGACTAGTTACTGTACATCACCACAGCACATGAACCCTTAACTATCACTGTCATTACCCACGCTTCATTTCTAAACACTTACTGGTAAAGTCAGTTGTTGGTATAGTTGTTGGTGTTGTAGTGTTCATTTCTGTTGTAGCGTTCGGTGTTGTGTCTGTTAAGAACATTTACACAAAGTAATTATTTCCA
>JAPQRN010000017.1:15953736-15987700 GCA_037367275.1 Coranthus polyacanthus | reverse complement strand
TTGTCAATTCTAATGTCTCACTGCACAGGAAAAGTTACACTCTTACATCTGAGTGATTCATTATCTGCAGTACACGACGCCCAGATTCTTCAGCGCTTGCCTTCACGCTGCTACACATTCATAAGTCAGGAGCTGACAGTGCTGTGCTGCTGGTCATGGGCCGTCTTTAACGTCCAATTAACTGAGCAGTTTGCACTCCAAAACAGAGTGAAATCAAGTCTTCAGAGCCAGAATTCTCAGCACTTGGCCAAGTAATCGTTGAGTCACTGGTATTGATCTGCAACCCCATCAACAGGCTTTGTGCTGTGTGCCAGTACGCCTTTCTCAAATACAAACAGTAGCTAATGGGACTCGAAATATCCATCACGAGCTTTCACTCACAGGAAATACACCTGTTACATATCATACTTTGAATGCAGCAAAGTGGAAAGTATTTCAGGATGTTACAGGTATATTTCATGTGCTTAGAGGTATAATATGTAAGATTAACTAAAGTATTCAAAGCCGCCAGACTCCCTTGACAAAAACAGTCATTTTAACTCCATCTGTTAGTTTGTTTTATAGTGTGCCTTTGGCGTTTTAAGATGTCAGTTCAGATCCGAACTGTCAGACAAACTAACTGACAGTGGTAAACCAGTAACTCCCATGTTCTGCGGGGTTAAATTGCTGTTTTGGCAAAGGAACTCAGGCAACTTTGAAGAGAGCGATATCGCTTGCTGAGCGCAGTTTTTAGCCATACATCAACACCGTTTGGAATTTCACAACAAACATGTTGTGTGTATATTTTTGTACTGCTTCATCAAGCTGTAACGCTAATTGCGATTAGCACAATAGTGCACAAACTGTATTAGGACATATTTCCTTGCTGTAGCAGCTAGTAGAGTGTCGCTACTGCTGATCCAATACAACATCAACTACATATCTATTACTTCTCTGAATACATTCATGACACTAAACCAAACAGCAGGGTCACGTCTTATTCTCATCATGTTGGGCTGACGGCAAACATGGTGGTGCAACATGGTGGACTCTGTGGAGACGACCCACTCCCTCTGTAGATATAAACGGCTCATTCTAAGGTCATGAAAACACAGCATCTTTTTTTGCGTGATTATACACTAATGAAAAGATAGTGAATATTATATTCCATTTCTGCAGTTAAACACCTAAATCCCCCTAAATCTTACACACTGGACCTTTAATTCCTTTTCCTGGCTTGCAGAGACCTCCTGGAGTTTGCTTTGTGTTGAGCAAAAATCATCATCTTTCCCCTTTGCTGATTCCATCTGTTTTTCAGGCCTCCCTCAGGATGGCAGCTATGTCTTCTGCAGCCTCTGACATGATGCATTCATTAGCCACACACAGGAGACTTATTGAAATGAAACAGCATGGCTGCTCTTTAATCACATATTTGTACATACTGACACCAGACCCAGAGAGGGAGGCAGACACAGCAGCATCTCTATAAAAAATTCATCATTTTTTGACTTTACTGAAGAGAAATATGATGTCTGGAGTTAGATTTATCAGCTTTCAGTGATTCGAAACACTGTCTTGCATCTCTTTTGAAATATTTGTCATTTACTTCATACAGTAGGCAGACTTTTCATTTCACCTACATTTGGATACAGATCGTGTCATTGTGACTGAACTTGTTCAAAGTCCTACTTTTAAATCTGCTGTCAGCCATGTAAATAAACATCCTCGATATGAGCCACAGTGAACAAAAACAGGAAAGAGAGTGAAAAGAATAGGAATCAACATCTGTCACTCCTCAGTCTCAACTCTCACGCAGCAGCTGAATTAAAAATAGAAACATCTATCAGACAGCTGACACCCTGTTGTTCCGATGGGAACACCATTGATACTGCAAATGTTGGTTTAACATTCAATGTCATATTTCACTATTATGCAACAGACCTACGGACGTGCTTCCCATAAGTGAGTCACATTGGGCTGGTGTAAAATAACAGAGAACATACCCTGACCCTCACAAAGGAAAGCTATAGCCAAGCTGTACAGACATACGTTTACATACAGGAAAACGTGTCTTAGTTGTATAAAAGGATGCAAGAGGAATGTAGTCCACTGTATGCAGACACATATATATATATTTCATATATATCTAAACGTGTAAAAGTTTGAGCTAGGAACCACTAATTTCACTGGAGAATTTACCCAGATGTAGGCAATTACATTACATTCTTCGGGATGGTGTTAGCTAACTCCATTTCTAAGCTAACAACCATCTTGTGTAAGAAAATTTCATCGCTATAAGTCACGACTAAGTCAGCTAATTGGCAGGATTACATATCAGACTGCTGAACAGTTGTCCAAATCTCCTGGTTATAGACATTATATCAGTTTTTGAAACTTTACTGGAGACCAGTATTTTGCACTGTGAAGCAGTTTGTCCGACTTTAGCTTAAGCATCTACAATACGGAGCTTTCAACCTTATCATTAGAGAATTTTATTCCAATTTGAAAATGTTGCCAGTCTTAAAATTTGGCTATGTGTAAGCTTGTCGAGTACCAAACTGTGAAAACTGTCATTTATCACTGGGCATCTTCATACTGAAACAGCCTTTTCTCTTTCTACACACAGGTATGTGAATAGGGGTGGCCATATGGTTTATCTGTTCCTCTCAATCTCGGCTGTCTTCTCCATATTTGCTCAAGAAGGACACTCAACAAAACAACTCTTATAGACGATGTGTTGATTATTAAGCAGCGATGAAAGGCGTAATTACATCAGGCGACATTTGGGCTTCCAAGTCAAGCTTAGACGGCTGGCAGGACTTTACATCCAGAACAAGACTGTAACTGTGCAGGACTGACCTTGAAGGGCGCTACGAAGGGTAAGGCTACTAATGTGATAAGAATCACCGGATAGCTACAAGATGGGGAGAAGGAGAGACATAGAGAAAAAGAGGAAAGTGGATGGTGGTGAAAGATCCAGCGTGTCCCCTGTGTCCCCATTGTTCCCTGTTTACTGTAAGCGTGTGTTCCAGTACGTGGCTGATACCAGACTGCTCACGAGGACCCGTGAGTGAGGCTGGACATGTGAGTTGTTTACTAAATAACACTCATCCCATTGCGTGCATGCTGTCACAACACGTGTGCGTAAGGTTGACAAAAAGACAAATGAGACACAGTCAAGTCCACAAAAATAGCCTGGCACCTATAGGCAGTTTATAGAAGACAAGCAAAGCCAGGAGCAATATGTCTGTTTGTTTTTAGCTCGCATAGAGCCTTGAACATTTTTAAAAGGTTTTGTGGCTTGGAGTGAATTAGTATTGATGATCAGATGAGTCGCAAAACCATTGTGGTAGATGCCTATCTCTAAAGTGACCACATATAAATAAAACTAGACATGTCAGACAAAACTCTTCAACAAGAACACACAGTCATGCTAGCAGTCATGCTATATAAGCTAGAAAAGTAAAAGCACGTTTGTTTTTAACTAAACTGAACTGAAGTAAAGTGGGCAAACAAGCTGGCAGATATTTTTCGCTGACGTCTAGATATGGCAGCTTTAAGTTAATACTAAACTAAGCTAACATTCTCCCTATTCTCACTGTCAGCTGCAGTTTCCATGCTATTTTAGCATATTTTAGCAAATTGTACTGTATATTTCTGTATTAAGAAACATTTAAATCTTCCATTTCATAACTAATAAAACCAAAACTAACATGATTTTATTCAAATACCAGAAATCCCTTAAAAATAATGGTGACAAAGTAGCCACATGTTTTTACACCATTTTTGCCATCTTAGTTTGCTAACACTGACAATTAGTCCATCACATTCTAACACATTAGCAGAAAGTACACCTGACAATGCCATTCATTTATTCATTATTGTGTTAGTTACTATTATCTACTACTTAACAAAAGCAAGCTCCACTGTGCTGCCATTTAGTGCGTCGAGTCTCCACCCTGCTGCCCATTCAGCCTGCGTTTTTGGAGTTAGTGTCAAACAGACAGAAATCTGATCCTAGGATACACCACTTCCTGGTGGTGTAAGTCAGTGAGTGCGATTACTGCCTAAATCAGATCGCTCAAATCATTCTCATGAGTTGAAGTATCACTTCAATGTGAGGAATGCAGTTGGACCACAGAGAAAGTCTTCAGAGGGACACACCACTTTACTCAGAGATTGTTTTTCAGTACAAGAAAGAGGGTGAGAACAGCGTGTGCCATATATTGTGCCAGTGATGTTAGAAACAGAGCTGCAGATATATAGATGTGGTGACAGCAAACGTCATGAGGCCTTCCCTGGTATACATCTGAGACAACCTATGTTTATTCAGGACATGACAGACACCTACCTGTGGGTTATCCTCCATGACATAGCGGATCTTCTCCACCACATCAATGCGGCGCTGACGGTGCAAGGCATTTATTAGCTTGGCCAGGTTGGCGTCGCTGTCCCGGATGGTCCAGTGCTGCAGGGCGGCGTACGCACGCTCGTGATCAGACGAGTAGCCATTGGAGAAGGCAGCCACCTCACGCTCCGTAGCATTGGCCAGCGATTGATAGATGTCAATCCACTGGGTGCCCACCTGGGCCGCCACCAGCTTCAGGATATCCACCCCTGAGCAGAGAAACAGAGACAAAGGAAAAGCAGTGAGGCTCGAGTTCATTTACTCGTTTACTTCAATAGTGCTGCAGTCAAGACCACCTAAACTGAGACAAAGCCGTGACCAAAACCAGAGAGTCTCGACACCGAGACAAAACCAAGACTTTGAAGGGTTGAGACCAAGTCAAGATCAAGACCAGAATAGAGACACAGTGAGGGCATTTGTTAGTTAATTTTCTTACAATAACACTGAAATAACTATAGTATTTAAGGTGGTTAAATTTTCACAGAAAGGAAAATAGATGTGTATAGCCAGCAAGCAATTGAAATGGACAATATATACATAGGTGGCTAATGTGTAGCGCTAATATTTGCTAAAGCTCTTTGGGTGAAAAGATTTCTGATGACTTTTGGTACGGAGGCAGATTTCTAACGTTAGCTAACAAGCTTTGTCAGCATCACTTACACTACCTTTCTTTATGAGTCCAAAGAGCTGATAAAAGTTTGACACGGCCCCAAGCATCTCACTAAGTGTTGCATTGCAGATTTTACACACTGCTTTGTGTTTTCTTTTGGCCCTGTTGCTACAGATGAACTCTTTGTGGTTTAGGTTGAGAGATTCTATTAAAGAATATTTGGCTGGTGTCTCCTAAAGACAGACACAGCTTCTTCTCCAAAAATTACATCACAAATGAGTCAAGTTATTGGTTGCATTTGAAGCAGGAAGTTTTACATCAAATGACAATAATGATGTAGCAAATAAATCAGACAAAGCACAGGCAATTTGGTGATATTCCCCAGTCGTGGTCTTGACTGGTCTTGGAATAAAGTCCAGAGTCCTTTTTGTCCGAGATGAAGACAGGAGCGAGGAATAATACGGTCAAGTCTGGGACGAGTCCAAGACAAGTACTAAAACACACCACAGAAAAATGCTTTTAAATATTTCCAGTACCTCTGACCAAAATTTCTAGTTAAAATTTCATCATTTTCAATGAATTAATCTTCGAGCCCGTACTTGTGGTCTATGACTATAGCATGAAAGGGTCAGAATGCGGTGAAATGCATGTGCACACAAGTGATTTATCATGAGAACAGCTACTCTGTCAAAATAAGGGTCTCGTGTTCTTTTCTCAAAGCTTTCAAACATGTCAGGTTTGATCTCGTTCTAATCAATCACACAGCGGAACGGAAATACATCAGCGGGGAATTGAGATTGTGTCGAGTATTTCTTTTCTCATGACTCTCCCACAGCAGTTCACCATAAACCATAACCTGAGCCATACCATGTCCAGGAAGAGAATGATTTATTTGCACACACTCAACCAGATGAGAACACGTGTGCGCTTTCTTTTTCTACAGTCAAGGAATGACTTTGTTACATTCGAGGAAAATCAGAACTGTTCCAACGGAAACACAGGTCATGCGGATTCACCAGTGTTTCTTTCTGTAACCAGTACACTCGGTCAAAGACTTTATAGCTAGCAGTCAAAACAAATACTTTAGCAGCTACTGCTAAGCCTGAAGGATTGCTGGATCTGTCTGCACTCGCTGCTTGTGGGGTCCTCATACCAGCTAAGAATAGAATCAATTCTTCACCTCTGAATTATTATCAAGACCAGTGTTGGGAAGTTTAATTTTGAAATAGAATAGGTTACAGATGACTAGTTACCTTGTTACAAATGTAATAAGTAATATAACTTTACTTACATTACTTCATCAAAGTAATATAACTTTTTACAACAAATTACTTTTCTGACAAACATTTTCTGAACAATAAAGCTAAAACATCATAATACATTTGAAGCAACACTGCACAGACATGTCAGAGCCTTTTTGGATTTCAGAGGGAACTAATCTTGCATTTCCACCACTGAAAGCCGTTCTTGTCCAGTGACATGGCCGTGGTCGGCTGGTCGCAGCCAGGCATGTCAGACTCAGGCTGCTTAGAGCATTGTGCGTTGATTTGATTGAGAACTAATCAAAAACAGGGCTCAAAATTTAAGCACATACAGCCAAATGAATGGAGCCTGTCTAGACGTAGAGACAGCTCCTTGTAAGCCATCCTACCCTTAATGGTGCTGTTGTCCGGAAATATACCAAAAGAGAGCATTGGAAAGTGAAAAGCTGCAAAGCAACATAATGAATGGAATATTCTACCTTATATGTAAGATTGCACTGAAAATGTAACACCAACATTTTGATGCCATTCTGTCAAACCATTTCTGATATTGCGGTTTAAACTAATGGGGACTGACCAACATGCTGACAGATAGAGACTGGGCCGTGGACACATCTAAAAAACTCTAAACCACCAAACTCAGTGTAATCCGTTGATAGATCTGGAACTGAACATCAAATTAGCTGTATTGTTTCCTATTTATTTGCTTTATTTCCTTTTTTTTTTCTATAGATCACATAAATATGACAAGAAGAACTCCAGTGATTTCAACGCAAGTGGTCAGAAAGCAGGACCAGGGCTGAAATAGCTCAAATAAAGCACATTCTGAGCAACAAAACTATTTTTGTTTTCCTGTGACAGAACAATTAGTGACACATGAATCCTCAGATAAACATGGTGAATATATGGATCTACCTCAAACATCTCGTATTTTTTTCTTGTGACACACACAGGTCACCACTTGACATTTCTCTTTAAACCTGAGTACTGATCCCCCCCCCCCTCCCTCAGACGTCCTGCTGTCTGTTCAGATCCTCTCTGCTCCACTTCAACACTGACTGTTATCTGACTTGACTAGGCTGAAAATATAAACGCTGACTCACCTGTTTGTTGACTAAAAAAACACATTACACATGAACAGATGTAACGAATGTATTGAGCTGTATTTTAGAGATGCTTGCCATATCCTCCACTGAGCCACACAGAAACTATATGATGATAAAATCAATATGCATATAGGCTGAAAACAGAGGAGTTGACATAAGAGGAAATGATGCATATGGCTCTGGAGAATTTAGCAAGCAGAAAGTGTGGTGTAGAAAGGTATTTAAATGAATGTCTAACAAAGAGTTATAAAAGTGGCACCAGCTCATTTCACTGGACCAGGGTCTAAATTAACTATAACTTTCTTCATCAGTCTTCTTCATCCTCAGTTTTTTTTCATTGTCATTCCATCAGTTAGCCTATAAAATTGTATAAAACAGTGAAAAAAATGCGGTATCCAGAGAGCTGTACAACAATATCCCCAGAGCTGTCAAGTTTCAAAATGTATAAAACCTGCTGTCTTTGTGTTTCTGGGGGTCAACCTTCAGAGGAAGTGGCATGGACTAATAGGCAACTTAATACAGACATTCATAATAGATGTTAAAGTTTCAAACATTTGCACGTTTTTGTGTACTTACGTGAAGGAGTGTTTGTTGTGTTAGAGGCTGGTAGATCATTGATGCTAGCTGACTGCATTTTTAAGCTTACAGTAGCTAGTGTTGCACATTGAACTTGGGAGCGATATGGATTTTTGCGTTAAAAAACGGACCGACTCCTTTACATAGAAGTGAGCGTACCGGCTGATATCGTGGATGTGGGCAACTGAGACAGTCATTCGCTTAGAAGTGGAGTTAGCTTACGTCAGCGAACGTCCCAGTACAAAACAGACTCCAACACAAATGTCATGTAAACGCACGAGTATGTGCGAATATTGGACCCCTCATGTTGGTGATGCCCTGAATTTTCATAAAGAGCCATTAGATAAGTTAAAATGACAATGGTCTAATACTTTATTTTAACTACATAACAGCATTACAACCTCTCACAGGTACTATCATGGCATGTGACTCCTGTCAAAATTACATATATAAAACCCTTTTATGAAATTTACATATCATGCTTCAACAAATGTGGAGGTTTCCCACACTGGCTATTAGATTGCAACAGAATATGAACACAGAAATAATTCATTCACTTTTGAGTATCAGGTTGATCCCTGATTAATGACCAGTGTAGCAAACATGCTAAGTGCATAAATCCAGGATGATTCAGAGAGATTGGCGAACAGAGATTAAATGGACGTTAGCCAGCTTTCATGGCTCAACACACACATACTGTTAACGCTCACGTGTACATAAATATATACACAGCGACAGCACAGACACGAGATGAGAGGGAAGTATATAAAGACATGTGAAATGCAGACACATTACACTGACGTGCTAGACACACTACATTCTCTGACTTTAGACCTAAACTAGCTAACGCTTACCAAAAACTTAATCTAACCCAAAACCAGAGCTGTAATCCTAAACCAACCTTTTAAAGACGCTACACTCAGCCTCCTTTGACCTCATTTTGCAAAGCGTCCTTCCTCCAAATTTTTTTTCAAAACTTTTAATGGAGGTGCAAGAGCAGACAGTTAATCTCGTGGCATGAGTCTGGAGGGACCCGGTGGACGTCGCGTGTCTGGGCCGAGAGCCTGTTGACTTTTATCCACCTCGCTCGCCGTTAACACACAGTGACAGAGGAGAAATCCCCTCGCACTGCATGCCTCACTGCCACAGCTAGCCGGACACATTTAAATGACCTATATACGTCTCGTGATGATTCAGTGTGTCAGCCTGCGGATGTGTTTGTGTTTGCATGGGGAAGTAGTGGAATGGAGTGTATTAGAGTGTTTAGCCTCCTATGTGCACTTGCCGTGGCACTATATGTAGACTTGTGAGTGTCATAAGTCTAGTCTCCATTTTATTTGCTGGTATTTATTTAAAATGACGATACTAATTATACTGTCACATTACACACTAAGATTTGTCATGTTAAAATCTTTGGCTGGGCAAGTGAGTATGTCTGTTGTGACACAAATCACTTTGTCATAGCACTTTTCATGAGCCCGGTGAAACTGGAGTAAAATCTTTAGATTTGTGCATTTGTTCCCTCCCTTTGGATTTGCATTTAACACAGAGTTAAGTATGAAGTATGAAGTAAGGTCTGAAGTGGATATTCCGATCTACAGAAACTCACCAATTTTTTTGATATTTAACTTACTGTTGAATGTAGCTTCTACTGTGAAGATACCAAAAGGTCCAAAAGAAGTTACGAGAGAACAGGAAATACTTCACGTAAAGAGCAGTTTGCAGAAACAAACTGGCTGCAATTGATCTGAGCAGAACAGGTGCCACAAGATTAGGGATCTCTGAACTGCATACATTGCGTCCCTTTGTCCATCACACTGACTCTCTTGAAACAGTGTTTTTTCTTTGTCAGTTTAAAGTACTCCATGTTTCTCCTTGACGCTAATATTCCTGTTATCAGTGATTATCTTATCAGCGAAACCAATCTTTCTGCCTCAGACAGTTCATGTGAGACTACTTGAGACACCAGCAGTCTTAAATGCTATGGGAAAACTTTCAGTTCATTTTCAAAAAATGAATAATGCAGAACTTGACCCCAAATAGTTCTGTTGTGGGTTTCTAATAAGAGATGACTTTAAATGCATTTGGAAAACCCAAAGTATAGAGTAGTCATCCATCCATTTGATGATTTTCCTCTACATATCCAGGTCTGTCTCACAGTTGTAGGAAGGTTCAGCAGCCCACGCAACGATCTCCATAGTCACATCCATTGGTTGTTCCTGTGAGATCCAGCCCTTCCTAGACCAGATGTCCACCAGCATATTGTAGATTTGCCAATGGTTTGCCTGGTTTATGTAACATTTCTTGAAATACTGCTATAAGGCAGTGTCTGGAGGCATTCTAAACAGATAGCTGAACCACCCCAAGCATCTCAGGTTCTACTCCAAGTTTCTTTCAGACATCTGATGTATTTGGTCTTTCTCAAGGGAAGCCCAGCCAACTGATGAAGGAACCTCATTTCTACTTGAGTCTGTGAAGTTCAGTCAACACCCAAAGCTCATTACCATATTGGTGAGGTTCTGGGAGAGCAGGTTCAGATCACTCTTTGCCGTCAATGTAAAACTCCATAAGTCAGTCTCCAAAGCAGTCCCTTACTGATACTTGGGGCAAGGGCTCACTCCAAATCCAAAGGAAGCTAGTTACTGTTTTCCAGTAACTGGGTGGTCACTGTGTACTCTTGATTCTGTAGTTTTTTTTAACTGCAATGCAAGATAAATCTTGGAGGAACAGAAGCAAAACCAGGCTGATATATAGTAGTGTTGGTAAATTATCCAAGACATTCTATGCTGAGCTAAACTAAGGTTAATTTTACAATTTAAAAAAATACATGTGAAATCATAGTCTTCTGAACAAACAGGTGGTCTCACCTCTTTGAGTGCATCATGTTGTTCAGCATGGTGCAGAGTGTGTCAGCGCCTTTACAAATACCAATCACATCACATACTCCTCTCACGTTCATTCCGGTTAAACAACACACAACGTTAAATTAGTGAAATGTGTGTGTGCCTTGTGTGAGCACAACAGGCTGCTGTATACCTCCAACCCATCAACCAACCCCCCCCCACCAATCTGTGCTCTTCACAATCAAACCCAGGCCGAACTGGGAGCAGGCTACCCCGGCCCACCCTGGTACCGCACAGCGCAGTATATTCTACCACGTGGCACCCCGCTGGGCCTGAATGTGGAACTTGGCATTATTAACGGTGTGGATGTTTAACGAGGGAGGATGGTGGGCAGGTACAATGTTGTTTTCCTTCATGTTTTCCTCTACAATCTGCATCTAACTTTGGAAATATATGTTGTAAATAATATGGCTGGTGACCACAGAAGACAAAACCTGCCTCTATCTCATGATCTCTAAACAAACCATGAAAGTTTTTCCAAGTTTTAGCCCATTAACTTTAAACTGCATGTACTTTACATTACTTTCCACAGTGAGGTATATATAGTTCACCTGGCTAACTTTAAGGTTTCCGGTGACTTATTTCGCCTCCACATTCAACAGTCTTATTGTTTACCTTATTGTAGGTGTATTATTTGCTTTGACAATTGTATCAAACAATGTCCACAACATACACACACTGAAAGACGAGTCAAGGTTTGGGCCAATCCCAGGTAACAAATGTGAATAAAAGTCAAGACAAAAAGTTTTTTTGACTGTCAAGAGTGCAGTGAGGGTCATGGACTGTTAAAATAAGCGGACATAGACAGTGTAACATCTCCCATTGGTTTGTGGACAGTTTCAAAGCCTCGAGTTTGGCTTTTTGGTGTCACCATCTTGGTTTTGTTGGGGGTTCTTTAGCTAGAAGTGCTCATGTTTGGACGAGAAGGTAGAGCTGGGAGCAGCTACAGAGAAAGGTGAAACTAGCCAAGCTAACACTAACACTAATTTTTTGAAAACACCAGCCACAATAACTAGGAAATGTTATGTTTAATGCTGCCAAGGAATTTCCCTTGGTGGTCATCAATGACCAATGTATATCCTTTTGTGTTATTGCTATTATGACAACAGACAGAGCAAGATGATTTTTTTTCAGTCAATTTCAAGTCAGGTAAGGTTTCAAAAACTTGTGATTTACCAATGATTGCACATTGCCGATTTTCCTCATATTTGCAGACCTGATTGTCAACAAAATGTTCCTGCAAGTTGACTTAATTGAAAAGCAATGATGGAGGGTCACATGCAAACCACGCATCAAGCAAACCAGGTCAGGTTTGACGACATCCTTATACAATTACACCTCATCTGATCAAATAATAGTCATTAAAAGGATCCTGGCTCCTTTCCCCCTGCCTCCGTAATCTCTCTTAAACAACTGTGTCCTTTGTGAGTCTTTGTAGTCTTTATGTGTAAACCGTACAAACGGGAACAACAGCGTACGCTTTTCGAAACGGTTTCTCCAAAAAAGGCATTCACAGAAATGGACTTTACACAAAACCTGCCTGATGTACGTGCGCACACTACAAAGCAGCTCTACAGACTGAAAAAAAGTGGGCAAGTCTCTTTCAAAAAAGTGCATTGTTTTTCAGAAGATGTTCTCTGTTTAAAGTATACTGAGGCATTCACTGTTCCTTTAAATTTCTTAGAAGAAATTAAAATAGAAAATAGGCACAGTTACTAAACAGGATAAGGGAGAAAAAGAACAAGGTCACCATACTGCAGCATCTTGTTGACCTTTACAACATTTTTGTGATTCCCTTTAATTGCTGCCACAAATACAGTTTGACTATTGCGCCCTTGTTCCAGATAAACAAGTAAATTCCTCAGATCCTGCACAATAAAAATTTGGCCAAAGGCCCTGGAAAGCCCCATTCATCCCCGCTGCGGAGAAGTAGCAATTTTCACTACTTCCTGAGCAAATGCCAGGTATTGTATGTGTGTGATCTTTGCTTTGACGTTTCCCTTTCTTTTCTCCTTTATTGCCCAAGTGTTTTAACTGCTCTAGTAAAGGGGCATTACAACCTTCAAGGGGAGCCAGCCACGCACCTTGGAAGGATTAAGAAGCTGTTTTGTTTTATGTTCCAGAGAGTAAATAGCGGTGTAAAATAGCTGTTTGGGGTGCATGTGCATACATACTATACATCGCCATGTAAATGCATACACATGGGCGCAGAATTACTCATCCCCTCAGAGGAACACACACAACGCACACACACACAAAAAAACGGACATTCACAAAGATTGAAAACCACTCTGTAATAACCTGTGTTTCAGAGAATTAACAAACTTACAATGCAATTGGATTTGCAATTCAGTTACATATAAACAAGGTTGACAAGGTTGCTTTTAGCATCTTCCACAAATAATGGTCACACAACTTGTGCTCAATGAAAGTGCAAAAAAGCAAACATGGGTGCTTGTTTTCTGTGCTTTTACATTTTTAATTCAAGTACATAATTGGAAAATATGTACTTGCTTGATGTAATTGCTATCTGTTTTTTTCATTTTGGTTTTAGAGATTTTTTCAATCATTTGCCCAGAATGCCAATGTCAAAAACAACACTGACTTGCTAATACACATGCCAGATCAGAAATCATTCATATTTGGGTTTTTGGAACATTTTCTCCACTGCTCTACGTTGTGAGGACCAGGACTGACAAGAATCTGCAGGATTCTACGTGACACCTGAACTCCACGTTTGTCTTCAGTAACTCCTGGTTTGTCAGCTGCTAAAAGGACTGTATTTCACAGCTAATTGCTAACTAATAAATTAAGAAAACTACCATTTGATCCATTGTTAGCATAAAAATGATTATAAATGCAGCCTGAAGTTCTTTTGATAAGGCAGGTCACCATTATGAAGTGGCGCCAACCACACTGATGACAAAACACAAGTTGGCCAAAACTGAAATCTTTTTTGACATCGAAAAATGTTGCCTAAAATTGACTTGTCTTTCTTTGTGTCCCCCGTCTTACAGTAAGTATCTAGACTTGAGTAGCGCTGCTAGGTAACGGCAGGGAAACCCCAGTGTGGTTAGCCAACAGCACTACAATACAACACTTCCCCCTGTCAAACCCGTAACTCCCCACACACATATACACACACACCATCTCTCTTTCTCTTCATTTCCTCCTCTCTATATATCTCTTTGTCGCCCTGCAAGAGACCCGATTGACCCACTAATGTGCCTTGCCAACCCAACAACAACCCAGAGGCAGCTGAAACCAGATTATTCCAGTTCTCTGTGGTCACTCGCTGAGGGAGTAGAACGAGAGAGGGAGTGTGGCGGGTGGCTCAGCTTTATCACACACACACACACACACACACACACACACACACACACACACACACACACACACACACACACACAATCACACAGACAGGAGGTGTCCCCCGAGTTTGGGTTTCTTTCTCTTTTTCAGAGTGAAATCAAGAACTCTGCTGCGGGGTAAAATGTAGTCTACCTGTTGATAGCCACCGAGTAATCAGGTGGAACCAAAGAGGGGTGTGAGGGTTACAGGGATAAGAGCAAAAGAGAGTCAAAGGAAACAGAAAAGTGAAAATAGGGATATTCTAAAATGATAGAGGAAACAAAATTGAGGTAGTAAGCACTTTAAAACAATGTGGAGTTAGAGATATGAGTGAAGTTAGGGAGAGCTTAATTTGTCCTATGATCTGCTTTTCAGAGGAATTAAACTTCGTCTCATTGAATAAAATAAAAAACTGCGCTGTCCAAACTTTCTACACATAAAGTCATATGCTGCAGAGAGCGTTGCATCATGGGTTGTTTGTAGCATTAATGCTGCTAGGCTAGCGAGTGTGTTTAAGCCTGTTTATAGTGATTCTTTGTTCAGTTAGCCCAGTTTTATCTGCAGGAGTTTGTGTAATGTGTTTTTCTACTACCAATGAGGACATAAGGTCCTGAACACTTCAGACAGATTTACAGTCTGTGAGCTGGTGGATGGAGATGCCCGACGTGCAGTAAGTCTGGTTTTACACAAATGCTTTGCTGAAGCAAAAGGCAATGCTAGAGGACTTTAATGGCAGTATGGGAAGTGTAAAAATATTTTCGGTTCATTATGAAACTGTGTCGAGACAAACTGAGGTAATTAATAGGAAATATTGTGAGTTGTCACAGATGTATGATTCAGTTAGGAAAATGTGGACAAAGTACTTCATCAATGACTAGATTTGTTTCAGGTTTCTCCCAGCAATGTCACAATATCAGCTCAAAATGATACACAGCAGATACAAGCAGAGTTTTTAGTCAAATAGCAACAACAAAAAGCCATCACAGTGCCTAAGCCCTCCACAAACCCAGAGAAAACTCTAAAATACATATTTGTCTACATTTTACGAGATGTGACAAAAATTGTGATTCAAGTCATGGACTGTGATTCTAAAAAGATCATCATATAGAGCTTTGACCAGATCGCCCAACCCCAAGTGAAGTCAAAGCAGAAATGCAAACAAATGTAAAAAAGAAGCAGACAAACAAAGTGAAACAGATGAGAAAAAGAGAAAAGAGTTACATCAAAAGAAGAAAGCAGGAGGAGAAATTAAAAAAGATGAAGGGAACGAATCTGAGAACCCAAGGAGGTAAACAATAGAGGTGAGAAAGATGAGAAGAAGACACGATGATGAAACTGGAGAAGAGTGTGTGAGTGTGTGTGTGCTGGGGGTGGATATAGACAGCAGTGGTAGTACAACAGGGTCATGCCCTTGACTGTGTAACCACTGCCCTCAACGCCATGTGCCCCGGGGTAGAATTGATTAGAACCGCAGCGCTGCGATCGCATCGAGAGAACAGATGGTTCTACACAGTTCAACAGCACAAGTAAAGGATGTCATCACACTGACATAGCATGGGACATACCCTGTGCGACACTGAAACTCCCATGTTTTTCACGTTGGGTGTAGATGTATTATACAGCACTTGAGATGACAAAACACTATGGCACAGCTGCTAAAGAATTCACCATGTTGACCGTGTTGCTTTTACAACCCTATTCTGAGTTTAAATTTAGAACATGGCTGTTTTTTCTGCATTTAACCATATAACATCCACTCTTTTCTGGGAGTCCAATATGCATGGTACTAGGCTTCATCTGAAAGAGAACATCTTCGAGTTTCAGTATTTAACATGTGACTGAAACACAAACTACATCAGTTGATTTTTTTGTGAAGTTGAACTATTGACAAATGTACAATAAACGCACATGAATGCTGCTCTCAAGTGGACGGCTGTTGCATGTGAGGTTAGTTTGTTTCAACTTCAACAAAGCCTGATCCTCCAGACTAACTTTTGCTGCAGTCCGAACTGAGGTCCCAAAACCATGTTTTTATTACATTGTGAACATTTGATCCATTTAGTTTTAGTTTCACGTCGCAATTTTGCAAGAGAACTTTGCATGACATACCTAAGTCCTGTCATCATCACCTTCCTATTCTTGACATTGATTGGTTTGTAGACAAGCATGTGGACATTGGCTTGTTGTCAGTTTGGGGGGGTAGAATACATTAAACATGTCAGTGTTTTTATGTGTTTTTCCAAGTTCCCAAAGTGCTATCATAGCTCATTTTTCATTCTTTTGGTTCTTTTTCTTCTTCTTTGCTTAATGGCTGAAAACAATAGACTTACCTTCCTGTATATGGTCCAAATGTCCAAACCATCCAAAAAAAGTGATTTCACACAAGAAACAAACTGAACCGCGAAACCATCTCTTTTCGTTGGACCAAGGCTCAGTGGTTTGGTCAGCGGTCTGGGGCTGGTTTCACACCTGCAATTTTGGTTTTGAACTAACTGAGAAGTCCCAAGTCCAGACAAAATGAGTTAGTTATGAACGTGCCCTGAGTTCCAGTGTCTGCAAAAGAGTACTTTCTTCTAGAATGCTGGTAGGGTTTTGGAGATAGGGAGAAAAGAAACGTGTTGAGTCAAAAACCGAGTTTCACAATACGACAAACCAACTCCCTTCCACAGCAAGCATGGAGCTCCCTTTTCGGAATGAAATCAGTAAGCACACAGGCAAATTTGACACATGACAGCTTGAAAAGAAATAAAAGAAAAAGCATGTTTCTGATAGACTGTAAATAATCTGAAAAAAAGAAGTCTACTTCCAGACCTCTAAATTGCTGTGGAAGAAACAACGGACTGATCAGAACTTTATAAGTAGGACAAAGTGTGTTTTCCTGAAAAATGTTAACTGCACTGTATAAAAAAAAGACAGCATTCATGTCGCTTGATATTGCCCTTCATAGCAAGCATCATAACAGCAAAGTAACCGGATGTTATGACACATGTTCCTGGCCGGCTAACATCTAAGAGGTTTGTTCTCCAGTTACATTAGGAGATATATATTTGTTTTTGTCAATGCAGCCTCCCACACTCTTTAACTACAAGCACTCTGGTTGAAATTACAGAGACAGCAGACTCACCCTGTCCATTAGTGTAGTAGATCCACTTCTCTTTGACCTGTGCTGGGGGAGCAGATGGTTTCTTCTGAATCGCCTTCTCCATGATGCTGCTGGGGTCCTGCATGGGGCCCTTTTTCAGTACCCGGGAGCTCCTCTTCACGCTGCATACCACGATCACCACCAGCACCAGCAAGAGCAGCAGCACGATCATCCAGGGGAGGTGCTCGTTGATGTCAAAGTGATTATGGGTGCTGGGCCTTGGTGACCCTCTTCGAGTGGGCCTGTAGTAGCTAGAGACTCCGCTGCCGCTTCCGCTCCCCTGACCAGCTACCTTGCTGATTCCCGTCCCAACCCTGACGGTCTCGACGCCCTCTAACCCCTCCATCGCCCTCTTGTTGGGGCCTGGAATAGGGTCCAAATTTTGTTGACCCTGCTGTTGCTCACGATCCGTCAGCTGCTTGGGAGCTGGGGGTGGTGAAGTTCGTGGGGGATCGTGATTTGGTAGGGCGGAAGTTGCGGCTCTGCTGAGAAGCACGCCCTCTGCTTGGTGGACTTCCTCAGCCAGGTTTCTCCTCAGCTGAATGGCTGCTGACTGTCTGTACATACCTGTGATCAGAGACAGAGAAATTGATGGAGACAAAGACAGAGCGATAGAAACATGAGAGATGAGAGCGAACAAAGAGATATGATAGCACAGAAGTAAAAGAAGGGAAACAACAGAGAGAGCAAGACAGGGAATTAAATTTCCTCACTTGAGGGATCTGCTTAACCCACACAATGAAAACAGAAGGCATCACGGGAGGGAATCCTAACACTTTAATCCATGCAAGCAATCTGGCACACCAGTAGAAGAAGGAATAAGGTCCCACTCCTGCTCTTATTCTTTGCTGACTTCCTCCATCCCTGGGCTAGAAGTGTTTTCCAAACCCAAGTTTGAAGCTACCATTGATTTTGAAGCCCAACCCCAATGTTAATAGAGGAGAATTAGACAATGAGTACAGAAAACATTGAATCATAACATAAATTTCCTAACCTTTCGCTTAGGGTTAGGTTTAGGGTTAGGCTTGTAACAGAATAAGTGTGAGGCCAAAATGCATGTATTAGACTTTATGTAGGTTGACCATATTTTGATTCCCAAAAAAGAGGACACTCGGCTCCGCCTCGAGATACTTAAATGATACTCGAAGTTCACTCAAAGAAGCCTTAGAACTTTAATATATCATAAAGTATGCCTCCTCCGTATGGATAGAAAATTCAGTTATAATAATGTCTCCTTACAACAAAAGACACAAATTCAGATTCTAAGAGGTTATTCACCATGTTTCATTATTTTAATTATTATTTTAAATTCTACAATTCTACAAATATTCTACAAATAATGATAGAAATAATGCCTCTTGGGAGAAATACAAAAATG
Source organism: Coranthus polyacanthus (assembly GCA_037367275.1). Classification (NCBI taxonomy): domain Eukaryota; kingdom Metazoa; phylum Chordata; class Actinopteri; order Kurtiformes; family Apogonidae; genus Coranthus; species Coranthus polyacanthus. The sequence continues at coordinate 15,968,985 of JAPQRN010000017.1, read as the reverse complement.
TTAAACTATTGTTATAAATAATCTTTTCCGCACTTATCCCGACCAGGACGGTAAGTGGGCAATTTAAGTACATGCTTAATGGTCCTGTGAAAAACAATGAAACCCAGACATTTTCACTAATTCATAAACCACCCCGGACACCCCCCTAACTTTATGTGAAAGTCAACACCTTCTAGCTTCTGTGATTAGCATGTGGCTAAAACACAACCTAAACTACATCAGTTCAAACATGGCTCAAATGTAACTCTAATCCTAACCCTTAAATGGGTCACCAGTGACCAAGTGGATGTTAAAATGTACGTTCTTATACAAGAATTGAGACCAAAATATGTACTGTAGCTAGCAAGATACTTTACATTTTGCATGACAGATTTATTCATTTGAAAGTGATCTCTATGTATCAGATTCTAATCTTGGATGAGACACAATCATCCAATGTGTTGCAGGGTTTTCCCTAGGTTTTCAGAGGGCTTACGTGCTGTCTTGATTCCAGCATTTTAACTGTTTGTGGAAGATTTAGGCACATGCATGTTATGGGGGTTAAAAATATATAATTTCACATAATTTTGGACCATTATCACCATATATTTGTCCAAATCTGGAAAAGCTGGAGCAGATGATAAATAAACACCATCCAAAAAGCTGATTTTACTTTTTGGCCTGGGTGCTGGACCTAAGGGTTAAGCTTAAGGTGTCTAAATTGTATCTTTATGCATCTGATTTGGGACAACAACACACAATCCGCCTCTCCTCCAAAGTGCCACATTAAATCCCAGCTGTTTTCCATCTTGTACTCTGATACCAAATGAACTTGGCATGCTCATCCCACAGTCTGCTCGCCGATGAGGCTTAAGCAAGGGCAAATGGTAATCTGACTTTAGCTGGAAGAATAATTAAAAAACATAGAAAAGAAGAGGGGAGCGGCGGGAATGGGCTAAGGATTCAAAGCTAAACAAATCTCTGCAATGCGTTAAAATAGGAAAAGAGCAGTTAGAGGATTATCAGTGTTTCGGACACAAAGAACAGCAGAGATTTTAAACACCAGAACAAACTGAAATAGTCAGTCGATATTACTGTGTCATTAGCCTCTATTGATCATTGCTAACACCTTTGAGTTACTCAATAGTGACTAATGGGATTGTTACATAATGACATCGGATCATAAATGGGCTGCTGAATTTTTTTAGGATCATCAACCAGGATGACGTTAATCCCACTCATCCTCTTATCAGCAGAAAGGTACACAGGTGCACGTCTAATCCCCCAAATTAGAGCTAATGTGACTAAAAGCAAGACGTGTTTAACAGTCATTCAGCTTTGATACAGAAGACCTGCAGGTGCTGCAGTGCGCTAAAGACGGTCCACGTAAAGCTTTGTTAGCTTTTTACCTAGCAAACCATGACATTAAATCAGCAATGTTCCGCACAATGTCACCCCTTCCAGCCAAAGTCAGTATAGCAGAGTTGAATAATGTATAATCCTTAATAACTGCAAACTAAAAAGGCAAAAAATTAGTCGAGTTTTTTGTTCGATTTAACCAACTACAAACTGACAAGCTAAACGATGGTTTGCATAATATCCCAGCTGTGGAATAAGATAGATTTCCTTATTTTAAGATTGAGATCATTTGCACAGTTTTACAATCTAATACAGTTAAAGGCTCAATATGGAAGATTCGCGCATGCTTGTGTGAGGTTTATGTTGGAGTCTGTGTTGTGCTGGGAGCCGGTCATTTATTGATGTTAGCGAACTCCATTTCACAGATAACGGTAGCTAGTGTTGCCGCTGTAAAGGAGCAGAAGAGATGCATTGAAGAAATCGGGAGGGAGCAGAATGATTTTGAAAAACCAACGCGAGTCTTCTACATAGAAATCAGCGTACAGGCGGTTATCATGGATGTAGACAACCGAGACCAGCTTAGAAATGGAGTTAGCTAACGTCAATAAACAACTACATAAAACACAAAACAGACTCCAATGCAAAGTTCACGTCAGTTCACAAGCACTCGTGAATCTTCCACATTGAACCTTTCAGTCTATCTTAAATAACTGTTTTTGTTTTTATTGCTTGTAACAACAACCTTTAGCATTTTCCCCATTAGGTCCATTAAGTTCTTTCAGGGGTTAGACTTTTATTCTAGTTTTAAGAAACCCAGCCAAGCACAATTTGCTTAACTCATTGGCAGATTTTTTGATAAATACAAGACAGTTTGGTTAGATTTAGGAATACCTGGTTTCTTTGCCATTGCAAATCCTACAAATAATGCACGAAAATACAGAACATTTGTAACATTTCTGTGCATTGAATGTACAGTACTTTGATCAAATTTTGTTAGTTTTACAGCACAGCTTAGACACAACAGAAGTGCTAAATAACACAAATAATGGAAATAACAATGAACAAGTGTTCTCTGTTAAATCGCTGGTTTTTATCATTATGTGGTGACTCCCGTCTCTAGTGTAGCTCCATTTACTTGTAAACCAGAGAATAACACTCAAAACATGTTAGTTTGCAGTTTAAATTCTCACACTCCTTCTCTCACTTTCCCCACATGGCTGTTTTCCATTTGTATTTCTATTGCTCTGCCGCTCTCTTTTCAAATAATGGTAATATCATTAAATATATTGCATTCCTGATAGAGATGTCCGGTCTTCAAAGCTGCACAACTAAGGTCTGAACAAGGACAGCTCGCATGCATTTCCACAGACCATGCTGCTGGTCTGACGTATAAAATAGGCCTGTTCTTGATATTTTAACCCTCAGGACACCCTTTAAAAAAAAATCACACTTTTCCTCTTAAGACCCATTTAGGTCACTGGATCATGTTTAAAAATATGAATGATTGTCAATGGGGCCAGAAAGGGCTCCAGGAGGAAGAATGCGAGGCGTGTTGATGGTGTTGATGCTGACATTCCAAAATTCCTTAAAAAATGAACATCTTTGCCAGATATCATCATCTCAGCATAAAAAACGCCAAAATGAGAGCAAAAATACAATCGAGAATCCCTAAAAGGGTCACAAGAGGACCTGAGGGTTAATCATGTTTTCAACAGATTCAACAACAGTGTTTTGTCTGCACTTTAATGAAGGTGTGAGCGTACTTTGTAAATAAACATCTCTCTGCTTGGAACAACACATTCTGCCTTTTCAATTGTGTATTCATGCTGCGTGTCCAGTCCTGTTGCGTTTTTTCCAGGTTCACTCATCCCCCTCTTAACCCGGTTCATATACGTTAAATGAACTGAGTTTAGGGGAACATTCTCTGCTGGGCCTGTTATGTTGCTAGGATATGTGACGTATATTGCCTCTTCATTAGGTGAGACATAGTGAATAGTGGTAGGGTTTTGTTTTTTTTTTCCACAGCTGTCATTGTTGCGGTAAGTGGTTAAAGATATTTTTTACAACCCCTTCCCCTTCCCTCCACTGACAGTAAAAAATACCAGTCATGAGTGTGTAACACCTCCCTCCCACCCCCAGTGTCCCTCTTACAGAACAGACAGGGTCAGATTAACTAGCTGAGAAGCTATCGATCCCATGCCAACACAAACAGCAGTGACAGTATTAGAGTCGGGGGGTGGGGGGGCTGGGGTTGTCCACTGGTTATGGAGGTTTGATTCTGAGAAATGACCGGCTGACTGAGAGGAACAACACTGATGTATGACCAGCAACAGAGGAAAGGTAACAGACGGGAGACAAAAAGTGAAAGGACGGACATGGATTTACAGTGATGAAGGGGAGAGGGCTCGGGAAAAGGGGAGGTTGATAAAGGATGACAGAAATACCCATAACTCCTCCTGGCCACAAATAGTAGCAGTTTGTTTCCATGCCTACAAATGGGCTTTCCTTTAGGAATTCCCATAAGACCAAAAAACATTTATTATTGATGTAGTGATACCTCCTCTACTAACACAGCAACAGTACATAAAGAGGTGTAAGCTGTACGCTGAATTATGTGAAAGTGTTATACAAATTTACAAATTTGCACGTGACATCAAACTGAGGCTATAGTTTCTTTAAGGGGAAAACATTGTGGCTGGGTTGCACTAAGATTCATTATTAAACCCAGTTAAATCACATACCAATCTCAAAACTAAGAAAGTTTAAATTTGAATCTCCCTTTAAACCTCAGTTTAGTTTTTACTCTAAACGTAGATTAATTTGAATTCTTTTCCACCAAAATATTAAACTCCAATTGAAAATGTGACCAGTATTAAAGTTAAGATTGAAAATGGCTGCCTTTTTGAGGCAGATTGAGCAAAATAATCAAGCTCCTCGAAGAAAGTTAAGGGACTGTTTTTACCATCTATTATTCATCCATATCAGTGCATTATATCAGGCGACAAGGTTTTCTCAAAAAGTTAGAGATTACCACTGTAAATAAGCTAACTAACTTTTTCACTAGGTAGCAATCAATGTAATGTTTTGCTATAGGGAATACAGAGCCATCGAGAGTTAACAGTTTCCCTACTCATTACGTCCCAATGTCACACAAATACATTTCTTTATTTTAATTTCAATAAGTTTGGTTTATTTCAATTAACTTGGATTTACTAAATGGATTAGAACTAATCTTTTATCTTTGCTGGTGAGACCTACTCTTAAAGAATTAGACTTTCTCTGCTGAGCCGTCGTGAGTAGGCTAACTAGCTAAACTTTTAGCTAGCTAGTAAACAACACGTCATGTTTTGTCAAGGAAAACAGAGCAGCCAAAAGTCAACGGCCCCCTCCTCTTGTATACTTATTAGGTATACAACAGCAATACTTTCTATTTATTCATTCATTTTTTATTTTTTTTTGGACACAATTGAACCCTTTACTGAGAAGGGAGGCAGTTAGCCAATGTTAGCTTAAAGACTTGAATCAGGAGAAAATAACTACGAATCCATCTCTTACCAACAACTCTACAGCTCACTGAATTAAAATGGTGTGTTACTTTTGTTCACTTTAAATTCACATAAATTAAAAACACAAACTGTAAATTTATTATTATTATATAATTTACAGTCTCAAACTGTTTCTTGGCAAACAATAGCCAGATCTCACCTTTTTGTGCATGTCCAGACAGCGCTGAAGATGGAGAGGATGAAGAAGTCATGGGTTCCTGTATTAGCACAGCATGTGCAGGCGGCACCAGTGGAGTTGTTGTCGAGAAAGATGATGATGAAGAAGTGGTGGAAGCAGTAGAAGGCAGTCCACAGATGTTATCTGTCTCTCTTGTTCCAGGTTTGAGCAACACCAGCCCCTGAGCTTGGCAGTCTGTATGACATTGGCACTTCAGTGCATTTGACTCCACGTCTGAAAAAGTCCCCTTGTTGCACGGCTTACAGAGCACATCCTCTGTTTCACTGCCCCGCTTTTTCACCCTCGTCCCAGGAGGGCACAGCGAGTGGGGCTTACACTGTGTGCCACCGTCCCCAGACAGGTAGCTGTTGGGGGGACAAGTGCAAACGCGGTCCTGGGTGGCTGTACAGGGTACTTTCTCAACGAAGCCTGCGGGACATGGGGCCCGACAGCGATGGCATTGCTCGACTCCATTCTCACCCCTCGTGAAGGTACCTTCTGGGCAGGGGTTGCACTCCCTCACGGCTGTTGGAGAGCAGTGGACAGACACATAGGTGCCTGCTGGGCACTTGTCGCAGACCAGCTGGGTGCCCGAGTCAGGATCAGTGTGCTGATAGTGGCGGGGAGAGAGTAGTGACTGGTCAGCTGGGTTGGTTGTGGTCAAAACCCGGGCTGAGACCACCACTGTACATAAGAGCTGTGAGGACAAAAACATGCGGAAGTTAAGAAAAAATACAAAAAATGGTCAACAATACTGAAATACATACTTCATAAGAATGCAGTGTAACAAGAATGAAGCTCCACATTACATCATATAAAACTAACATGTTGAACAAAGCAAAAACGTAGAAAAGATTTTGATTTCTTCAAGCTATTCCCTTACATGTGAAAGCTTAAAAAATCTTGAGACCTTTACACACTGGGGTTTATTTTATTCTTTCCATGCAATTAATTTGCATGTCATTATATTTTTGCAATGAGTACTTTCACAAGGAAAGTCGCAAACATCCATTGTTTTCCAAGATTTTTCACAGACATCAGCCAATCATGTTGTGCATTATGGAGGTCACATCACAACAACAAGGGTGGACCTGTTGATTGTTTGGTTCTGGCCAGCCTGTATTAAATGAAATTAAATTGTTTGTGGGCCTGTACGACATTAGGAAAGTTGTTGCTGTGCAATAACATTGTACTAATTGGTTTTATATATACTAGTGTATGGGCTGGGACAATACATTAGTCTTCTGGTTTGGTAATATCATGATTCTTGGGTGCAGATTCAGTATGTATTGTGATTCTTAAAAATTGTGATTCTACAAGTACTGCGATCCGATATTATGATCAATTGCGATTATGTACTTTAATACTAGTGCTACATTTAATGAAGTCCTACATTTAACATTTAGCTCTTCCTGTTCATTCAGCCAGTGCCGTAAGAAAGAAGAGAATGTTAATAAGAATAAGATGTTAGGCCACAAATTCCATAGATACAACAGCAATCTACATCTTCATTTAAGGGTTTAAGTGAATGGATCGACAGATGGACAGACAGATGGACAGTTGGCTGGACATAATAAGACACAGATGGATGAAAAGTGCACCGTCAGGCCTGTACCAACACTTCTTTTGAATGTGCTTGCGTTGACTTGACCCAGTAAACTTAAGTAGAAAATCATGTAATCTAAAAATATCTCCTGACCAGCAAGGGGTGAGCGTTCTCCACCATGACAAACGTGGAGTTTTAGATTCGTCATGTCTTTAGCCTCATTCAGTATAAAACATCAGTGGCCGGGCTGGTGGAAATGACTCCGTCAGGTTACATGGATTCTGGGAAGTCATGCCTCATGTTACTTTTTCCGGTGCCAGTGAATGAAACTGCTTGGAGCAGATTTTGAGTTCCATCATTTCAGGCAGCGACTCATCCTGTCCCTCTTAAGCTGAGGGTCTTACACTGTACGTTCACTTTACAACCACAGTTCATCAGGGAAATGACTCTCCTCTTTTTTTTTTTATTGCCGTCATGCTCCCCTCTCACCTCTGCTGGGAAGCCAACAGCTCAGAGGGTTTAGGGGAATAACCCACACATGTCTCACTTTACACACAAACACACCCACAAATATGTCATCTGAGTCACGTCAGTGCAATACTCCACCATCACTTTATGGCTCACAGCGCTTTACTACTCCTGATGTGTAAATATTTCTTTGTGGTTACACTACATTTGAAGTACCAGTAACGAGGATGGAAGTAAGAAATTACAATCACTCTACTGTTTCTGTACGTACATTTTTTGGGTACATACTTTTTCAAGCATGTTTATTTTGAGGTATCCCTGCTATAAATGAATTTGCTTCTGTTACAGAACAAAAATGTTTCCATGAACTACGTACTTGGGCCACGATTAAAAAAAAAAGAGGACACAGAACACAGGTCTCGTGTGTTGAGGTCTAAATGAATCTGATTCCCAGTCACGTTGAGTTGAGGATGAAGTTGAACATGAAGAAGATCCTTGGCCACATTTAAGGGACCGATTCAAGGGACAGCTTCATTATGCAGTGTAAGCTTTGTTGGCACAAAAATGTGGAGATATCAGCTTACAAAAACTAGGGCTGTCACGATAATGACATTTTAGTTGATGAGTAACTGTCCTAAGAATTGTGAATACTGATTTAATCATCTTTTTCTGTTCATTTTATGCCAATAGAAAAGCCACGTACTGACAGTGAACAGATATGATATAAATAACTTGAATACATAAAGCCTATTACCGAAATATACAATGAAATGGCAGATTACATTGTCAAAGTGCCTCGAAATAAACAGTTGGTGTCGCTAATTCTCCATCCAGGTGCCATTAAACCATAGTAGAAGAAGGGAGCGCAATGAGGTGAACATTACGTAATCAGTCAAAGTTCAAATGCTGGAAAACGATGCCACAGCTGTGACATGTGACATTTTTGTTAGTTTCATCCATCTGTTGTCATACAGACGAAAGGAGACAGTTATCATGATTAGTACGTGTTGTTAATGAAGACGCGATGATGTGAAGATGACGAAGGGACCCAAACGCATGAAGTCACACAGCAGGCAAAGGTTCAGATACTACATATGCAAAATAACTGTCGTTAGCTCAACTACTTATGATTAGATAATTGTGTAGAAATGGTGACAGGTCTACATCCAACCTGCGCAAGTGAATTCCAAATTTATCCATGTAATAGGCAGCAGTTTTATGCCAGTACTCTGTGATCCTTGTGGTTTGGCAAATGTTAGCTAGCTAGTTTTGCTTAAGCTACATCCACACCAGACACATTGTGGTTCTGGTTTGGTTGATGCTCTGTTTATTTCATGTCAGACCTGATAAAGATTGTGCTGTGTAGAACAATAAATGATGGGAATCAACATGACCAAATGACATGACAATATGACCAAAGTTACTTTTTACTTGTGAGTAGATTTTTTTTAGTACTTTTACTCAAGTAAAATAATTTAGTTACGCTTCTCCTCAGTTGACTCTTTGTCATGTAACAACAGGCGGCTCCGTTTCTTCATAAATGGCCACCTGTGGCAACGTAACCTGACCTAATCATCTCCATGACAACTAAGAAACTTCATCCATTAAGGAAGACAATGACATGTGGCTAACATCTTTGGAAACACAGAGAGTGGACCTTGTGCAGAGGGTCAACTGACCTTCATGTAGCATAATCCACCGGTGTTTTATGAAGACAGAAAGAATGAACGAAAGAAAGAAAGCAGCGAGGCAAAAAGAAGAGAACCAGCAAAGCCAAACACAGACAATGTTGGAGGCACGACAAGTGTGTGAACTCAGACAAATGTGAATGGAGATGAGCAGCTCATGTATGCAGAACAAACATGACTGGTGGGATTGAAGTGATCCACTGAGGGGAGAACTTTGCTGATGACGCATGTTGGTTTGTTGTCCATGACTACTGATCCAAATCTTCCCTCAACAAAAGGAAGTAATACCACATCTGTAGACGTGGAAGGGTCTATAAACTCATAACCAGTTTTTTAAATGTAATTCAGTCATTGGGACATTTCGGGGGTTTGAATAAAATCCAAATTTGGAGGAAACTGGGACAAGTGATGTTTGTAAAGTTGTGGGATAGAAAAAGAGCTTACCTAAAAACAAATTTTATGATCGGAGCTAATAAGAAGAATGCCGTCCATTCTGCCGCTGTTCCTTTGTCCTTTCACCACACGATCAGCTCTTTGTTTCCATTCCCAGAACCTCATCCATAAACATCAGAGCATGTTCGCGACATGCTGTTCATAACTCAGTTGCGTCAGAAACATCAATGCATTCATTCACATCAAGGTTCAAAGTGAAACGCCGGTAGAGTGTGAGTGTACAGCAGTTAAATGGGAAAATTCTGCTTGTTACGGGACAATGGATGTTCCCCCCTGTGGTTCTTTCTGCTTGTTTGTAATAATTTATTATCGAAACAGCATGGTTTGTCACTTAATATTAAAGGTTTGGCTGTGGAATGGACAGGGGCTTTTTGCATTGTTAACCGTGGTACAGATTTGTGTTTTGTCTGTTGAAGCAGGCTCATTAAAAAATACCAGTCAGCTAGGAGTCAACAGAAAACAGCTATCATTATTTACTTTTAGGTAAACATTGTCATAGGATTTAATGATCACTACTAAGTCATGAACACGGTTTTGCATCCGGAAAGTTTGTTAAAACGAATAGACGAGGCATCATGAGTCAACATCAGTCTCTGTGGATTAACGTTTTGTGAGGGATTTTCACTTTGTTTAATCGAGGGGAACCGACATAAATGTGCAGTATTCCAACAACACACTAATAAATACATAAGCATCAGGGTAATTTTACACATCATGTTATGTTTGTTATAAAGCTAAATAATGTTAGCTGAAATAACCACTTCAAAAAATATGCCAATTAAAGGTTCAATATGTACGATTTGCGCATGCGTGCATACTTTACTACCGAGACCGGGCAGTGACATGAAGATTAAATTTCAGTAGAGGGAGGGCGTAGATGAACATGCTGCACGTTGCGTCTGTTTACTATAAAGTTCATGTGTTTTATTGTGTGACAATGAGAGGAGACATGACAGACTCAGAGAAAACTAAAACCGCACAAATATGGCAACGTGTCAGATTTGAAGCGGATGAAAGAGGTCAGTCCAAAAACGTAGATGAGACAGAATGCAAACAGGAAAAAAGTCATGGCAAAACTGATTCCAGTGCTGCTTCACTCCCGCTTCTTCGTCTCATCATTTAGTGTTTATTGGCAGTTTGGAGGAGCATTACCGCCACCAAGTGGACTGGAGTCACTACACTCTCATTCATGGGCTATCCCACTCAGTAGCGTCGGCTGAAATGCACCTAATGACACCTAACACCTAATGGTAAAATTTGGTATACCAGTTCAGTCTAACCCTACCTTCCACTGAGTGGACGGTAACATTTAGTCGGAATCAGTTCTATCATTAGGAAGCCAAGTTGACTAGCCTCCTAATAACTTCAAATAAAATCAGATTTAAGGTTCAGTGTGCAACCCATTTTAGGGTTAGGGTTACATTTAAGCCATGGTTAAACTGATGTAGTTTGGGTTGTGCTTCAGCCACATGTTAAACACAGAAACTAGAAAATGTTCCTTGTCAAATGAAGTCTAATACATGCATTTTGGCCTCACACTTCTTCTGTTGGTTCCATCAAAAGAGTAGATGTTAAAAGTTTAAGTTTTTAAGTTTTTAGTAACATATAAACAGACTTTCTTTTCTTTCCTTGGTTTTATAGCAAGTGGCATTCAGTCTTAAAATGCATTACTGTCAGCTACTATGTTTGACTGTGGACCAGAGTTAACTAAAACTGGACTTAACTAAAAAGCAAAACAAATACCTGCTCTAACAAGGGCCTTTTGCTATTTTAGCGGCCACCTTAGAGGAGGGTGAGGTGAGGGGTATATTCACGGGCTGCAATCTGGCACTTAACGATTAGACACCACTAAAGAATAAACACTGAACTCTTAAATCACTAATGGTTGGCAGCTAATGTGATTCAGCTTTCAGCTCAACTTTAATGACAAACTTGGCACAAAGTCAGTTTTCAGCTAGCTAATTATTTGTAGTGTCATTTGCATTATAGTCCAGCTATATCTTTTGGTTTGAGTCCAAATCTAAATAAAGCTTTAAAGAAAATGCCCCTAACTGCATTTTTTTCTAAATACATTCAAATGGGGGAGTTGTGTTTAATGTTAGCACGTTAGTTACAGTTACCCAAAACCTATTCTCAGCTCTCAGCACAAACAGTATAGGCTTATTGATCATAGAAACTGAGCATATTTCTTTACTGATCTGTGTTGCTTTCTGGCTTGTGATAAAGCTGCTCAGAGAACAGACTGAGCTCAGAAAACCCAGCTCTGTCTGCAGCTATGGTTTTAAAATCAATGAAGGTAATTTCTGTTCAACATGTCAGGAAAGGACCGCAGTTAGATAATGGCACCAGAATAAATGTATGTGGATGGAGCCACTGTGCACTTGTGTGTGATAATGTTTGTGAGTGTGTCACGCAAACAGCCTGCCAGGTATCACTAGCATTTCCTGTTTGCCATTAGGAAAATAAAATGTCAAGAAAGACACAAAAAGGAGAAGGGGAAACAAAGTGCAGCGCTGGCACTTTGTCAGTACATTTCTGCTGCTGCACACACATTTGCACATAGAGAAATACACAATGTCTGGAGCTAACTCTGCAGATCAGCAATGCATGAATCAATTTCAGTCATGGTGCTGCCAGCTTTACTCTTATTATGCCAAGTCTGACTCCAAATCCTGCCGCACTGCCCATAACTTACATCATCTGCCTGGTGCACAGGCCGGCCAATCAGACAGACAGATATGAGGTGGTGCAACAGTCCTGTCCATATGCACTGACTGGCCAGTGCTGGGCCGAATTATTCTACATTGCACCGTCTACATCTGGTATGATCTCCTGTGTCAAAATTGTACATTTTTGATGCAGTGTATGGGATTGATGCAGTCAGATGTATTACTGAATGCTGCTCGAGATGTCTTCCACAAAGTCATTTACAGTATGTGATACAGATGCAGATACAGTGATATAGAATATGAGCTACAGAATAAATACAGGAGGGCTACGATCATAGACGGTATAAAAGAAGTTGACGTAACCACTGTGACGTCAACCACAGGTTTGAGGACTGCTGTTTTGAAGCCATGAGTTTGGCATTTTGGCAGTTGCCATCTTCGTTTTTTGGAGCCAGAAGTGACCATATTTGGCTGAGAGGGTGGAGGTGGGGAGGAACGAGGGGTAACTCTCGCCAAGCTAATGCCAATGCTAACTTACTGAAAACACTGACCACACTGCTGAGTAAAAAAAATATATATTAAATACCACCAAGTTAATTTCTTTAACACATGAAGCTGTCTGATAACAGTGTAATGAACGAACACACAAAGGCTAGCTGCTGTATGAGCAGGCTAGCTGACAGACCATATAATGTAAGACGCAAATTAATGCTAACATTACCTAATGTAGCAAAGTTAGGCTCAGTTTAAATTAGGTACAGTAGTAAGACAAATTTCAAAAACATCTGCACAAAAAAAAAAAAACTTTGCCAGTAGAGTAGAGAGTGCCTGTCAGGAAAAATTTGAAACCAAATTATCCCTGTCAGCCCTAAACTCAAGCTCTAGCAAAAAAGGACCACCAGTACATTTATTTGAGGGTCATACATATACTTTAAGATACTTTTGCAGTGGCTTTAATTTCAAGCTGTAGCCGTTGCCCCTACTTACTGTATATATAGTGAAACATATGGCAGTGATAACAGAGGGCTCTATCTAATCTCACTGTGACCCACCATAGCAAAGGGTGGGGGTTGTTTCTCAGGCAGCTCTTGTTTACATCATATAGGCAAAAGTGTGGCACCACTGCAGAGCAGGTTCCTGTTGAGCACCCCCACCCACAACACACACACATTTCCTCAATGAATATAAAAAAAAAGGCATAACCCACCCAACTTTGTGACTCTCTGCCTGACTGCCTGATGAGCTGGCGGAGCAGAGCGCCCTGTAATTCTACCTCCAGCTGCAGTTATACTGTACGCTCATCTAGACACACCCAGCCCCCGATTCGCTTGAAGTCAGTGAAAAACAGAAGCAAAACTCATAGGTTGAATCTTTTTTAGGTAACAGGCAGCTAACCTGAACCTCTTTGGACTTTACATCATACTCATTCTCTTGGTTTGTGTTTTATTCAAATTACTGTCTTATGACTGTAACAGATTATACAAAAACATCAGTGACACCAAAAATATGTTTTTCAGTCATGTGAAGCCAAAGCCATCAGAGTTGGATTTAGCTAAAGCGTAGGTGGGATAAAGCTATCAATCACCCGAGCATACCTCCACATTTACCCATCTTTTAGCCCCAGTCTAATCCCCAAATTAGAGTTAACATGACTAAAAGCAGCCGTCTTTAACACACACAGCTTTTTGTAATGATACAGAAGACCTGCAGGTGATGTAGTGTACTAAAGATGGTTCATGTAAAGTTTAGCCAGCTTTTTAGCTCACAAATCATGACATTAAATTAGCAACTTTCTGCACAATGTCAACCCTTACAGCCAAACTGAAATAATGTAATCATTTAGCCGAGTTGCGTGGAAGTATTCTGTATTATCTTTAATCAAACACTGCAAAAACAATGCAGTAATTAAAGGTTCAATTTATAAGATTTGCGCATGCTTGTGTGCATACATTACAGTTTGTGTTTGTGTTGTGCTGGGAGCCGGCCATTTGTTGACGTTAGCTAACTCCATTTCTAAGCTAACAGCTGTCTTAGTTGCCAACATCCATGACCACAACCTGTACACTGATTTAGAGGACTTCGTTTTTCCCACAGCAACACTATGTAGCTTTAGCTTAGAAATGGACTTAGCTAACAAATGACTGCTTCCCAGCACAACGCAGACTTCAACACAAACTTCACATAGAATACCAGCACATGTTAACCTTACATATCGAACCTTTAATTTACTTTTCACAGCATCTTATAGGTTACACTTTATATTAAGGTTCACATATTCATGATTTTATTGTTGCTCATTAGCATAGGCTACATATTAGTAGTATATTTGCTCTTTATTAGTCATGATAAAGTACTCATTAATGCTGTTTCATTCATGCCAGTGGTAGTTTTTGCTCAATAGCCTCATAATTACTGCTTATTGATAGTATGTAAGAAATGTGTTGAACGAATTATGATCTTAATACAATTTGTTCAGTATGAGCCTTATAAAATGGTTATACCACAACAGTCATCTTCCCTATAAATATGGTCTATTCTTCTGTAACAAACCAAAACAAAACTACAAGTGTAAACAGTGTCTAAATTACTCTGAATTAAGTCTTTCTAATTAAGAATATGTTCCCCATTCTAAGGTGAGGTGTTGCTCATAACTAATTCACTAGTACTTTGACACTTAGTTACCTATATAGGTTACCTATTCTAAAGTGGCCTAATTAGCGGAAGACCTCGCAATGTCCTTACCACTGTCAATAAGCAGTAATAAGGATGTTATAGAGAGTTAGCGTTATAAATTATTAAATAAAAAACATGTTTTGTTCCAAAAACAGTGCTACCACAGTTTGGTCTTTAACTTTAGCAAAGAGGATTCTGGGAGTGTTTAACAGTTACTAAATACTTTTGTTTACACTACTAAGTACCAGACAACCTGAAATGAAAATCAGGCAGAAGCCCCTAAAGGTCTTTAGGAATTTCCTAAAATAAGCAGTAGACATGCACATGGACAGACGTCTGCATGACAAAACATACAGCCTGTCAACATAGGGGAAGACATGTCACTCTGCAAGACTTATGACATGAAGGCAGCGCTGCACGACTACACATACAGACCACAGTCTCATCCTGTGACAGCACTTGTGACTGAAAACTTGACCGCAGAGGTTGAAGTTTGAGAGCTCATTAATTTAATTGTTTTGAAGATTTTGGAGCCAGTCTTACAGGGTTGACTTATTCTACTGTCACAGAAAACAAACAACCTGCTGTCTAGGATAATGCATGTGACTACGCGTGTTATATAATGAGGTGCGTTCAAACAAAACTTTAGTTGTGGGTGGGATGTTTTTGTGTGTGTGTGTGTGTGTGTGTG
>JAPQRN010000017.1:15930079-15945807 GCA_037367275.1 Coranthus polyacanthus | reverse complement strand
ACGAGGCCTTCCAAAATGATAATGAATGACTAACTCGTCCATGACACGTCCAACTGTGGGACATCCTCTGTCCCATATGTGTCAGTGGAGCAAACATGGCGGCTTGAGCCAGCCACTCAGTCATCTGTCCCTTAGCGCCCATCCTGTTATCCGTCTGCTTACCTCCCGCCCTGCTGTCGAGATATCCAGACACAAGGCGTGCAGTGTTTTTGGCCCGTTAGTAAACAGTCGGCATACACACAAGCTGGCGGTGCTTATAGCCTCAGACGTTACTGCAAATAGCGGCAGCCGATAAAAGAGTAGAGCACCATCTGCCCTGCACGTGGAGCGGAAGAGAGTGGACCGAGGGAGAGAGGGGAGGGGTGAGATAAAGAGATGTAACGTGCCGCTTTGCTTTTACACTGGTGGGGGAAGAATCCTCTCCTAAGTGGGTCAGTGGGATGGCGGGAGAGGAAAGGGGAAAATCCACTTAAAATCAAGGCAATCCTTGTTTATTTAGCCTCGTACTAGGTGAGGTATGATTGACAGCTGCTGAGAAAAAAAAAAAAAGGGAGTCAGACACTGCAGCAAAGCCGAGGATACGCTGCACATGTCCTGAGTGACACTGCTGTTCACTGATGCTGCAGAGTGTTCGGTGGGCCAAACAGGACCACACGCACATACTCTCAGACTGCAGTTACTAGGTGAAGCTGCCTTATATAGCACCGAAGCAAAAGCTGACTATTATAGGGGAACGAGTACGGCTCTGTGCATTTTTATGGAGAAGGGGGGGGGGCGAGAAAGAGTGTTTGCATCCAGGCGTGAGTGTGTTTGTGCACATGTGTTTCAGATATGCTATGATTTAAATCTCCATAATGTACACATTCACGCATGTGAGTCTTTAAACTACGTGTGCAGCCTACTATCAACACCCACAAACAGCAGCCCACCCTACACATAAACAAACATTCTCATCACTGTAATTCTTCTAACTGGTTTATTACAGCTTGGGCTTTCTAGTTTTTTTTGGCGGTACTAGGTGACATTTCTTAAAATTACTATCTAGATGTGCGTTTGTCAAACTTAGGGTCGGGACCCAAAATGGGTCGTGGATCTGTTTTTATTGGATTTCAAGAAAAAATGCAAAACAATGCTATGGTATGACAGTTCATTTTTCTAATTAAAATAGAAGAAAGGTGTGTGTGGGGGGGTTGCTACACTGGTGACATTTGGTAAAGATAAAAACTGAACAAACTGGACAGACTTTCAGTACTGAAACTGTCTAAAACATTTTTCTTGAGCAAGGGCTCGGTTTTGACTGTGGAAAAGTAAATCGTGTTTGTTTGTGTACGTTAGCGTTTCATTTTGTTGGTGACTGGTGTGTTGCTACTCGATTGTTTTAACTGCGATTGAAATTCCGGCATTCCTGCCCTGACTCATTTCTTGAGTGAATTTGGCAGCAAAAGTAAAACCTGTAGGTTCAGTAGGTATTTTGGTAGTTTTGGTCCTGGAGAGACACCACAATTCTATTTTGGGTCTCAAACTGAAAAAGTTTGGGAACCTCTGATCTAGATGTTCTATAATAAACATCCAGATATTTGTACGTAGATGTCAAATATGGTCTGAAAAATATATCAAGAAGTTTGGACATTTAGTGGAAGTGGAAAAGTATGGAACACTGAATTGGAAAAATGTAGAAATAAATAATGTAAAAGAGCTTCAAGCTGTGCCTTAAACAAATCATTATTACAAAATGGAAGCGTTTGGGATCAGCGGGGTTCATTTTCTGTGATTTCATGTCTTTAAAATGTCAATCAAAGGTCATTTTCTGCTGCAGGTGAGAGCATTAACGTCAAACTTCATGATTTGAACATGCCGTGGGTTATTTAACTTTTAACCTCTTTTGAGCCCGAATGAACCTGGAACTATAAAGACATAACATCATAACCATGTGCAAGAGAGGGAGACTGGATTCTTGATAAATCACCCGCTCCTCGTTGTTCACGTAGATACATGTGAGTATTACTTCGGTGTGACTCAGTCCCTATGATGAATCATAGGTAAAATGAATACTCGCTAGGAAATGTTCCTAAAAGTCAGGTATTCCTAAACACCACTTTAAATCAACCGGTCTGCTTTAACAGACATTATTTCTGTAAATATTTTAAATAATCTTAACGTTTTGTTGATTCAATACTTCAGTTACTGTCAGTTTTCTGTTTTTAGTATTTTGTATATCATTTGGTAATTCCACAAAGTAGCCAAACAGACCATCACTTACCGACAGTTTACATCTTCCTATATACACATGTACTGCTATAACAGCCTACACAGTATGTTCATGATAAATCTGTCTACTGTCTAGATATGTTCAAGTTGTTCGGAACCGTTTCCCTTTCTTTCTTTTATCAGCTTTATGATTGATGTGAGTATTTTCACTGCCACCCACAGCAGATGAAAGCGGGCACTTGTCACTTTGTCCCCAGATGTTTCAGTATTTATGGGTGTTTTATTTGACTTTGTTTGTCTCCCATGTTTCTTAGAGGAAACTTGGATTGCTATATATTCAACTGAGTCTCCCACGTTTCACAGCAAAGTGCACTAAATGTGTTGAGCTCAAGTCAAAAACAAGCAAAAATGTACAGCTCGTGTTTGAACAGCTGATTCGTTTTGAGACAATCCCCTCTTTCACCAGATGGCCAAGTAGCAAAGCGAAGCAAAGCTGCTCAAACAGTGTATTTTAGTTACGCGTTCAGGCCTTAAGTGGAGTCTCCTGGTAACAGCACGAACTCAAAACCCAAGTGTCCGACACGGAGGGTTTAAGACACAGAGGCGTCATTTCGGTTAGGGCTGGAGACCAATTACTGTAAATGAAGATGGAGCACGACATTAAGGTTAGTTTAATTTGTGCTGCCCCAAATTAAATACACTAAATACTTTCATTTACCAAGTGGTTAATGATTTGGACAAACTTTGGGCCGGTCCTGGTCAAAACGTGAGAAACAATTAAGAATGGGTGCAAGTTTTCTTATTTGAAATGAATGACCATTTTAGGTTTGAATATTTTCCAGGCAATTTCAGTTGAACTGTTCAATGTTCATTTAATCTCAGAATATACTGAGGTATATCTGCAACAGAACAGAGAAAACACAGAAAACACCACAATGAATACAGTGCACGACCAGAAAAAAAAAATGGAAGCAATCACAAAAAGTGACTTGGGTAAACATTAGCGATAAAAACAACTGGAGGTACTTCAATAAAATGAGAGAATCATTAAGGATGACTGAGGCAATTAAAACATCCAGCCACTGAATCACCTAAAACATTTAAATTGCCCTAGAGATAGAAATGACACAACTCTAGAGTTTTTTCTTTTGCAAGCTGTTCCGGGTTGCAGGTGAGTAAAACTAGATTTTCTACTAATCATATGTCAAATCTCAACATGGAAATTGCTTTAAATTTCATTTTATTTGTATTGAGCTGAGAGATGCAGCAACTTAAGGCCAAACTAAAAGTCTATGCCCAATACAACAATATCTATAGTGAAGGTATTTTACATATTTTACAGATTATAATATAATAAGGCTGTAAATTACTTTTACTGAATTATCAGGAAATGATCATCAAATACACACAACCAGTTGAGTTAGAAATAAGGCAACAAAACAGTCCCAATGTTAGTTTGACCTCTACTGGACAAAAGTGGTCATTACAATTTAACTACATCACCAAACTCTGCTCACATGACAGAATGTTTTCAGCCACAGTAAAATAGTATCATCACTTTTACTCAAGGACTGTACTTAACTACAAATTTGACGTACTAGTGCTTCACTGCTACGATTTTAAGATGAAGTTTTGACACAGTGGGTAAACGTTTTTAAAATCCAACACATTGTTAGACCTTTTTGTCGGCTCACGTTTCACGTCTGTCAGTTGTTAACAGCTCCACCAAATACTGATTTTTCCCTCCAAACTTCTCACATGGTTTCATTTCAATATGTGTTCAAATCATCCAAAACGTCAAGAAAATTACGAGATTAGAGAAAAACTGAAAACAGATTTGTGTATCGGAACTTTTCCTGTTTATTTTTTTCTTCTTCTTTTCTCTCCCATTAATCATGTGAGGAGTCCTCAGATTGATCTGGTCTCCCTCTATATAAGTAACGTGTTTTCACAACGCTGAAGCTTCAGTATTAATAATCTAATGGTGTCAGATATCAGACGGACCAAACCAGTACTTTTACTGAAAATACTTTAACTGCATTCTGCTTGTAATGCTCACGTACCTCTGCTTAAAGCTGCAGTGCTGGATAGTTTTTTGGCATCATTGGGTAAAAGCTCCATAATTACCTTTCAACATACTGTAATTCAAGCGGACTGACAGGAAACAAGAACTCTACCCAGTTCTGCGGACTCCGACAGGCTGAGACGCTGAGACAGACTCCTTCTTTCAGAAAGGTAGGAGGTTAAATACGTGACTGACAGCTGTAATTACAGATCGCCGTTAAGATTCAATCTGACTCTACTCCTCTACTCCATGGCTCCTGCAGGACTTTACTCGTAATGGAGTATTTACATTGCTGTAATGGTACTTAACTTTCAACGTAAGTAAAGGATCTGAATACTTCTACATCTGCTGATGATCTGCTGCCATTATATAAATGACATCACGTGTTTTCTGGATTTACAAGCACCGTGCTACACTTCCACAGAGCGCCACTGAAAAACCTAAGTGTGTCCGTGGATGACTTCCCACTTTTTAAATTACTTTTCCTCTTTTAACCGACACCTGAGTCTGAAAGCTATAGCGTCGGCCTACTTTCTATACTACAAGAGGATTGTATGTCAGTGTAATACAGTGAGTGACTGCAAAAGGCAGCTGGAATGCACTCCATCTACATACGTCTTTCCTCTCATATAGGGTGCAGAATTTCATTTTAAAAGAATAAATATTACAAAAATTTAATTCAGTGAAACATAAAGGCATTGAAAATCATAAATGTGAATAGAAACAGATAAATAGATAGATTTAAAACACGAATATCTTCTGTTACCCACTCTGCTGAAAAAGCGTATTTTATCCTTTACTTGTGCAGGTAAGAGCTCGTACACGTACCATAAGCTGGTAAACCTAGCCTGAAATACAGTGAGTTGACATACAGTATGTGATCACATTTTACCCACAAGGTGGCTCTAGATCACACAATAAAGCCAAGTTTCATGGGGTGGTGTGTGCTTTTTTTGGCAGTATTAAGCCTCAAAGTGAAAGGAGATAATGGAATTTTACAGGTTTGAATGAATGTAGTGTTAAAATAGTCTGTTACATTATACATTTATATAAAAAAACATATCCAGATGCTTTGCATGTGAGACACTTTTCTGCAGGCTTGAAACAAATAAGGAACAGCTCCTCACATTTGTCCTGTGACTTTATTTTCAGTCACAGGACTGTAATGTAATTTGATTTCATTTGGAAAAAGCCTCACTGAAATTTTAAAGATCTTTTCAATTACTGTCAATTTTGACTTTCTAACTTTAGCTCAAAGTCACAAGATCTGTAGACCCTATGGCCATATTTTCTCGTACCATTGTTTTAAATATGCAGAAGGGAGATTTCACCCCCCATCACTTAAACAACTGTATTTAAGTGACATTTTAATATTATAATATGTAATATTTCTGCATTAAAATATCTAAAATGATCAGGCCTGTGTTGTATATTGCGTTGACTTGTACTTACAGTATATCAAATGTTTCCAACAATATTAATGTTGAAGGAAATCCATACATTTTAATAAATACAATGGCCTGTTCCATTTGGTCTCCTGTCAATGGCGTCCTATCCCCTTTACTAACATTAACGTTTAACGTTTCTCGTGGCTATTTGATGAGAATTAAATGACACAACGTGAATATCCATCACTTAACGCACTACCTCATCTGTGAACTAATCATTTCTAAATTACATATGTGCGCTAACATATGGCACTAAAGAACTTAGACTTAAATATAATTCACACCACTTACATGTTAAAAGTCCGTATTTGTAGTTTTGTTTGGAGAGCCGAAGAACTCGAGAGCGAGCGTAAGGATTTTCGTGGAATGGAAATCACGGTACAGGCTGTTATCATGGATGTGGTCAACTGACGTTAGCTCGTTAGCTTAGAAACTGAGTTAGCTGACATTAAAAAAAAAGGGTTAAAAATAACAAATACATTTTAAATCCTTAAAATCCATCCAGTTAAAGGTTCAGTATGCAAGATTCATGTGCAGTGGTGTGCTTAGGTGGAGTTTGTGTTCGAGTTTGTGTCGGGAACCGGCCATTGGTTGACGTTAGCTCCATTAACTCCATTTCTAAGCTAACGGTAGCTAGTGTTGCAAACTGTTGGTGCTTTAGCGGAGCAGAAGAGAGGCACTGAAGAATTTGAGAGCAAGCGTGAGGTTTTTTTTTAACGAAATAAAAACCCCAACCTAAGTCATCTATGTAGAAACCAGCGCACCAGCAGCATTTGCTTAGAAATAGAGTTAGCTAATATCAACAAAAGACCACCTCCCAGCGGAAAACAAACACAAACTGAGCACGTGAGCATGGGTGGAAAAAAAAGATAATTAGTAAGCTACAGTCGGTGGTAATTGACTGGAAATATTTGTGTACTAAAATGTCCCTCAAATACACCTCGTCCAATAAAAAAGGAGAAACAGCAGTCCGCGTTTAAAGTGGACTGCACTGCATCCTCTTTGACAGCTAATAACTAACTCTACTTGATGCCATTTTAACTAAGACACTGCAAAATAAATCAATACGGGTCATGAATTTTTGATATCGATTAAAAAGGCAGTGGAAGTCAGTGGAAGTAGCTCTAACACGTGCTTGTATTAATGACAGAAAATGAGGGGAGTTGTGCTTTTCACAATCAGTCAAGCTTCCACTGCATGTCATTCATACAGGCTAACAATGAACCACTGAGAGCGTGTGTGTGTGTGTGTGTGTGTGTGTGTGTGTGTGTGTGTGTGTGTGTGTGTGTGTGTGTGTGTGTGTGTGTGTGTGGCATATTTGCGGTTTAACACATTTTCATAGGATATGTATTCACGCTGGTTTTTTGAAAGCTTGTTGACATTTTTGTCTAAATGGATCCTGTGTGACTGAATTTGCCCTCAACTACTTCCTTTCTGGTCAGTTCATTCTGTAACTTTACAAAGATAAGCTGAGTAATCAGCAGCGGGCACCGTGCCCACTGCAGAACAATCACCTGCCTTTTATGTAATACCACAACAGAAACTGGCTTAATCACAGTGGCAAACAGACAGATTCGAGGCGAAAATCAAAAGAAAGGCTACACGTTTCTTGTTGCAAAGCACTCATTCAAAAACCTGGAAGCAAAGACAAACAGACAGCGGCATCAGAAGATCACAAAAAAAGTATTATCTGTCCATACTGTAAGTAAGATTTGAGCCTGCTCGTGTGCTTACATGAAGTTCGTGTCAAAGTTTGTTTTGTGCTGTGAGCTGGGTGTTTGTTGACATTAGCTAGCTCATTTCTAGGCTAACGGTAGCTACTGTTGTTCACTGTTGCCTCTGAAAAGGACTAGAAGGCTGTGCTTTGAATGCATTTAATTTACTGTTTGACATTAAAGGTTCAATATGTAAGATTTGCACATGCTTGTGTGCTGATGGGAAATTTGTTTTGGAGCCAATCCAGACGGCCACTTGCTTAGAAATGGAGTTAGCTCATGTAAAAAGCTTCAAAATAACTTACATTCTAAAAATTCATCCAGTTAAAGGTTCATTGTGTGTTGACATTAGCTAACTCCAACTCCAAGCTAATGGTAGCTAGTGAAGTTCACATTAAGAAACAACCAGAATACAACACAAACTTTACATATACACAGGAACATACACAAATCTTCCATATTGAACCTTTAAGTATGAAAATGTGATTTTAAATATTATGTATATCTGAATGT
Source organism: Coranthus polyacanthus (assembly GCA_037367275.1). Taxonomy (NCBI): domain Eukaryota; kingdom Metazoa; phylum Chordata; class Actinopteri; order Kurtiformes; family Apogonidae; genus Coranthus; species Coranthus polyacanthus. The sequence goes on along the minus strand of JAPQRN010000017.1, from coordinate 15,937,858 downwards.
GGGTTATTTTTTACACATAATGTATGTAGCATCCAAATCCAATTAGGCCATATCTACATGACACATGAGATAAATGAACAATCTCTGACACAGTCTCTGCTCTATGGTTATTTTATGAATGTTCAGCAGCTTTTCTGCTTATTTCCTTCCCTGAAATGCTGTTATTTGGGGTGTGGTGTGGATATTTCAAATGGCTGTCAGTCAGCAGACGGGAAAGATCCTGTTGTGCCCTTTGATGTGAAATCAGTCGTGACTTTGTAGAAAGTCACTGCATCAAACGGAATGAAAACCAGAGACTGAGACTGACCACTGCAGAACACGTGTGAACGTGAAAAGAGAAGCATAAGCCGAGCAAAACAAAGAAAGATGGAAATTGTATTGAGATATTTGCTTTGCCCGTTTTAAGGGCAATGAAAATAGCTCCCCAACAGTTACGAAACAAGCTCGGCCTGGTATTGTTGGCGTCATAATAAAGAGTGAGATTTAACACGGATAAGTTTCACTTTTCACTAAAATTAGCACAGCTTTTCACTGGAAGCTATCAAAGTCAGAAGTGGAAACCACATGTTGTCGCTGGCCTAGTTCAAGAAGGCTGAAGACTGTTGAGACATTTCATTATAGTAATAAACCTTTTTTCTTTTTTACTTAATTCTTGTTCACGTTTTCATTGTCTAGAATATGCTTAACTTTTAATTTCCTAAAGAGAATCTGAATTTCTGAAATCTAAATATTTTACTAATGCGTATGCTGCATTTTACTGCTGTACGTGTTTAAGGTTGAGCTCATTTGAATTGTTGGCAAGTTTAATCTACAGCAATGCATTATATTCTTTAAGATCATCGTATGTTTGCATTGTCGCTGTCCTGTGTGGCCTGTTTCAGCTTTGTGAAAACAGTGAATTCATGAGGGTTTTTGAAGCGTTTATTTAGCTTAAGAAGGAGGAGAATTTTAAACTCAGCCCATAAAAGAAATACTTCATCCTTCAGCTTATCGCAAAAATTCAGAATCGGACAGGAAGGGGATGAAAAACTGTAATATGAAAAGTAACTAAAGTTGTCAGACAAATGTAGTAAAAAGTACATAATTGACCCCGAGATCTAGGTCAGTGTAAAATAGCAGAAAATAGAAATACAAAGTAATAAGTCAAGTACCTACATAAGAACAGTACTCCAGTAAAAGTACTTATTTGCATTTGACCAGAGCAGATGATGCAGTACAGACTACATACAGACAATACAGGCTGTATACAGCAATATACAAATACAAACAATCAGAGGTTGGAAGTAAAGAAGTACAAATACTTACATACTCAGCTCTTTGTCAGTTAGCGAAACTATATAAAAGATGCAGCAATGTAAGAGATGTGACAAAAATGAAGGTGTGATGATGTTTCGAGTTCTGTAGCTGACACTGAAAACTGATTTGCACGTCGGGCGTGAAGTTGATGTTCCTTATTTTCAGTCTATTGTTTTTTGTTTTTTGTTTTATTTTGCCTGGTTCAACAGTCTTCATATGAAACGAATTCGACACGAGGTTCAGTTCGCTTTGCGCAGAAACAGCTGGCAGAAATGTCCTTCGAAGGCCCATGTTTTACATTTATACTCCGAGTACATTTCAGAGCTTGTTCTTTTTCTCTTTTACTGCAGTAAATCGGTACTTCTGCTTATACCAGAGGTTTAAGTATTTGTACTACCACTGAAGTACACAAAGTGTGTACTTCTGTCACAAATATGATTATCTATACTGGTCAGCTGTTTATGCAGGTTATGACACTAGGAACGAAAGTGAAGAGAGCAAGGCCTAGGCTGCCTCCATTCCCATAATATTCCTGAAACCACACATGTCACAATACTTGGGAGGAGTCACACACACTCAGTCACTCACACACATACTTACAGTAGTTACTGTACTTGCTGAGTGGGCCAGTAAAACAAGAGAGGATCAACATTCCGTTAAACACCCCCCCCCCCTTCTCTCTCGCGGGACTGTCCGGCTTGAAACATCGCGAAGTTTCCTGCTATTTTGTATTTTGGTGGCAGCAGACAGCAGGCAGAGAAGCAGGCAGCCAGGCAGCAACCCCGTGGAGGCAAGTCCAAGAAAGGTGGAGACTCCTGGTTAACTTCCTGCACAATAATCTTAAAGCACCACCAAGAGAGGTCTGGGGAGGCTGCTGCTGGGGCAAGGACGAATGGATATACGGCGCGCTTGACTTCTTTTTCGGTGGTACATCGGCAAAAAACACTTTGCGGGTGATTTTAGACATCTACCTGGCTAGTAGCTAGCTAGCAGAGAGGCTGCTGGATAAGAGATTCCCGACGTTTGGTCGCGAGGCGGTGTGAAGGACAGGAATGGGTGAGTTTTCCATGATGTGGCGCTTCACTTGTGTTTATACACTAACTACAGTTTCTTTCGGACGGAACGCACAAACCAACTCGAACCAGTGCGAAGCATTAAACCAAATGTCAGCGTCTTAAATTCACACTCTGAGCTTTTGCAGATAAAGTTAGCAAGCCAGTTAGCTAGTTGGTTAGCCTAGCCAGCTAGCTGTCTCGTTAACTGGATAACGCCACCTCCATCCATGGATTTGGCTGCAGTTCTAGCTAATGTTAAAACGAGCTACCTAACACTGGCAATACATGACAGCACGGCCTGTGCAAAAGCATTCACTGTCCCGAAACCACCGCAAAAAGCTTGACGTTCTCAGTTTGTTCTCATTTTGCTGCTCGGTATTTGAAGTTAGGGCTGTTTGCAGCATATTTGACTCGAAATAACTCCCCGAGTTGCGCACTGACAGAAATGCACTCTGGGCATTAAGATGTTGTGAAACTATAGGACATCTTCCCCTTTTGCCGTTTGATTTATTGTGATGATAAAACTGAGCACGGTGAGTGTCGTGACTTACATTCTTTATTAACATTCTTTATTTAGTATCAGCCTTACTGTAAGTTCCCACACCCAGATGCATGATGATGCTTTATGGCTCTATACATTAGACCAAAACAGACCCTAGATCCGTCCTTTAACCTTACCACTGAGCTCTACCTCATTACTGAATCTGAGATTTTCACTGTACAATTTGTAGTAACAGACAAAAACAGTTCCTAGCTTTGATGTTGTTTGCAGGGGTTTATTTAGAGACCATCAGCCACTGATGGGGGTCATGCTGACGGAATTTAAAGGAAACTCACTGTTATCTTGGTGTCTTGCAACGCCTGAGCTCTATATCTTGAAACCTGCCTACCTGCTTAATCTCTCTAAATGTGCAGTCTGTGGTGTGTGTGGTCGTGTGCAGTCAGTGTAGGGCTTGTTTCATACTTTGCTATGTTGTGAAACAGGTTTCATGCACATGAACAGCCTCCAGCTCTGTAAAGTTGCAGAGGGTGTACTATTGATAGTCTTAAGTCAACAAACTTGCTTGATGTTCCTTGCATTGCATTGGTAATTCTGTTAAATCAGCACCGGCACTTAGAGTGACATGTGATATTAGCAGTGTTTGTTTGGAGAAAAAAAACAACTGAATATTGTCAGAACCTTATTAGCTCTGGCCTGGAGAAAACGTGATTTTCCCATCAGAGTTTAACTTTGTGCCAATGTACAGAGCATGGTGCGTTCAGCTCAGAGTGTGTAATACATTTCACTTCACTGTGGTATGCCTTTCCTCAGGTCCTTGCAGTGGATATCTCTGCTGTGTTTGAACATGTCTGAGCTCTGTGTGAGCCCCTCACATTTTCTTTGCTCGACTGCATGCAGTCAGCTGCTAGTTCTACAAACTGAAATCTGTTTTTTAAAGTGTTTTGTAGCAGTATGTCCAGTGTTGTAGCTCTTTCATTTTCACAGTTGGTCTAGCTACCTTCATATTGCTGTTTTATCAGACAGCTTCATATTAAGATTACACACACACACACCTAAACAATGACTGGTTATATGCCAAATACTCTGATAAAACATTAACCCCCTTGGCCTGAGCTAATATTTACCAGCATGTTCTGAGTGGTGATTTCCCACCCTGCTTTGAATTGAACCGATGGAGGTCAGTTTACCAAGCTAGACCACTCTAGTGACAGAAAGTTCATTCATTTGTTATATAACATTTGTCCTAGTAGGAAGTAGTTAACTCTGCACTTATCATTACTTACTGATACTGATACTAATAAATAGGGCTGTGCAATATGATCAGAATCTCATATCCCAGTTTTAAATCTATATGCAACAACAATAACAACAACAGACGGAGGCAGCAATGGAAGGGTTGTCAGTGAGCATTATATTTTATAAATAAAATCTATTTAAAATAAAGCTCCACTGGTAGGCAACGAGTGGAGAAACATTAACAATGAATTTTTGTGAGCAAGAAAGGAAGCACTAATCCTGTACACTTTGTCGTATCATACACTATATCACATCTTACTCACATCAACTATTGATATATTTATTGAAACATGCAGGCACTCTAAACGGATTCCTCTGCCAGTTTGCATCACCAGAGTCACTACTTCTTGGAATCATAGCTGACATGGACACATGGATGAGTTGCAGTCTCTTCATGTGTTAAAGAGGCACTGAGCTAAGACTCTACGCATGTTTTTGTACATTGTTTCATCTCAGTTGTCGAATTCAGTGAAACTGACCCCGAAATGCAGTGAATAAATGCATAATTCCTGCTTTTTGTCTTTTTAAGGGTATTTATTTCCTTCAACTATGCAGACATTGAATTGTAGATTATTGTCTTGCAATGTATCAAGTATTGCATAATCACGATACCATTGTTATCGTAGGTAACATATTGTGATAATATTGTATTGTGAGTTACGTCCCACACCTATGGTTTATATAAAATGACCATGCAGAAAGGCCTATTTCTGATTACATTAAAAAGATATACTTTTCAACCAAGCATGTATCACAATGTTAAATATTCATGCATAAAACACACCCATTTTGAAATTCTGGGCTGATGGCGATATTAATAATGACAGTTTGGCTGATAGCAGATGCCCATGTTATTTTCTGTTTGTTTATTGCGTTTTGTTGTTATTTATTCCCCCCTTTTGTGCCGGGGAAACAAATCTTCAATATACATATTAAAAATAGGCTAACTGTTTTAAAGTCTCAGTCGATTTATGAAACAACACAATCTGTCACCATTGATGAAATGGCATTGTGAAATGGCATATGTTGATACCCAATATTGGCTGATATATATGCATCCCTAAGAATATATCAAAATGTGAACTAAAAACACTTCCCAACTATAGCTGCAAACATAGTAAATAAAGGTCTAAATGTGAAAGTGGACAAAAGCATCAAAACCAAAGATATGACTATTTCACAGATTAACTGAACTGTAGCAGCAAACAATAATGAATACAGACCTAACATAAACATTGGTAAGAGTTTCAAGTTTAAACTACAGCAGCAAAATAAATATGTAAAATATAACAAGTAAATAAAACCTGCCTGCATCCATGCTCTGTGGAAGAACACAAAGTGCCAAAAATATTGTAAAGAATATGAAGTGCAACACAATGAAATAAACATTGGAGCATAATATGAAATGAGTGTTTTTCTATCGTCCCCCGGTGTATATATTGTCATATTGCACAGCGCTACAACTGAACAACCATAAATGAAGGCTCCTTGGTTCCAATCTGTACACAGGTTGTCTTTGCTTTTTCTTTTTTGTTGTGATGAAATAGTGAGACAGTTTTATCTGTATCTTCCGTGCCGTAGTGAATCATTGACATTTGACGTACAGAGTTGTTGTTTGCTTAAGTCTACGTTTTTTTCACTCATAACAATATGGGCTGTATCATTTGTGAAGTAGGACAAGGTTAAGTGATAATAGCCATCAACACTCTCACAGTGCGTCTCTCTTTCCAGGCGCAATGTGTGGTGAGGCGTTGGTCCGTCATGTGTACAGACTGCGCTGTGGGTAAATAAAGGTGAAATCGGGCTTTTATGAGAGAAACCAACAGGGCTCACTGGATTTCTCCCAGTAACACTTTGCCCTTCATATCAGCAGCTTCTCAGATCAGTGAGAAGGAATGCAGTTATGAGTTTCCTCTTTACTGATTGTGTGTGAGTGACGGAGAGAGAGCAGCACGGATCTGCACTTATCCACACAGTCTGCCTGGCAGTCAGCTCGCCTGCGTGGCCTTCAGTGTCGTCGCCCCCCCCCTTCTCTTTCTCTCCCTTCCTTCCTCCCCTTTCTCCCCCCCTCCCCTGTAACATCCTCCTGTCTGTCACTGGTGCGCATAAGGCCCACATTGTAGCACAGTCTGTACCTGGAATCAATGTATGAAGAGGGGAAACATTAACTCGGAAGGACATTTCAGTCTTCTGAACCTCGACCTGGAATACAGACAGAAAGTGAGATGCTGTGCTTTATTCTCAGCACTAGATTGCATGGCTGTTAATAATAATAATGAATCTAGAGAGACTAAAACTTCTAGCGTGAAGGCTGGTCACAACAGAAAGACATATTTGAGTGTTAAACCTTGTTTTGAATTGGTGCTGAGAGGAGGAGAAAGACTATCTGATAAGACCCAAAGTCAAAACAAGACTGGGCATGATGGAGGTATGATGAGAGGCCAGGGAGAGCACACACACACACTTAAATAACAAACCAGCATTCAGGGAGTACATCAGCACTACTCCTCTATGACTAGAATTGAACATAATACAGTTTTTAAAGTTCCAGTCTGTAAAGTTTAGGGATATTTAGGAGCTTCTAACTGCAGAAATGGAATATAATATTCATAATTATATTTTCATTAGTATATAAACACCTAAAAATAAGAACCGTTGTGTTTTCAACACCTTAGAATGAGCTGTTTATATGTACAGAGGGAGCAGATCACTGTTCAGAGAGTCCGCCATATTTCTACAGTAGCTCAGGACAGACTTCCTCTTAGTCCTTTTTCTGTTTTATAGCAGTTTGCATCCAGAGTTATGGTGCATTACTGTCACTTAAAATGTTTGTAGAGTTAATGTCCACGTACCTACAAAGCCCAGAATGGACCATACATACACTGGCTCTAACATGGGCTCTCACAGTTTTTGGTAAGAGAGAGGGGGGTATTCAGTTGGTTGCAATATGTAACTTTACTGTCATTTATCACTAAATATCATACACTGAACCTTTTCAGATGTTTTGGGAACAGTGCAGGGTGCATAGCTTAATGATCAATTTATTTTTATGATTCTTGGTATCTTTTTTTTTTTTTTTATTTTTATTTTTTTTTTTTTATCCAATACAATAGATTATTTTAAATGTATTTCTGGTTCTGATGCAGCCGCCTCTGTGGGTGGTCACCACTCTGGAGCACTATCTGATTGGTTACACATCACAGGTAATAACTTACCAACACTGAAATGAGAAGGCATTTCTTTAATAGTACTTATTATTTATAATTCCTCCAGTTCAGTGTGAAAACTGAGAATAAATATTGTTCAGATATTATTGCATTATACTTAACTATTTTTGATTTGACAGCTTAAAGGCATTTCAATAAATTTAGTTTTGGAGTTTTTCTAGTAGACGACACCAAATTTTTTCATTTGTACTGCAAATGTATTTTGGTTTCAAAATATCGGTCGTCTTAATTGCTAGTAATCTGTATCGACCATAAATCATATCACTTGACCTCTATTACAATACATTGAAGACGTTGAAAATTCTACAAAAAAAGTCTAATTTCTGTCCTTTTATCCTGCTTTGTCCTGTTGTTCAGCATCTTTGTTGCCTCTGCTGCTCATTCATAGATATTGTGATGAGAG
>JAPQRN010000017.1:15913665-15929979 GCA_037367275.1 Coranthus polyacanthus | reverse complement strand
TCCTTTTATCCTGCTTTGTCCTGTTGTTCAGCATCTTTGTTGCCTCTGCTGCTCATTCATAGATATTGTGATGAGAGCCTGACGGACTTGAAAACATTAGTTATTTTTTATCATAAAGATGTCTTTGTTTCCTAGACACAAAAAGGAATAAATGACATAAACAAAATAAATAAACAGAAATTAACACTGGTTATTATTTGAAATATCTTTATTGGCCCAAGTGTTTAAGCTGCTATTACACTTAAAACACTGATGATGACATTATGAAATGATTCATATTTATATCATGCCATCTCTAGTTACAATTTCCTTCCTTGTTCTGTGACAACTGAGCAGAACAGATGTAACGCTGGCTACATACATATGCAGGGGAAGTAGTGCACATGAGGACACATTTAGCCGTTTTTGGCCAAAGTACAGTGAACTATCCTTTAGATTTTGATCCTCCTCATTTTTCCTTTTTTCGTACCCACGTGTCTCTGCTGCAGCAAATATGTCAGGAATCCTCAGCCACCACTCCCAGGAGCCTAGGTGTCATGCCACACCGATAACAAGAAAGACAGCATATTTCCCAGTGTGGCTATGTGTGTTTTCTATCCCGCTTTCTGTCTTTTCACTCGCTCTTTCTGTCCTTATCTCCCACTGTTCTGTAACACCCACATCAGAGAGGGTAGACTTCGTTTCGTCTTAGTTGATGGCGGCAGCTGCACCTGTCAGGAAAAAACGTGAATGGGAATATTCTCACCTCTTTGAAATAGAGATGGATTTACCTCTGTACATAGAAAAAATGGACACTTGTAGTTTTTAGTAAAACCGTTTGTTCGGGCTAGTGAATGGAGAAATGTTTAATTTAATATCTTGGCTCATATTAAAGCAGGAGAGGTTGCTAAAGTCTCTAGAGTGCACAGCGTAATCACTTGTGTCATCAATAACTGGACATGAAAACTTGAGCAATTGAGCAACATTGAGCACCTAAATAAGTATTTGTAGAACAGTTGCTTTAATGTGCCAGTCTTTGCAGAGTAAAGTCAGATGTTCTGTAGAGCTAATTTCAGGTCCTTTGTAGGTAACCTCTGATCACACTGCCTGACTCATCTATGACTACCTCACTGCACTGTTGCATCTCACTTGTTCGTGTTCCCACCAGCATTGTGTTACTGCTTCTACTGTCTGCCGTACTTTCCATATGGTGTTTGCCTATAATAATAGCCATCAATATGATTTAATTTCATGCTAAATTAAATTTTAGAAAAAAGTGAGAAGCAATCTTGTGACTTTTATTCAGAGAGAGAAAGGGAGAGAGAACTCACATGCTGCTGCTCTTATCTTTGACATGGGCGCTGAAATAAAAATAAAGAGGTAACGTGACTGCCAGGCAGGCAACGTGTTACAGGCGTTATTCCTTCCAAGTAACTGTTCTCAGGCTGTCTCTGACTAAGAATTGCTCATCAGTTACTGTTCAGTCAGGCAGAGCCATCTGAGTGTTTGTGATGCATTCAGGTGCTCCTCGTAAGCCTCTGCTCCTTATCAAGAGTTAGGACCGAATGCTCAGCTTGAAGCTTCTTCTGACGGAGGAAATGAATTTTTTTAAAGGGTCAGCATGTAAGCTTTGTGCATGCTCATGTGCTTATATGAACTTTGTATTGGAATCTGTGTTGTGCTGAGAGCCTTTGGTTGGTTTTTAACGTTAACTAACTGCATTTCTACGCCAATGTTATCAGCGGTATAATACTATAACTATAATATTGATATCTATTGATATCTTGGGCTGTTTGTAGCATTAATGTTGCTAGGCTAACAAGTGTATTTGAGTCAGTTTATAGTGATTTCTTTAGTCTGTCAGCACTAAAAGTGTTCAGTTAGTCAAACTCCAGGAGTCTGAAAACAATTTCAATCATCTTCACAGCAAAGCCTTTACTGCAGGAAGGCTAACATGAAGAACATCATCACTGAGCAGATTTGTAATATGAATTATGCAGAGCTGCATAGATTTCTGTCAAATAGCAAATCCCCCAGTTGACAAAAAAAGAGATACTGAAAGCACCATAGCCCTCCACAAACCTGTATTGAGTCATTTTGCAAATAATATTTACGATTACATGAGACTCATCTTCTATAAAATCACTACAATGCAAAACATTTTTTATGGCAGACAGGGACATTTTTCTAGTAAAACACTGCTGCAGGACACCCAGTTCCTCCTCTTCCATTGGTTGTGTCTGATCTCTTTGCTCAGTCTTTTGACTCACCCCCTAGTGTCATCATCTGCTTGACAGCACACCATTTAGTGGATGTGCTTTTGGCCAAAGCTCGTAGCTTTTTGTCCTATTTCTGCTTGTACAGTTGGACAACAGAGCAGCTCTTGTTTGGCTCACTTTTGTGGCTTTTGCATCATTCTGCACTGTGTTTTCTTGGGATTTTATAGCTTTAGGCTAAAAAAAAAAAAATTTTTACATCTTCATCGTCTTTAGAGTGATGTGCATCCGACAATAACAGGACTTTAGTCTGAGCCACATCCACATTGGTACATGAACAAAAAGGTTAGGCCGGTTAGCTTCCCGCATTTTCAACACATTTATCCAGTCAATTACCATCTGACAGCAGGAGTAAGCTTTACTTGGAGCCAAACAGACATTAAATGTACTTACTTTGGCTGAATGAGCTTAATAATAAGCCAGTATGAATATTCCACTTTAGGCACTGATCCTGGGTCAGTGTACAAAGCAATTCTGCAGCTTTCACACTGGCAAACCCCTAAAGACTGAAATACTTCTGTCATCAGACCTCGGACAGCTTACTTTTCTTTTGTGGGTTGACTTTACTTTTCATTTCTCAAGAAAAGTCTCTGCTTAGCCCCTCTAGGCCATTTCATAAGTCAAAAGAACTATTTAGGCCAGAATCCTCCCTTCCCTTCCCTTCCCTTCCCCTCTCCTCCCCACCCCCGCTGCTGCCTGACTGCAGTGAAGTAGCAGGAAGTTTGCTCCTGCTACACACAAAAACCACCTGTACGCCGGCCTGTTTTTGGCTGCATTTAGTGTATTTAGAAAGGCATTTCCTCTGAGGAACAAACCAAGAAGACTTTGTCCACTGCGTCAGTGTAGGGACTTTACAAGCCAACACCTATCACTCACTACGCTCTTTCAGCAGCAGCGGCCATACTTTATGGGGGGAAAACATCACACTGCTAGTAAAGTTACCTTCATAGTTCATCTGTGTGAATGAGTCGCCCTCAGAAGAAGGGTATGTTAGTAAGAGGACTTGTAATGAACTCATACAGTAGACTGAAATATTGATTTAAATGATAAATATTTCCACAGAGCATTGTACTTGTCCTGTCTCTGCTCTAACATAAAAATCTACATTTTAAGTGGTTTAAATCAGGGCTTCCCAAACCTTTTGAGACCCGAAATATACATCTTGTCTCCTATCTCCCAACTTAGAAAAAACACCATGAATTTCCATTTACTCACAAAGAACACAACAAACCGTAATATTGCAGAGGTTGCAATTGCAATTATGATTTGAGATGATATTTTAATAGAATTGTAGAAATGATTTGATTCATTATGATTTTAGCATGTAATTATTAAAACCCCTATCAAACTATATCATTCATATCATAGCATTGTTATGCATTGTAGATGGGTTAAGTGGGCTGTGGCCCTACGTTTGGGAAAGGCAGGTTTAAATGAATTATGACTGAATGTGCTTGTCCTCCACTAAATACCACAATAATAACTATTTAAGTAACCCTGTATTATCTGTTACGATAAATATGACCTCAGTGGGCAAAATCCCAAACATAAATCACCAGTTAAGCTATAACAGTGTGTTCTGTTGAGATGTAAATGGTAGTGATTGATGAGGCCTATGCTCCTCAACCGGGCTGTGTTAGTGTGTTTGCTGAGTCGCTGTAATGTGTGCAGTTGCAGAAAGTCCCTCTGCTCCACATCTACTCATCTGGAAGAGGAAAGAGACTTCCCTGTGTGTTGCATGAACCAACCAGAGTGTGACTCTGCTTCATGTTTTGTTTACTACAGCAGACCATATCTCTTCCTGTGGTTACATGGACACATAGTCCCAAATTACTGTCTGGAGCTTTGGCTGAGTTGTTTATTTGCGTCTCTGCTTGTGTTGTGTTGTGTTGTGTTGTGTTGTGTTTTTTTTTTTTTTTCTTGCCTTGAATGTGTCTACAGCGCTAAGAGTAGACTGGTTTTCTGGCTTATATGTAGTGTTATGAGCCAGGCTGGGGGAGGGTGCAGAGGGAGTGCAGTGTTGCCAGATACCACTGGAGAGCAACTGGGCTCTGTACTGCACTCACATGTTATATATGAGATTAAAGTTCACACGTTTCAAACAGCTTTCATTTTGAAGACTGTGGTCCATTAGCTGCTGAATGGTATTGACATTGACTGGTGTTTACATTCACAGATCAGGGAGATAAAACATACAACAAAAATAAGAAGATCAGAAGACAGTGATCACTGACTATGTTTACATACATACACAGTAAATCCCATGTCGATGCCATTTTTGACTGTGCTTGAGAGGGGTCGATGCCGTAACATGTCCTTTATCACATCAAAGTATGGAAAAGCGGAGCACCTTGAGCCATTTCTGCTCCTTTGCTTCTTTGCAACCTCTTTCATTCCCTCAACCACCTACTTGAAAAGGTTTTGGGTGTCGGTGTTGGTGTTGGTGTTGGTGTTGAGATACTGTATTTCTACATATCCAAATTAAAGTTCTAAGTTATCAGACATCCTCCAATGAAAATTTCATCTGTTTGCGTGGTCAGTAAGGAACCTCCAAAGTAACTTTGATAGATCAGTTGTGACTCTCTCTCCTCTCTAAGCTTTTTAACTTCAGACAAGCAAAGTTGAGTGTATCTGCTGTCGGACTTACAGACTGTTTCTGCATTTTCACTTATTCTAACAGTTTGACAGGCTTCCTGTGCTAGTTATGGTTTCCAACGTAGGATTGGACATACGGCCTTATTTTGAATGTAGCATTTTTAAGACATGTAGCATACACTGATATTCAGGTTTTAGGAGCATTCTTTGGACATGTATATAGTGCATTCGACATTTGTGTCTCAGTTGACACTGAAGAAGAGCTAATTCAGAATATCCAAAATAAATACTGTTTATGTGATCAATTTCCATAACCTACAGTACCTATTTGTTCATTAACTGTGTATACTGTAGTCTAGTTTGTCAATTTGTTTTGCCACAACAGTGGTATTATTTTTTCCTTTAGGAGCTGTTTAAAAAGTTTGAGTCATTTAATTTGTACTCAAAGAGTGCAGATAGTGGATTTATAATGTATATTTGTCCTGAAATCCCTGACTGGAGCATCCCTGGTTTTCATCTGTATTCCTTAATACAATCTGACAGTTAAAACATTGAGACTGTCCTTTCAGTGCGGTCTGCTACTGGAATCAGAGTAAATATAGTCTTCATTTCCTTGTGTCTTTGACTTTCCACGCCGCAAAATCCCCCCCCCCCCACATCTTGATGTCTGAGTGTGTGATGTGGAGTGGAAAGCTGCTGTGAGGTCACTTTTAAGGGCCTGTTTCTGGTTGGCCGGCCCAGGTGGTTGCAGTGCTGGGCCAAGACTGATGATGTCAATGGCAGAGTAAACGCTGGAGTCGGGGTTCATATGTGTATGTGTTTTTAAAGAGATTCACAAAGTTTGCAGCGTAGCCCGGCCTGCTTGTTTTTGTTATGGCTGTGTTTGGTGGTAAGCCAGCTGTGGAGTCTCACAGGTATGAGTCACACGTTAAAGGGCCATTCCATGTAGTAAAATGCCTCAGTACCTGTCAGTCCTCTGCTGCTGACTTATTTTTAGAGGCTGCTCAACCTGCTGCACTGGAAGCGTTGAGACATACTGCCACTTCTGCTCACCTGTCTGTGTTTTTAAGCCACTCATCATAACACAGATTTGCACCACTTGCATGACCTCTCTGTTTTCCTTTTCAAGGCATTGTTTTGGTTTGACCTTTTTTAAGTGTTGTTTGTTAAACAGCCAGGATGCAAGAATGTGAATAAGTTACTTAATTGCTGCCTCTGGTGTCTTGTATTTATTTATATTTATTATACTCTTAATATTATTTTTGCAAGACTGATTGAGTTTCATGCAAGCAAATAAAAGTAATTCTGTGACTACAGTCTTCCACAGCTTAGCAGAAGCGATGTAGCTGCGGTCTGTATTGAGTTGTTTTTATCCCATGGAAAGTGTAGCTCATTCTATGTCGAGTCTCTTATTTCTTGCATTTCGTCATAGTTTCAGCTAGACTTCATTCGGTAGATGCACTGCACTGTTGACTTCTCCTGTTGTTGCAGATAGTAGTGGAGTAAATCTGCAAACTTGTTTTTTTTCAATGCACGGTGTGATGTGTAACTGAATTGTGGCTTTTTGTTTGCAAATAAATGTTTTTCTTTCCCTCTGAGTGAGGTAAGTATAGTTAATAGATTTTCATCATTAGTACCATATTTTGTGGGGATGTTTTTTTTCATATCCAGTAAAATACTTATTATTCATAATAATCTAGGGGACTAGAGGTGTGGAAATTGTTTGTTTCAAAGATGCATCGCATCATAATCGAATTGAATCGTGAGGCAGGTGAATCGTCACAGCTCTACTTGTAATGCACTGCAGGATTTCTGTTTCATTTTTGTTATGTCAATATAATGTGGGTCACACATAACAGTGGTACTGAATAGATGCAGTTGTTTATATTACAGACAGGGATGCACAGATATTGGTATTGGTCCGATAGTGACTCAAACAGTCTGATCAGGTATCGTAACAATTATCCCATCCCCAGGCCAATCTATTTCATTCAATTCTGTTATTCTACATGTGCGTATTACATCACTCTGCCAGTTTAAATAATTACCAAACAGTCTACACACAGACAATAATAATATCCAAACATTATCTAATAATGACCAAATAATTAAAATATATTACTCATTAAATCCTAACAACAAAGGGGCTGAACCTTGGAGGTATTTCAGGCTGCTACATTAACAATATTTTTTACGAAGTTGCTGGTGCATGACTATTGTGTTTTTATTATTTACTTCAGTCAGTTTATGTATTTATTTGTTGCATTTTGTTTGGACTCTCTTTCACGCACTGAGATGTGTTGCTTCTTAATTAAACACTGGTATCAGATCAGTACTCGTTATCGGCCGATAAGCAAAGCCTGGCAATCTGTATCTGTGTTGGATCGGTACATTCCCAATTTCAGATAGTTGTCATCTGTTTGAGAGCACTCTCTAAACAAAAGTTCAGATTTATCTGACTTGTATTAACACAGTACACTGAGATGAATCGAGACTTGTGCTTTCGAATCATTGACTGGTGAATCATAATTGAATGGAGTCGCGAGGCCAGTGAAGATTCACACCTCTAAAGGGGACTATATCTGATCTCAGAACTGATATACATTTGCAGTAAAAATATTGAATGTGTTTAAATTGTACATTTAAGAGTTGATAGGCTGTAACTCAAAATGTGGAACTGATCAGACAGTATTGTGAGTGGAACATTACTCAAGACGACAGAGTGGAAACTACAGACAGAGAGACAATGTGTCAGAGCCAAAGAAGCGCATTTTAAAAGTAATTTTACGTCATAGGATATAGGATTAAAACAAATACTGATAACTGTAAAATGTGAATAATGGATCTGATGTTCTGTCGTCACAGTAATAATCGGTCTATCCCTCATATTTAGACTGTGTGTAAGGTTTATGCTCTTGTTTGAAGTATTTTAGAACAGTGGGCCCCAAAAGTAAATGTAGTAATGATCTCTCTCCAAATATTTGTGCATGATTTTTACTGAGTTATCATTCTTTGCTTATCTTCTAATTGTAATAGATTTGATTGTTTGATTACATACACGTTTTTAAATCATATTGCTCATTTTGGTTGTGAATGAATTGTGTTGATCTTGCAGTGCCGTTGGAGAAACCTTTTGTTAGAAATATGCAATTATGTAACAGTAACGGAGGCAGAGCAGAATTCACTTTTCCTCTCCTATTTTGATGTTTTGAAAGTGATTTTTTAACATGCTGTGTCTCATTGTTTTCTTTTTGTCTCCCTTTCTTTTCCTAAACTTCCTTGTCTTATCTGTCCTACCGCTTGGCCTTCCTCTGACTGGCCCTCCTCTCTGTCTGTGCTTCCTTGTTTCTCTCTTTCTTTTCCTCTCTGCATCCTGTTTTCTCTCTCTCCACTTGTATGGGCTTCCTCTCTTTCTTACAACATGTCTCCTCTTTTTCTCTCTCCCTGCATGCATTTCCTTCCTCGCCCCGTCCCTCACAGAGGTCGTGGTCGAGTATGAGTACGAAGCGCTCCACGATGACGAGCTGACGCTGCGGCTGGGCGACATTATCAAGAATGTGTGCTATATCGAGGAGGACGGCTGGATGGAGGGGGATCTCAATGGGAGGAGGGGCCTTTTCCCTGACAACTTTGTCAAGGTGAGCTTCATGTTGAGTCCTCACTGTGAAACATGGTCACTTAACAGATCATGTCAAATCCTGTATCATAACACACTCAGCCTGTTTATTGTCCGTTGTGCCTGCACTTCATTGAGCTTTAGTTGCTCTTGTCTGCTGTTGTACTACTAGAGATAATCCTGTTGAAGCTGTGAGCATTAACAGACCATGGCATGTTTCTCACAGTGCTACAAAATCTACAGCTGATGTGGGCCACTCAAAGATTTCTGGAGTGTAATTCATTCAGTTGAAATTTCAGGTGTTCCTCTGTTAAATCCTCACCATTTCTGTTATTCTCACAGTTTGCATACTCTGAAGTGTGCATAATTCCAGGCATAATGTGGTAAGAGGTGTCTCACTTTGAAAAGAAACAGCAAGAGTATCTCTGTCTACAGATTTTGTAGTTGGAACAGAAAGTAGAGTGTCACTTTATTTACATCACATATCACGTTTGTGCCAACATGGAGGCTTGTCTTCAGCCCAGCACTCACAGTGTTATAGCTTCGCTAATCTTACATAAAGGTAATAACACATAACATGATAAACTGAACGGTAAACACGATAGAACAGTTTAACATGACAACATGCACATAGCAATTGGGCTAATGTCCATACCTTGTTGATACCGTGGACTGGATATAAAGATGGACGCTGTCACATTGTTTCCTTCAACTGTGTAAAAATTAAGCTGCCATTTTGTACGTGTGACGCAATTTGGAGCCAGAGTCTGTGTAGTAGAGACACAGAACGTCATGTGCACCTGATTGGTTCCCCGTCGCACGCCTGATGGATCCTGGACTAAGATTGGTCATTACAGCTGTCAATCATCCATTTTTACAACATCAAATGACCTATTAAAAACACACTGATGACCTATACTGCAGCCACCCACTGGGAAGATTGAGATGTTTCTGCTGCAAATTTGTGTTTTCACATGTCCATTTTTATATACAGTCTATGGTTGATGCACAAACCCTTACATGCTTACTGCATGGTCAGACATCTGCAGCTGAACACAATCTGACTTTATTTTAAGTCTTGCATCATGACGTTACAGCAGCAGGAAAACAAGTTACACAAACTCCTGCAGGTTCAAGTGAATGAACATTTTTAGTGCTGACAGATGGGGTTAGGGTGATGGATGATTCCATGATTCAGTCCCCCCACCCCCTGCAACAAAGGTTGTGTTTTCGGGAAGGTTTTTTTTTTTTTGTACAGCATGAGTGTATGATGTCTTCATTTATCCATAATGCATATCTGCAAGTGAGTAAACAGTGCTCTGTGTGAGTCATCAATCCACACTCTTTCTATTTTTTTTTTTTTGTGTTTTCCTCCTTTTCACGTGTCACTGAATCCAAAATATCACCATACAACAGAGGTCATGTTTATATGTCTGTTGGCAGGGCAAAAAAATGCATTTCACCTGGTTTACATGATGGATGATCATGTGACCATCCACTGCACAATCTTCACTTCCTAAATAGAGACCGACTGGTCATTTCTTTATTCTAGGTGTATATCATAAGCAGGCTGCACACAAACACAGAATAGCCTTTTGTGGTTCTATAATTGTGTTGCAATTGTGATTTTGATTAATTGTGTTTCTAGCCTAGCCACAGCAATGCTTACATGACCCATAATTCAGTAAAATACCTGTTGCCGTACTGTACTATGTTCTGTAAATGTGGATTAATCTGCACAGACGGTGTCACTTCCTGTTGCCGAAACTCATGTCTATGCACCTGTCATGTCACAGGACGTGTTTCTCACAGACATTGTGTATTTTCAAATGTTTTAATTTGGTGCATTGATGTTCCAACAGCAAAAATACTGTGTCTTTTTTGAATGTGGTTGGGTCTGACTGGAAGTCAGGTGGGGTCATCACAGCCAAAGATGTTGGGCCAGGATTAGGCATTTTACCAGGTACAGGAGAGACAGGTGGTGGAGTGGTTACGTCCACCAATAACATTGTATCCTTTCGTGGGACAGGTATTGTGAGTGCCATAGCTTTTTCCTTGATGGAAAAAACACTCAGTAGCTCTCTTCATTTAGAATTATTGATATGTTTTAAGGTTGTGATGTTGCTCGAGGCAAAGTTTGACACACACATTGTGTTTTATCCACCCACATTTGGTAAGAAGAATAATATAAGTATCAGAGCCAATAGGGACCCAAACTTAAATTAAATAAGCTGCTAGTGCCAGTCCACAGTCTATGGATTAGTTGGCGCCGATAGGACATTTTATAAACATCGACGTCAGTGGAACTAGGCTCTGATAGTGGCTGATATTTGCGCAGACTCCTCTGGTCACATGGGGACATATGAAGCCCGTTAGAACGCTGTGCACATACTCATAGACCTGGACCAGATTGCACACAGCTGTGCAGCTGAATGTGAGTGGACACCCAGGATCTATGGTTTGGTGGAGTCTGTGAATTCTACGCCTCTCCTGGTCAGACTTAGTTCAGTCCTTGGTGCTCTCTTTTCTTGTTGCTTCTCGTCCCTCTTGTGTGTCTCTTCACTGACTCCTTCCATTCTCCCATCCTTTCCTGTAATCCCTCATAGTGAGATCGGTAATCTGCTAAGAAGCCTGGGCCAGTCTCTGAGCTGGGATAGATAATCCTCTAAGGAGCCTGCTGCCTGTTGAACTTTGCTCCCGACAGAGTAGGCGTCATCTCAGATGTTATGTTTCTTCTTCCGCCTTGCTGTAATTGGTGTTGTCGCTGAGAGATCGGGGGACATGAAACATGTTTGGGTGGGACATGGTAAGGGATTCAACAATGTTTAGCTTTGTCATGGTTTTCCTGAAATAACTGAAGCTCTTATAGGTGAAGTAACTTAAAGTCATTGGTAATTAAGTAGAAGTCTGTCATTAAGGATGTGTGTGTGTCTGTGTATATACGTGTTTTATGTATGTTTGTTTTGGAGAACTCAGTTTGTTGTCGGACATGAGAGTATATTTTTAAATGTGTTAGTGTGTTTTTCTGTTCATCAGTCTCATTTCTGTCCTTTTTCCAAGTCTGAGATTCTCTGGGTGTGCGTCATATTTTACACAGATCAGAGTGTCATTTCTGACTACTACAGGAAGAAGACGGTGAACCTTGACACAAGCTTTTTTTTTTTTTCTTCTTTTTTTCTTCTTCTTTTTATTTCCTCTAAGTGCAGTCATACAGTACAAGTGTTCAATAGTGACATGATGAGATAGACGATAAGAAATCCACTTGAATTGGGACCATTTAGTCAAGAAAATATTTGTTTTTAGTTCTAATCTTTTTTCTAGTTTTGTTTTCTGTGTAGTATGGAGGGGCTGCTGCCAAGAGACTGTGATTATCTTCTCAGTAATTAAATACACAGCCGACGTTGTCACTGCACTGTGACATTTTTTTGTATGTCTCTTTGTGGTTATGTGGTGTTTTGACTGATTTTGAATAATATCCAACCGCTCGAGCTGCTTGCACGATGAGCTTCAGGTACTCTGTGTAGGAGGTTTACAGTAAAGGCTTAGTGACTTTTTGATTTTTCTCTCAGGTGGAAGTGAGTAACAGTCTGAGGATACCTTGATACACTAATAGGTCTGACATGGGACTTGTACAGTACACACTGAAGTGTATTTTAAAATTTCGGATCTGTAGATAAGGTACAGTTGGAAAATGGGAGTTTCTTCAGAAGGTTTTGCTATATGTGTAAATGTAGTTCTTGTCTGTCTGTTTTGTAGTGCTCACTGATGAATTGTATTTTCATTGTCAGCACTAGGGTTGGGCAACCTATTGTTTCAGCACTGTCATTGTAATGCGTACATGCACAGTAGTTACAATGCGGTGACGTGCAATGTCAAGTAAGTCAAATTAAAGCTGCAGTACTTGATAGTTTTTTGGTGTCACTGGGTAAAAATTCCATAATTACTTTTCATCATTTTTTAGTTCAAGTGGTCTGACAGGAAACAAAAATTCCACCCACTTCCGTGGACTCAGGCTGTAGAAAATCTACCCCTTCACACAGGCTTTGGCTCATCAAATGTGTTTTCAGACAGGTCGGGAGTTGAATAAGTGATTGACAGCTGTAATTACCGATCACTGGTAAGATTTCCTCAGACACTACTGCTCTACTCCACGGCGATGTGTAAAACAGCACACACTCCTATCTATAAATGAATAGTCTTTTGATTTGGACCAAGAGGAGAGAGCTGCACAAGGGAGGTGTGTATTTTCAAATTCTGGCTTTTTTTTCCTCCCCCCTGATTTCAGCTCCTGCAGCTTAAGTTGCCCCAATAGAAAACACTGAAAATTAAGATTTGGTTGTAATAAATTTAGTTGTTGACAGTGCCTTCACTATGAGTCATGCCATTGCATTAAACAACCTAATTTCTCTCAAAAATCACTTCAGAAGAGTCCCAGTGCTCACCTGCTTTTGTTTGTAGTGCGTTGAAGCCAGTTGTACAGCTTTACAGTTCAAGAGTAAACGTCATTTTTCAGCTTTTCATGTGTCCATGCATCTCAGAATGTACGTATGTCGGTCCTTCCTGATTCCATTCAATATCAATTATTTTGGTCATTTATATCATTTATTTTCAAGTCAGATCGACGTGAAACTTGGAAAATAAGTAGTTTGAGAGCCAATGCAGGTCAGGCAAATTAATGCAAATAAAAAAGTAGAAAATATAGAAAAGTGACAGCACACTTGTCAAACTAATAGTGACTTGTGGAATAAGCTGAAAGGACAGCTGCCTGTGCCTAGCTGATTATCTTCACTATTTGTATCAGGGGTCACGTTAACCAAATATTTTCCGTCATTGACGATGATTTTATAAATACTCACATCAGTATGTGGTATTTAGTGGAGGTGTGGTGTGGAAGCTGATTTACAGCCTGGTTGTGTAAATAACTGTGATCATTAGCAGTAGCTGCATTTAGCACGAGTGGGCTGTGAGCAACACAATGCAGCACTGAAACAGAGATCTGGTTTATTTTCTGCATCTTTAGTTCACAGACTCTTAACAGCCACAGTCGTCTCACTTCTCCATATGTTGTTGGAAACTGATACACCTTCTTCACATGTTCCCTTTATATCAAACCAGTTGCTGATAACCAACTTTTAAAGCACTGTTAACACCTCACTAATTCTTCCATGGCTGTCTTCTTTTTACATTAACACATCAGAAGATGAATGGCTAATTGTGGTTTAGGGTTGTGGCTAGAAAATTACATTTGTGAGGTTACAGTCTTGTCAGGAAAGCAATTCCACCACCACCACCACCGCTAAAAACGAAAGCATTAAGTCAGACCTTTGTCAAAATACAATTGCAGTTAAAGAAAAAACGTACATTCGTAAATTCCTGTGAATGCGTTCTTTTAAGGCTTTAAAGGTATTTTTATAATAGACCACTGTTCTAGTCTCTGTGCAGATTACTGGTCTTTTTGTGTCTGTCACTCTGGTGGTAAGACCACGTTCAAACCACACAAATGTGGCAAAGCAGTGCCACACCACTGAGAAATCACATACAAGTCAGGAAGTCCAGTTTAAGGAACACATCAGCTCATTTAAAGGGTTTCTAGCATCACAGGTCGATTACATCGATTACGAGTTTCTGTGACTCTGGGAAAGTTGTCACGGTCCTGATTTTATCTTCGATTACAACGGTCACAGGCTGAATAGTACAAATACAGTCTTTACATCACAAAGGACTCCACCAAGAATGCATGATTGTATTTGTTTGATTGCATTTTGTGCTCCATTGCCCTGTGTTGTGCTAAATATTGTTTTCCTCCTCCCAATGTAAGATTTTGGTTTTGCACTGTTCAGCAAAAACAAAAGCTGTTTTGTTCTCCTCCTTGCATTTTTAGATCAGTGCTTACCAAAGTTTTTTTCTGGGGACCCAACTTTGAACAATGACCTTCTATATGAATCAAGAGAAGAGAGAGTGTGTGCATAAATGAACATTACTGACTGTTTTACAGCTAATTCCACATTTCCTTATAATATTACCGTAAATAGGTAAACCAACAATTTTAAACAGACATACATCTGATAAATCAGAACTTTGTTTTCTGCACATTATTGAAAACATATGCACATGTTAAATATTTAAAAACTGAAATCAAATAAATGTCATAAAGTAGAGGTAAGGCTATCTGTCTTATTTCCTCTTATCACTAAAAGTAAAGGCACATTTTAAATACTTTTTGTAAATGAGACCAAATATATATGCATTTAGTATATATTTTTTTCCTTCCTTTTCTTTCCCGACTTGTGTGCAAACCAGACAGAAATCTGTGGTGAAAAGAGCCAGAAATGACACACACATTAGATGCTGCTGAATAGTCTGCAGCTTGTTGCTTCTGTGCAGTATTGTAACTACTGTACTGTTCACAAAAAGATGTTTGCCATCATGCAAATCTTGCTAATATGCCAATATTACTATTTCTTCTTTCTTTTTTTCTTGAGCTGATGGATGGTGAATTTCCTCCTGGGGATTAGTAAAGTTATTCTGATTCTGTTTCTGAATAGAGGTTTCCTACTGTTGCATGGAATTCAATATGGCCATTTTTACTTTTCATTTTCACCGAAAAAATATGAAATGTCTTCCCTTTTGCTTTATAGGCTGGGACATCTCTGTAACACCACAAAGCTTCATTCATAATGTTGTTCTCTGTGACAGTAAACTGAACATCTTTGGGTTTTGGACCAAACAAGACATTTGAGGGTCATCATCTTGGGCTTTGGGAAACACTTTTTCACCATTTTCTGACATTTTTTAGACTTAACGATAATTGAGACAATAATCGAGACAATAATTGACAGACAGAAGTGAAAATGGAAATAATTGTTAATCTCAACCCTTCTACTCCTACTTCTACTTGTTTTTAGGAATTGAAGAAGGACTCCAAAGAGGTTAAGGAGACAAAAAATGAGCCAAAAGAGGAGTCCACTCCACTTCAGAGGAGGGAGAAAAGTTCAGGGAACGTGGCCAACCTGGTTCAGAGGATGAGCACTATCGGCATCCCGACGGGTGGCTTCCTGCCTCAGCCACCAGCAGCCGCAAAGAGTACGAGCCTTTGTCTTTTTTTCTTCTTAAGTACAGAATGGTTGAAGGTGACTATACATATAAAGACTTTAAAGGGGACATGTTGTGACATGTAGGGCTTTCATGTCTTTCAATTCTAAAACAACTGGGGGCTCTTAAAATAATGTTATCTATGTTAACTATCAAAATGCTCACTTGACAGAGAAAGTTCCACAGCCACTTTTCAGATACCTGAGCGTATGCCTGTCTTTTTGTGATGTCACAGCTATACAGTCACTGACCTAAGCGAGTCCTCCAGCCACCAAAACCATCCTGGCACCCCAGCTCCAAGTGTCTACATGACGGTATCCATGGCACTGACAGGAAAGGCGCGTGGGCAGCAGCCGTTCAATTGCATTTAAAGCAACAGATATTGTAACGGCCTGTTTGGAATAGGACTGAAAACCACAAGTATACAGACATGGTACAATGAATGATCTGTGAGATATTTTGAGTTGAAACTCAACATACACATATTGAGGCCTCGTGAGGCCCTCATTGACTTGTTAAAAATAGGTACAATATGTCCTCTTTAAGTATACTTTCTGACACACGGCTAAATTTCATGTCTCTAATCCACCCCATTCAAAGTGGTATCTGGCATGTAACGCAGACTTATCTGCAAAGAGTTGGAGTTATTTGCAAATGTTGCTTCACCTGTGTGTGTGTGTGTGTGTGTGTGTGTGTGTGTGTGTGTGTGTGTGTGTGTGTGTGTGTGCGCACAGTTTAATACAAATGTACTGTATT